>OX579654.1:10938972-11538972 GCA_951230895.1 Carpatolechia fugitivella | reverse complement strand
CAGATGGTGAATTAAAAGTGAAAATGAGCGTTGGTTTGATCGCGCATGCATGCCGAAGCGTACTTGTAGTGTGGCTACTGTACTTGAAAAGATAACCTAGCAAATTTTTGTATGCATGCAGAATAGTAAGTGCTCTTCGTATCGGACTTATGCAATTGTTAGATGATAGTTTATTTAAGTCACGAGTTCTACCTACTTTAGATTTGCTACGTTTCACATGCGTCGCTCGCTACAGTTTCATTATAGTGCAACATAATGTCCAGGGTTGTAGATAAATCATTAATAAAAAATATAGAAAATGTAATATATTAAGGTTAAAAAAACATCATTGCTATTCTCATCAGTTAAAAGAGCCTGTAGACAATTATCAGCAACATTTGTATAATTTACTTTAATTGATATTCTATCATCTTGACTGTAATTAAGTTGGCTTCTATAAGTCATGTCATGACGAATACTACAGGAATGTTGTGGACACAAGTCAGCTGATATCCAATACTACTGTCAGTCACGGACATCACTCTACATAGTTTAACATAAGCAACATAAGCATGAAGCCCTTTACAGAGGCAGTCGTTTCCTTCCTTGTTTACATTTACTTATCGCTGAGAATGCTTGATACTGTTGTAAAAAGTTCCATCGAACTTAATATATCGTTTTACATACTCGTTTTTTCGAATATCAGTAAAAACGTAATCAATGTTATTAATTTTAATTTACGTATTTTTAAAGGAAACTTATTTGACTGTCTAGTTAAAACTATATCTGATAAGAAAAATAACTTATTGTAAACATGTGGTAAATCAAAGCAAGACACAAATTAACGTGACGGGCTGAAGCAAGACCTACAATTGTTGGATTTGTAATGATTTATCTTACAGACTCGATTTTAAGCTACATTTTTTCTTTGATTGTGTAGATTATAATATGCTTGTGAAGTAGTCCTTTGAAGAAATGAAATTTTCCTTGTCTAATTCATCATCACTAGCGAGACCAAGTGTGAATGTTATAGAATGTTGTCCCAATTTTCACATTCCCGCAGTTGCAGTATCGACAGAGCAGGCTTCTATTCTGAGAACGGTCGCTACCCAGAACGCGATTATCGAATGATTGACTCACGCACGCAATATAAGATGGTAGATGCGTACGCACATAGTAGCGAACTACTTTGAGCATTTTGTTAACGATAGCGATAGGTTTTGGAATTGTTTTTATAAATCTCTGATTCGCATAAAGATCCTTGTCTTCATCTATTTCTGCAAAGTCTATAACATCTGGATCCATTTTCAGAACGCTTATTTGATGTATTCTAATAGCCCTATTTATAAGTAGTTTTTATAATTTTAATTAACACTAATAACACAATCAGAAACACTAATAACATAATCCTATTCTGTTTTTATTGTGAGCACCGTTCCGCAGTTCCAATGCAAATATTTTGTATTCTTAGGTTGCCTGGAAAAAATTGTTACCTAAGATAAGACCGACCATCATTGTACCGACATTGTACATTCCTTGTCTTCTACACTTTTGTGTACTCTGTATATTTTCTTGTGCGCAATAAAGTTTATTCTATTCTAAAAATCAACATTAATCTTTCCTTGTCCAGTCCAATCTATCTTGTATTTATCTCACATGATTCAAAAGTCACATCAGAAGATGTAATCCCAAAACTGACGAAGTTTACCATCATTGTTTGTTTTCCACCTGAGTGACTCACGGTGGTCAAACAGTCATATAACTGTGAACCATAGTACTATAACATAATAGTATAGTTATGTCGGAATTCAAAGCTTTTCCGGATCAAATAGACGGGAGTACGTCAGAATTTCGTCAGACGAGAAAAAAATATGTTGTACGTCGTTTAATTTCGTTACAAGGGAAAGTTTAAGAGTTTAGTCAGAGCAATTTCGCTGTCGAAACAAAGTACAAATTATAACCAATTCTTGTGAATTCGCTTAAGCAACTACAAAAAATACCTTTCTTTTATTACTTGTGAAATTTCTTGCTGTGGTACGTTGGGTACCGACCAAAATTTATTTTAAAAAACGCGGTATTGGATAGGGACATACTTAAATTGTACTATTTAGTACCTAGTATTAAAAAATGTGTACCTATAGACTGTAGAAATTATAGCTAGTTCAAATTGGTCGGTACGCAACGTACTCGCCTCGTACGGGCCAATGGTTTGGAATTGCCTATTTATTTGTGTTACTGCTGCATTTACTCGGACTAGATTATTTTTGGACAATATAACAAAGAAACACTTTCCAGTTTTTACTTTAAAGATTCCCAAGCGTTCAAATTTTCCGTTAATATTTTAGGCATTTCATTACATAAGGACAGTATAAATCTACTTTGATAAAATCATAAACATATTTTCAAAATCGACAGATTAATGAATATAAAATATCTAATCAGTATTAGGGACAAAGAATTAGCATAAGTTAAAGACTTTTAATATAAGTGGAGGTACGATTTAACATTTAAGCCAATGTAACTAATGACTCCTAATGTATACTGTGGTTATGTATGTGTGTTGTGCTTGTGTTTGTATGTTTGACTTTGAAATATACTAACTAATTGTAATAGCATAGAAACTAGTAATGAATAATATAATATGACTAATAAGAATTTATTAAGTTTACTTACTTTGATTTAGACATTTTTGTCGTCGTCACCATAATTAAATATACTCGTAAATGCATAGATATCGCATTATTAAAAGATTCTTATATGAAGGTACTTAAAGCAACAGACTCCAGTCTTACAGATGAAGTAGGTATGTTACGTATCTCACCACCGTCACATAGGTTAAAAGTCACAGTGGATCGATCCAGCCACTAATCTTTTTGTTTACATGTAGCGGTTATCAATCAATTGACGTCAGTACAAGGTTATCGCGATGACCAACTCAGGCGCATGTCGGATAACGCATTCCAAGACCTGGGGTCAGTGTGGGGTGTCTGTCGTGTGTAATTTGTTTATTTGCTATGTCAAAAGAGGTGTTCTTCAACGAGACAGATGACACCGAGTATAACTTACAATGGTTGTGATTGTAATGGCCGTGTATGTAAAAGAGATCTTTTCTGTAACACATGTACGAGTATTGAATGAATGTATAAATGAACTTTATTGCACACAAACGCACTTGGAACAATATTATGTAAAGATACTAGTTTAGAAAGAGAGACGGCATTGACAATTTTGAATTTAATAAATAAAATTTCAATACACCTTGCTCGAAAATTGAACTTACGAAGGCAGTAAACTGTGCGGTAAGTGCGTTTTACCGCACTAGTGCGATTTTCATTACATTTTTTTTTTCATAATTATTATTTAATAAATAAAAAATAAATCGAATCGATTCCTAAAAAAAAAAGTATTTTATATTTTTTTATTTCAACAAATTTGTATCAAAAATATTATCAGCCATAATAAGAATAAAATTATCTCAATTTTAACGAAGAATCGATTAGAGGAGGAATGTTCGCGGGAGCCTTGTCCCCATAATTATGCTTATAAAAAAGAAACCTATTATTGTTTTGAGGTTGGCAATAATTCGGTATACGGTTTTTTTTTTTCATTTAGTTAATTGTGTTATATCGATTGTTGTTTTTTTATATGATCAAGTGTAGATATTTAATGATAAATGTGAATAGTACAGCAACTAAAACTGCGCGCAATAAAATTAAGGTTAGTTTACATGAAGAATTTGTACCTGCAGTGTCGTAGCTTTTGCAGGGGTAACTTTCTTAACCATTTCATTTCAATTATTTAGTATCAGTTTTCTCACAAGTGTATTGAAAAACGTCGTACAACACACGGATCATAGGTTTTATAATAATCTCGTGACAGCTCGGGCTTCCAAAAGTCAGCTCGCTTTTAATTTGCCACCTATCCTCGTATCGTAATGTACTATTATAGAAGAAATTTCTTAATAAAATTTTAGGTTATTTGATACTCTCAAAAATACAATAACACTAAAGCCACATTAAATAGTAAAACAGTACCCTCATTTCTTCAATTAATATTTCTACAGATACTGTAGAGAAGTATCTTGCTTCTCTCGATGTTTCTAAGGGTAGTGGTCCTGACGGACTGCCACCATATTTTTTAAAACATTGTAGAAGTTCCTTGTCCTTCCCGCTGTGGTTGCTTTTTACAAGATCACTAGCTTCTGGTGTAGTTCCGATCCAGTGGAAAAAATGTCTTGTGACTCCTATTTTCAAGTCTGGTAATATTCATAATGTAAACAATTACAGAGGGATCTCCAAGCAATCTGGAATACCAAAGCTACTTGAAAATATTGTTTGCGATAGGCTGGCTGCAGCGGTTAGGCCCTTAATTATGCCGAACCAACACGGATTCATTAGTAAACGTTCCACAGAATCTAACTTATGCGAATTTCTTGACTTTGTGTTGGAAACCATGGATGAAGGATCCCAGGTGGATGCCGTGTATACCGACTACTCCAAAGCATTTGATAAAATTTCACATTCAATCCTATTACAGAAGTTGCAGTCGGTCGGTATACATGGCAACCTCCTGAGATGGTTAGAATCTTATTTAAAAAACAGAAGCCAGGCTGTTGCTATCAAGGGTCATGTTTCTTCTTATGTTCCTATCTCTTCAGGTGTTCCTCAGGGCTCTCACCTCGGGCCCTTGTTATTTAACATTTTTGTTAATGACATTAATGATTGCTTCCAATTTTCTAAATCGTTACTATACGCTGATGACACAAAGATTTATGCTAAAGTACAAAACATCGCAGATTGTCATCAACTGCAACTAGATCTGGATGCACTAGTACATTATTGTCATGATAATAAATTATTCTTAAATGTAGACAAATGTTGCGTCATATCTTTTACTAGAAAAAAGAATAAAATTGTTCATAACTATACACTTGATAATCAAAATCTTTCAAGGGTATACGAGGTGAGAGATCTAGGAATAAACCTCGATAGTGAGTTATTATTTAGGTCACATATTGAAAAAATTACTGCAAAAGCATACCGCATGTTGGGCTTCATATTTCGACAAAGTCATGACTTTAAAAATCCCTCAACTTTATGTCTTTTGTACAACTCCTTTATCCGTTCACAATTAGAATACTCGTCCGTAGTGTGGAACCCACAGTATGATGTTTATGTATCAACACTTCAACGCATTCAAAATAAGTTTTTAAAAAGAATGAATTACAAATTTAAGAAATCGTTTAATGCCCAATTATTACCCCTAAAGGATAGAAGAGCCATTAGGGACCAAATCTTTTTATACAAAATAATAAATAGCCATATTGATTCACCATACTTGCTAGGTAAAATCTTGTTCAACTGTTCTAAATTAAACTCTCGTAAGAAGAAGACTTTCGTAGTTCCCACATGTAAACGTAATTTTGCTAAAAATAGATTTCTTGTTCGCACATGCTCAAATTTTAATGATATTTATAATGACATGGACATAAATTTTGAAAAATTGAGTTCGTTTAAAAGAAATATCTTAAGGCGTAGTCTGGATGAACGTGAGTAGAATACCCAGTTACCCACTTGTTCAATAATGATTTAGTGGTTTGATGTGTAGTTCTTGATTTTTTCATACCATTGTTTCATCTGTAACCTTGATGTAGTATTAGTAATCAGTGGTGTAAGTTTACTGTTGTGTGTTTTTTGAATATTCATTAGTGAAAACTGTTTTGGCTTATGAATTTCATATAATGTTCTATAACAATTTGTATTATTATAAGCTGTTTGTTTTCCAAATAAAGTAAAATAAAAAAATAAATAAATAAAAATAAATTTCCATGAACTTTCACCAGTGATAAATGTAAAGTTAATTAAGGATACTATAAAAAGGGTAGGTATAGACACAACCTTACTTAGTATAGAGATAAAACACACAGCAATTATACCAAAGATCATCGATGGCACCTGTTTAGAATACTCTTCTTGACCTAAGATGCCAATCAATTGACGTCAAGACAAGGTTATCTCAGATGACTGACGCAGGCGTAGATCGCATAGCAAGGGCTGACCTTATCAGGGTAAAAAATTGTCCGAGTCCAATGCCTAAAATGTTCTTCTCATCATCATCATCATCATCGTCGTGTGGGTTGTAAGGTCGATAACCGACCTCACAAACCCTGGTGTCAGTGTCAACGTTCTTCTATTATGTAGGAACAAAACAACATGCATGCAAAAACAACTATCTACTCCAAGAAATACACGATTTTACGGAATTTCATTAACAAACCTTGGTATTTCTACCAAACCTTGCGCTTTGGGTCAAGTTGAGTCCAAGACCCTATTATATTATTGTCTTAAAACCAAAGGCGTTTGACCTGGTCATACTATAATTATGTTGATTTTGGTTAAAAACCCTATTTATTTATATGGCTTCATAATCATGATTTAAACATATTTATTTAAGTTTATTGACTACACTTCCAGTAAAGTAATACAAGAGACAGTCTTCTAAAAAACACATTCAACTCATAATAATGGTAGCTTGAGCCTACCTTTAATTATTAGGGCGAACAGAATTCAGGCCTTAGTCATAAATATCGTAAAAGAAAATATAAAAGAGAGGATCAAAGTCAAAATCATCTAATAGCTACGTAGCTACATTAACTCCTGCACTACCAACGACGCTAACAAATATTGGAGTTTATCTACTCAAAACATTGTCTAAAAGAATCTGACGATGCGTAGCCTGCCTTGACACGAAGTCAGTTCTTATTATATCGTACCTTGTTTATGTACCTACTTATTAAACGAGTACCCCACGAAGATCTTCACACGTAACATCATTTGCTTCATTATACATTCATACATCATCGTAAGTGATAAAAAATAGAGTTATCAGACAATCAGTACAGTCGACCTTTGCATGTACATACATTCCAAGATGTTCTCTGGCGTCAAGTTAGAGTTTAATTTGTACTGTAGTTTTGTATACTATATCATGTCACGTCCATCCACATTTGCACTCCGTGGGAATTCAGCTATCTTGCAATGTATCTGTCATTTGTCAAAGTATTACATGTCTGCATGTAGTGGATTGTCATTTGCGTCATTATTTGGCAGACTCTTCTACAGATAGTAGAAAAGAAGTTAAAATCCGACGAAATTACAAAAACTTTATCAATAACTTTTTTATTATTGTCATCAACCGCTCATATACATCTCTGGGACATTACCTATACATACATTTCGTGAGTAGTATTCCAGATAAGCAAGAAAATGTTAAAACGGAGGGTAGAAAAAAAAGTAAGCAAGTAAGTAACTACTTGTTTTACTATTTTAATTAAATTATTACAAGAGACCGTCCCAACTTATCATTTTATTTATCTATCTGCCCTTATCTTATCAATCCATCACATTCCATTATTATCTCTTAGCCTATACATATCGGCATGGTAATGCACTTCACTTCGACCGTCGATGTGATCTTATCTCACTTTAATTATTAAAGAACCTTTTAACTTTATTCATCTTCGATTAGTTTCAAGACAAATCAAGCTGCAGTAGCTTTTTTTGTCTACTGTGATCTCGGCTTGGGTCAAAACAAAAAGATGAAAATAATGGTTGTCAAAAATTAATGACTTACAAATTGAATTACAAAAAAACGAAACACATTTCTCAATTTAGATATCGATGTTATTCATTCATGATGCATACAATATAAATTATATAGGTAGACCATCAAGTGACTTGTCATTTGAATAAAGCTACAAAAAGAAGCTCAAAAACTAATCAATATCGAGGACTAAAAAAGCGATCGAAACAGCACTTTTTTACAGATCGCTCGGTAGCAAGATTTTATCGCCATTTGAGGTATCGTTAATTCACTAAATCTCGACTCTTACAAATCGATAAAGTAGGTACAGATGAAGAAAATAAAATATTTATGTAGAAGTAGCTTAATGTATCTGTGAAAACAAAAGACGAAGAGGAAGTCGAAGATAATAATAAGAAATGAGCGTCCATAGATGAAATTGATAAATGAAAATAAAATGAAATAAGTATTACATCTGACTGTCCATAACAATATAATAAGTTCGGAGGCGCTTTTTAATTCGATCCAACGATAACAGAACAGACTCTTATTATTGAATCGCTTAATGGTAGATGGAGATAGGAACCGGTAGTTTTATAGCCGTAGACACTGTAGGTACATATATTTTGATTTCTACATTATATAAGAAACTTGTAAATTGTATTAAATACTTATAACGTTGTTTCTTACATGTTGTAACATGTTTTAAATTATCTTAGTTTAGTTATAAAAATGTTTTGTTCGAAGAGGTCACCATTAAACTTGTAAATTATTAGTATCTGATCAAAACACAGAACAGATCGGAATATTACAACTACTATGCAAATAGTTTAAGAGAATTATATGAAATAAACGTAAGAAGAATTTATTAAAATTCACAAAGTACTATCGTTTGTATTTTACGTATTACTAACAGCATTACACTCACCTCCAAAGCCTCCTGAGCGGTGTGAAGGTAGTCCCTCAGCATCGCCTCCTGGATGCTCAGCCATTCTAACCTCGGGTCTTCTAGCTGCGTCACCTCTGTAAACCACAAATTTAACTATGATTTACAACTGTTTCTCATCATCATCATCATCATGTCGTGGGGTTCAAGACCAACCTCACAAACTCTGGTGTGATTTATAAAGCCACCAAATGCTATTGATGTGGCTTGCGTAACGACAACTTCCGAAAATAAAATAGCCAATAGCATTTTGAAACACTTCTTCCTTTCATTGTTTTCTTTCTTATAGAAACGACATAAAACCTTTTAAATTGTATTAAACATATGCGCTTGACTCATAAATGTAGGTGCTTAAAAACGGCAAAAATTACGCGAAAGTAAAACAGTAGAGGTGACAAACTCAAACAATGTTGTAATATTTTTGCTATGGTAGACTTTAGAATAGATTTTGGAATAAATAAAATCAATAAAGTAATAATAGTCGATAGATAAAGTTAACACGTTATTAAAATAAAACATAACATACAGCCCAAACTACTAGATTAAGCATCTCAATCACCCATATGAACGTAATAAATTGGATATCGCGTTAAAATGAAACTGACAAGAAAAAGGCGTGTACAGTACAATGTCATAAATCATTAAATTTCAACATCATCAGTTTATAGTTCCACAATGTTGCAATATGGAAATCAGAATCAATTTATTTATCAGACATACCGTCGCCAAATTGATGTCAAGTGTCCAATTAATTTACTAATAGAAGAAGAAGATAGAAAAAACGGCTTGACAAAAAACAAGAGCACGTGCAATAACCCAATAATAAACGGTCAATAACAAAACAATATAATATCGGCAGACAGAATGGAATCGAACCTTGACTCACCGTATAGTTCGGTTGAAAGTTGAACCGGAGCAGGCGATGATTCTGATATCGACATTGACATTGTAAATCACTAAATATATTTCGAACAATATAATTATGTTACTTCGAAAGATGTATCCGATAAATCGGTCAAAATTGATTCTAATGGAAAATTAGGTGAGAAAGATGATTCAAGAAATGTCAAACACATACATAGCAACAGCAACGTTGATGCATAAATAAATAATGTCACAAATATTAGCAATGGTAAAAAAACACATAAGCGTAAATAAAATCAAAACAGACAATAATAAACGGTCAATAACAAAACAATATATCGGCAGACAGAATGGAATCGAACCTTGACTCACCGCATAGTTCGGTTGAAAGTTGAACCGGAGCAGGCGATGATTCTGATATCGACATTGACATTGTAAATCACTAAATATATTTCAAACAATATAATTATGTTACTTCGAAAGATGTATCCGATAAATCGGTCAAAATTGATTCTAATGGAAAATTAGGTGAGAAAGATGATTCAAGAAATGTCAAACACATACATAGCAACAGCAACGTTGATGCATAAATAAATAATGTCACAAATATTAACAATGGTAAAAAAACACATAAGCGTAAATAAAATCAAAACAGACAATAATAAACGGTCAATAACAAAACAATATATCGGCAGACAGAATGGAATCGAACCTTGACTCACCGCATAGTTCGGTTGAAAGTTGAACCGGAGCAGGCGATGATTCTGATATCGACATTGACATTGTAAATCACTAAATATATTTCGAACAATATAATTATGTTACTTCGAAAGATGTATCCGATAAATCGGTCAAAATTGATTCTAATGGAAAATTAGGTGAGAAAGATGATTCAAGAAATGTCAAACACATACATAGCAACAGCAACGTTGATGCATAAATAAATAATGTCTCAAATATTAACAATGGTAAAAAAACACATAAGCGTAAATAAAATCAAAACAGACAATCTTCAATTGTACTAGCAAGCAGTGTAAAACATGACGAATCCAAGAATCGGCACCATGTTTGCGTAATATTAGCGCGTTATACTAAATGCATACAAATGTACGTTACACGTATAAAGTTTCAACATAATGAGCCGCGAATTTTTGCACAGATGTTCGCAATTATGAGTTTAATGTCGAGAAAGTAAAACTGGTAGTGAAATGTAGCGGACATTTTAGATCAGAATTGCAAGATAGCATTTAGATGATGTTGATAAAATTGCAATTTAGTACTTTAGTTGAGTCCTGACCTTACGAAAAATGTTACTACTGAGACATGCAAGCAAAATTGATAACATCGAAATGCTAAGAACATAACACAATATATCAGGAAGTAAAAGAGCATAATTAAAATTCTTAAAATTTGCGTCAGGAATTAATCACATTAGTCATAGCAAAGGTATGGTTATCATGGCCGATAAGCTACCGATCCTTGTGGTATCATATTGCGTTAGTTTGGTAAATTTAGGTAGATTGTATTTTAAGTGATTGCAATTGATAATAAATGCGATAGACAGACCCAAATAGTTTTACGAACTAATGTATTTTATATAGGTACCAGTTAAGTAACTAAAGATCAAAAAGCATAAAAGTGTTCTCTGCACAAAATAGGTGTACCTGTTGTATTTCGATAACTTAATAATTTTTGGCAGACAAATGAACTCTTGTAGGAATTGTAGGAATGCAGTCGCGCAATCTTCTTGGCAAATATTCAACTTGAGTTAGTGAACTCGGCTTCTAGTGACCTTAAACTTTGCTCTGTTAACGAATCGAGTTTTTGCCAACTCATGTCTTGCTCTTTTTTTTAAATAAAAATTATTTTATAATGTAGATAAGTGTAAATATAATGTAGATAGAGTCAGATCAGAAAAACCAGTTTTTTTTATAAAAGTAAAATACGTTCTTTTCTATCTCCTAAAAATGTACAATCATTTCATCAACGACAATTACGGTTTCGTTATTAGTGTAAGTAGTAGGTAAATGACACTTACTATAACTTTCAAATACTACAAATCGAGCATACATTACAATCTTGATACTTTTGCTACCTAATATAATAAACACAATCGACGTTCTACATTTCTAGAGCATCACATCTCAAACATTTCAGACTAAAACCATTAACACAGGAACAGTCATAGCCACACAAGCCGGGGGCAATCATCAGCTGGCCTTGCGTCTAGAATTGAGCATAATAATTGGAAGATCGACTCGCGCGCACTTTGACTGTCACGCGGCGGCCGGGTGACGCTGGAATGCAGTATATGATTGATTCCTGTCGCTAGGGTGCAAATGGCTTGACAACCCGACTGGGTTTAATAGGATTGTGTTGTATGTAAGCGATGTTAGAGTCTAGTAGTTCTTTTAATTCGGCAGTGTTTCTACGATCATTTGCGAGTTGGTACGCGCGTCTTTTTTTATGCTTCTTTGGAATTGATAATGTTCACCAGATGAGAATAGAATCATCTGTTATCAAAGCAATTAAATAGTAAATAACAATCATCAAAAGAATTTATTATAAATACAATCTACACAATATAAATACAAATAAATGTGAAAAACCATGATGTAACTTTTAGGTTAATAAGTAGTTCTACATTTTAACCCTGATTCTCACAAACAAAATTGTCATGCAACAAGAGTAGTACATAAACAAAATGAAGTCGTGACCCATAGCCACGTGAGGGGTCCACACAAAAGGATATCGGCTACCATCTGAAACTTGGTAGAGAATATATCGAAAGTGTACGTGTGAAGCATACGTAGTTTGATAAGTGCTGACACGGGTATGTGACGTTAATGGTATGTTATGTATTCATGCCGTAGATCCTTGTGAGGAGGATTTCCCCATCTAATCAAACAAGCAAGCTTGGAGGAATTAAACACTGGCTCTGTGAGCTGTAATCCACAACTAAATTGTAAACATTTATTTACTTTATTTTATTTACTTTATTTTGAGCATACTTACTACTCGTATGTTTGTTAGTCAATCGATATTATCTATCAATTTCCTATGAATAACTTTATTTTGAATTGAAATATAAATTGTAAATAGTTGTAGCCATAGTTACATTTCCATCTATCTAACATCTAAATGCTATCGGAAAAGAGGAAATTTATATTGTTAGATAATAAAGTCTATTAATTACAACAACGATGCAATATAATATGATAACTAATGTTCCCTGTTTCCTGCTTACAAAGTTGCAAACTCCTTTATAAATGCGGACTATGGGTCTCTCTTTCGCATTATGCGTTTGTAAAGCTCGCATAGCTAAGCTAATACCACAGATAACAGTAATTCTAAATAAACATCAATCTTGTAAAATTGTAAGAACTTATCTAAGTACAAGAAATCGAACTATGGGAAAGTTCGAAATTATGATTAAAGAATTTAAAGAAAGTGATCTGACTAAAGTCGTTGCGGTTGACCTTTCTGACTTTACCTTTAAAATATTTCACACTTATCAACACACTTATCAAGTTAGACCTTATATCGGACTGCGTTAACTAAAGGTCTGTTTAGTTCAACGTATAAATACTGAAGCAGACTGTGCAACGTACGCAGAAAATAGGTATAGTGATCGCATACCTAGATAGCGAGTCTTGAGGCTATAAAATTGCTATGTAAATTGGAAAGAGCATTATTTAAAACTATCTGGTGGTTACGTGCGATGCGAAGCTGCTAGTGTGGCCAAAGTTACATGCATCGTTTGTACCATGTGGTCGTTTGGTTTTCATTAGTTAGTTTATAGATACAAGAATCCAATAAATAAATATTCGAAATACATGAAGTATGTTTGAAATTTATTGTAATAAAAAAATAAAAAAATCACATACGTTACGTAAGTGCTGTATATCAAAGTTATATCAGATATATTATAAACCATAAAAAAAAAGATTGTAAAAGAGACTAGCCAAAGCAAGTCCTATCAGTTTATTCCCACCTCTAAAACGCAACGGTGCGCTCGCGCAACTTGTAAGCACAGGGGAGACGTATTATTTGAATGAAAGCTATCAAGATGCTATCTCGATACTGAGAAAGGGTAAACCTATTTATAACATTAATGCATTTACAAGCAGATAATTTGAAAAACAGCCGCCTCGAGGTGGGAGCAAAGAGAGCCAAGTCTTATTGCATTATATTATGTACTTAACGACTAGGCGCATTAGCAATGAATAATATTCTGCATACGTAGGTATAGTAACTTCATGGTTAATGATTTTTAAATATCCTGTGTCTATCAAACTGTGTAATGATGATGACGACCATTATATCGTTGATGGTTGTTTGTGAAACAACAATTACGGGTGAAAAAAGTAGAGAAATAAATAGTCCATATCGGGCACAAAAAGAAAAAAAACAATCAAATAAGAAGAATACAAAATACTATAGACACAAGTGACGAAGATGAGACGCTACAAGAATCAAACAATGACATACCTAATTCATAACATAACACCAATGGTATATAATAATAACCAAGCAAGACTAGATGAAAATTTGTATTGTAAATAGTTTGGACCATATCCAAGAAGTCTAGCAACCCAGCAACGGAGCATCGGAAAGCCCAGAAGCCAGACCGAAACCACTCATAATAAATAATAAATATCCTAAGCAAGACTATAAGTTAACCATCTAATGAACAGTCGATAAATGACGATAACATTGACTCCGAGACGCTATCTCGGGATCTACACGGGTGAACACACGTAAGGCTGAATAAGGATTCCTTCATTTGCATAAAGGCTTGGTAGTAATGGCTGTTAGGGGCAATTTTCAATGCCCAATGTTAGGAAAAAGTATAGTAGGGAAGGATAGTAAGGAAAAGTTTGTTATGGGTATTTGATAGTTGGAGCAAGACAGAAAGTCACAACGATTGCGAAGATGTCAGCCGGCGAACTTTAAGACACAACATTGTAGGTGTTATCATCATGTTTATCATCACAATAATATTATAAATGTGAAAATATATTTGGATATTTGGATGTTTAGATGTTTGAACGTTTGTTCCGCCATCACGCTTAAATAAATAAAGTACACAAAGGATTTAGATGAAATTTGGAATTGAGATACTCGTAGTTTGTAATCTGGATTAACGCATAGGATACTTTTTACGGGAAAATGTATTATTCCCACGGGAAAATCTTACACAACGCGATCATAGTTTCCTTAGAACTAGTAGATCTTGTATGTAGTAGGTCTTGCTATAATTTTCATACCATTTAAGTATAACGTGCTAATGCACGATTTTATAATCAAAAATTCATTCTAAAATTATCTGATACTACTAAAATTCCTTAAATGGCCTCAAACAGTTCCAGAATAGATTGCCGTAAACTGTGCCTATCTATAGTTAAGGCAGATATCGTTTCTTACAATGACAATAAA
The DNA here is from genome assembly GCA_951230895.1 of Carpatolechia fugitivella. NCBI lineage: Eukaryota > Metazoa > Arthropoda > Insecta > Lepidoptera > Gelechiidae > Carpatolechia > Carpatolechia fugitivella. The sequence continues at coordinate 11,524,163 of OX579654.1, read as the reverse complement.
GCAATGGCAAGCCAAGTCTCCACTTGACTTATTGCAATAGGTTATCGATGCAAATTCCGTCCGGCGATACTAGATTTACTCGAAACAGGCATTTGGCAAGCAAGTGGCCACAATTCTTAGAGATACTAAAATAAAGCTCTTATACCTATCGCATCGTAAGAATGCCGTCCTGACAGCTGTCATACACGTACATTTTTTTTTCTGTCTCTTTTGTACCCATTTGGTTATTATATTTCCTGCCTGCTGTCAGGACGGCATTTTTACGATGCGATTACTATAGGTAAATATTTTTTTGTGAAATAAAACAAATTCCTTCAATTTGAATAGTGGCTTTTATAATAGCAGCAAGTTCTTTGTCCCTTTTATCAGAAAGCCAAGAAAACGTACATTATGACCCTAACTAACACCGGAACTTAAAACCAGAATCCGTCCGTCTCTACCAGAATCGTGGACAGTGCGCTCCAAATAGGCACGAAAACCTGCGTCTGCGCATGTAAGGAGTAAATTGTGAGGGTATTGCTATGGGAACGAGGTTACAGCTATAGAATACGTTAAGGAATCGTGTGTTTACAATTATGTCTCAGTAGAAAAAAATACATTCGCGAAATCAAATAGCAGAGAAATTAAAGACTTCACAGAGAACAAAACACAACAAGCAGATACCAAAAGAAGGGATGACAAAGAAAGATTAAGTCACACCATATCCATCCCAAAGTGTCTTGTTAACCCAAAAGGACCACAGATACCAAATAGCACACGATACCATATCACCATCAGATAAGCTATAACGAATGGATCTATGGGTGGCCAGGGTGGAAAAAGCTGAGAAAACGTCGGAAAAGCCGACGCTTATACATAATGCAGGCGCGCGCGCCGCCGCCGCCGTGCGAAAATGCGTACTGCGTTTAAGCATGCTATAGACTAGAGAAATGTAAGACTTTATGTTTTGTTGAACTCAAATACATTCTGATAAAGATTTTTGAGACTTAGAATTTCAGAAGGAATGTTTTGTTTTAGTCCCAGAAGACAGTCCTACAAATATTTTGAGATTACACGGAGAGCTTACATACACGTAACACTTTTAATAAGATCATTACGAAAATCACGTTTCCTTTATCAATAAATTAATAAATAACATGTAATGAAAGATTTTAGAGTTTTAAGCTTTTTTACGGGTAAATCTATGGGTTTGCGCATACTCTATGGCATACAGTTACTGCTAGTTCACACGGTGTGGATTCTGTAGAAGTTGACTAGACTCAGTATTGATTTTTAAGATATAGCTCCTTATGCACCTACTTACATCTTTTCTTTATCTTTATGTGTTTGAACTTGTTACACGTTATGAGACAAATTTGTTACAATTTTTAGGGATCACTCGATTCGTGTCTAGCAATGGGAGTTTATGGGAGTCATAAGAAAGGAGGGCTAATAGATCTTATTTCCCTAAATCTTAAAAATGTGAGCCATAGGAGATTGACATTGCAAGAGGAAGATGAAGATCAAAATACAGCACGGAGACTTGAAAGTCACCCTTATGGAATATCAGGTGTAAATTAGAGGTGAATCATTTACAGAAATATTTAATGACAGAATGATTAACACTGATAAACACATACAGCACGGTCTATTGCAGAGGGATCTAAACTGCTTCAGGACTTTTGGGTTCATAGCAACACAATCCAAGGCACATAATGCAGTAGAATACCTGTCCTGACGTCGAAGATAACGCATGCGCACACTAATTGAATTCTAATGGGCGACGCGACGACGTAGCTAAACTATACGCATTCCATTCATACGAGACTTATTTACTGCCTTAGGAAACCTACCGGACTAGCGTTGGGCTATTCCAATTACTTGTCAAGTAGGAAGATCACTAAGTAATTATTTCTTGTAAAGCATAATGTTTTAATAGTTATTAATAGTATTTAAACTGCCTTTAGGCCATCTCTAGAAAATTGAATTAGTATCTAAAATGGCTTAGAAAGTAGATCCCATTTGGGATTGTAGTAAAGTTAATAATATGGAATATCGTGCATGGCCTTTTATAAAATCATCCTATATCTACATCCATTAGGCCATCGAAACCCTCTATTGAAATTCGACTAGAGCCAAGATACATCGAATCTCAGAAAAACGTCTACAAATCAAGATCCAAAAGATTCTCGACGCCATCTATGGGCCACATACTGATAACATTTCAAGCGACATCCATGCTAAGGTTCACATTCTACAAGCGAAGCCATGAATCGCTCTGATCCATAATTCATGCAGTATAACTAAAGCAGTATCTTGAGCCCCCTGCGAGGAACATTTTTCATCCAACCTTACTGAATAAACCAACGACATAAATAAGACTGCTCGTTGTGGCCTTACAAACAATACTTTGTGTAAAAATGAGTTATGGACAAGTGAAAATACGCTATCGAAGGGAAGTTGCACTGTTGCAAACAGAAGGTAGATTTATCAATGAAACTTTAATTTGATATTTGTACTTAATAGTATTACAATACATAATTAAAATTTGTAAAGGAAATAAAAATAACGACGTCTAAGACAACAACTATAAAAAGTGAATTATGTAAGTAGAGTAAAACAAAAATCCACACACACACGACACAAAACAAAAGCCGTGGAAATCTTAAAATTCCACTTTTCAATGATGGTATCAACCATCATAATCATAGTACAACAAAATTACTCACGTTTGTCATGGTTAATGAAGTAAGGCCCGATCTGTGGATCATAGGCTTCCTCCCAACCCAAAGGCAACTCATTGCCGATGCAGTCTGCAAACGACTGCGGCTTTGTATATCTGGAACAAACAAATTAATAATTAACACCTAGACAAGAAATTAAATAGCAGCCGAGTTGAACTTCTCGAGAAACTATTACAGTAGCAGACCTAACAGAGAATGCTAATACTTTTCTTCCAGTGGTGGTACTGAATTTTAAATGTCTTAAGCATGTGGAGAATTATATGCAAAAACTTGAGTGTGAAGGGACAAAATTACATCGAAAGATTTTTAAACTTCTTCATACTGTCTTACAATTTCACCGTACTTTCTAAATGGAACTTAAGTAGAACAAAATTGTAATTCAGATAATAATTACAGCTCAAAAAATTCGGAGTTCAATTCGTTCCCATATGGAGGGTCTTACGTCAGTCTTCTGCTTCCCACGAAGGCAGAGGGCGAACCTATTAAACCTGCTCCTATTACTATCATTACAGCAAAATAAAAACAACCGGGCCCCATTATTATTTCGGATCTTTCGACCGGATAATTTCTAGTAGTAATTGGTGTAGCACACCCAATTTCGAGATAGTCTTATGTGTAAACCTAAACATATATTTTTGTTGCACCCATAATAAGTACTTAAAAACCTGTTCCGCATGGTAAAAATCAGACATTATATTATTATATCAAATGTATTTAAATTTGCTTTTGGTTGTAATCCTTTTAATTGTAACGACTGTTTAATTAATTAAGCACAGTCAAGTTAGACTAATGATAATCCGGCATAAACTGCTGATATATTCAAGGACATTAGCATAAACATGGCCGCTTTTTGCTTAGTTTACTCGATCAGACTTGACCGAATGAATGCCACGTTCAAATGTTATCCGTACGCAGTTTCAAACTAGCAGGTGCAAGTTTCCAGTCCAGAGGCTAGATAAGAGTTGTGGTAAGATAATAATTAATGTTGGGTGCTCGGGGCGTGGTGCGCTGGCGCCGGCGACCTGGTCCACTTGATCCGGCTCCATGATTCACGTCCAGCCTCATCAAGTTGACCACAAAAACTGGACCCACTCGCATTTCCGATGGTGACGAAACCGCCGAAATTGCCGCGCTCGTCGCATACGCATCTCACTTAACGGTTTTCGTGTCTTTTAAATGGCGTTTATACGGTAGTCAGTTATTAAATAAGATTCCGCGGCTAATTGGCCACCTTTATGTCCAGTTTGGTGGCAACTGGAAACTTTTTAAACCGACAATTTCGACGCTTGCGTGCCGATAGCTGTCCCGTTCGATGGGTGTTTGTGGCGTGAAGGAAACATGGTTAAATAAAAGCGATGAAGGTCATATTTTCAATGTTATGACGCAGCTGACGCCCTTTAAAGCTTTGTTAGGTCAGCTCTTCATAATTTATTTTTGATTGATGATTAATATAACATTGATGATTAATGACCCTGTAAAATCTTCAATGGAATTCGTAAAACCCCTTCCGCACGGCTACCGAACGGCGGCGTCCATTTCAAAACACGACCACTCTTATCGAGGTGAGGGGATAGAGGGCGCGTGCGTGTGCGCATCCAATGCATCTGATGAAAGAGACGGGGATATGGTTGCCGGGCGTCGGAAAGAGATGGAGCCAGTTACAATGTTGCCGCGTTGTGGTGGAACAGCAAAACCAGTCCTGTCAGCGGGATGTCAAGACGAGCCGAGTTCTCGGAAACGGTGACCTGTGTCACGGAATCCCTGCCCGCACACAAGAGCTTTCACACACACACACCCACGCTGGAATGTTTGACTTCAATCAAACAACATAATGACAGAATTTTTATTTTTGATGGAATTTTTATAGAACGAGTAATGCTGGACTCGTAATTGGAAAGGTCAGCTAACAAGCGAAGATTGGCTCGATGGTTAGTGTAATCTTGTGTATTGTTCTTTCTTTTATGTACCTCTGTATTCACCGTGTTTTGCGAGTAGTCGTTTCTTTACAATTCCTTTTGGAAATAATCTTCAGACAACCTTTTGTGACTTATTGTGTATCGGTCATTCAGCAGACGTACTCGTAGTTTGTTTGACATTAATATTGTATTATAAAATATCATCAAAATCAACATTGTATAATCTTAAGGTCGTGACGCGCGTGTCGCATTCCTTACGAGTAGATAAAATTGGCAAAATGTCTAATCTTCCGATAAGGTGTAAAATAGCCACACCTTTGCAATCAAATCTGCTGATGCTACCGGTATACGCGTTTGTAATTTTGTTTAAATAATGCAACAACAAAAGAAAAAAGTTGTCATCATTTAATCTTAAAAGCAGTATTTGGTACAGATGATTCATTGAAAGAGACACGAAAGCTAAGCTTAACAATTAAATTATTATTTACAACTATAAAGAAACTAATTTCATTAGATATCGTGGATCCAACTTTATTATGTTGCCTACAATCACCTGACTTTGATAACTTACAATAAAATTCAAGTATATAACAGGTCGATGAGCTCCACGCACGATACGTACTATATTAATTGTGTGACAATACACAGGTATTGTGATTTGTGAAACGTATTAATAATAAAATACAGAAGTGAGGGCAAATTAATTTGTCGATATCGATTGCTATAAATGAGTAATTTTACTCATACCAACTAAGGAAACCAATATCTATCCACTAAGGATCTCAAAGTAAACCTAATCACCAACTTACAACAACAAAACTATATAGCGAATAAATTCCAAAATGTCCTAAGAATCGCGGCAGAAGGCCAACGTACCCGGCTCTGCAAATGTCAAATCCGATGCCCGCTTTGGGCTATTTCTTACCAGATACCACCCCAGGTGATAGGCTAACTAGATTCCCTAGAAACTTTAAATGTCCACCATTAATGGCTCCCCTGATAAGATAACGAAGGCAGCCTGCCTGTAAGAACTGCATATATTTAACAACGGCGATGCCAGTTCTGATAATGCGATTTCTCGATTGGGAGCCGGTTGATATTACAAACAAAGCTATTTTTAAGGAACAGAAGTTAAATTTCTCGTATACATTGTTTTCAATTTTAGGTGTGTAGGCATTTCAAGTAGGTATATTGTTCTAAAAGTACAATGGGCCAAACCTGGATTTGACAATCTTGGTGGCGTGGCCGTCTGGTCGGGGGCGGTGCCACGCTGTCTCACACATATCGACCGACAGCCGACACGAACACCTACTAATGCTCTATAAATACCGCCAGGGAAATATTTTAATCCGGATGGCCCGTTTAATGCGCATTCCTATGGGCTTCAGCAACACGTTTTTTTACTCCTTTACTCCAGCGAGGCCGTTGCCCTACTTATCTTTCGGCTAGAAGATAATCTGTCATTTCTAACTGTGTCAGTAGGCACGGTTAAGGATATTGTTAACTGAATTTGTCTTATATATTGTTTAATCGAGTTGTATAAGTCTAGTGATGCAAATTTTTACTATTATGTATTCACAGCGTTGTTCAAACATAGCAAACTCACCAACAGGGTGATCATAATAATTTTCGATGACCGAAAAAGGCAGCATATTAAAGGTCAACGTGGTTTCCTCTCGCATTCCAAATCGCTGACTGATTGCTAATTGCTATAGCACAGTCATAAACTGTAACAAACACTGGATCGAGTACGACGAGGCATGCCGGTTGGATAATCCTTCCAAGGAAAATCCAACATAATAACATCAATTATATTAACTTAAAATATCATTGAGAATACCATGGTTTTGTCTACATTGTTGTATGTGAACCATGCATTAAGTCAATTGCAAGCACGTACTTTCTCTCTTGCGGCACGTTCGATTAAATCAATCACTATCCCTTGATTTGCCTGAGTAATCTCTGAAAAGTATAAATTACTAAAGTTGTATGCGCGCACGCCAATAGCGTGGTGACGTCATGTCACGTTATTCGATCATTGTCAAACGACATTCCAACGCTTAGTGTGAAGTATGTTTCGTTGACACTCACGTCACGTCATTGTACCAAGGTCTTAGGCTCGTCTTGGGATTTCGTCTGCCCGTCCCGGCCGGAATAATAATCGTAGAGATGCTACTTTTCCAACTACGAGTATAAGCCAACATCTCCAACAAGCATAATGTAACCGGATTAAGCGTTGCCCTCTTGGTTGTGCCATCAATCATGTTACAAAACATGTGAATAAACTTGCATCCAAGGCATTTAAACCTGCTCACAATCAATGTTGCAGTGTAGATGTGACAGACGAACAGTGGGTTGCATAAACACTGAATATATAGGGTTTCCGTCTGAATCACGTCGCATGCCAGCCGTGTTCGTCACGGTGCACGGAGTACGGCAAGCCAAGCGGCGCGTGCGGCTGTAGGTATCCTGAGTATCACGCCACGACACGACCCAGCCGAGCTGATCACCGATATCCACTCTAAATAATGTCAATACAACATGACGAATTGCTTTGCTACCCGCGCCTCGACCCGACGCGTTATAATATCGCCGCTGCTCGTGGAATTCTAAATTGATATTGCATTGTAGTCACTCCCTTTTCGCCGGAGGCGCTACTCTCGTTTGAGTAATAACAGGGCATTTACTTTGATGAAGGAGATTAAAGTACTGTAATAAATATCCATTCGATACCTAGTACTCGACTGTACTCTATTAATGTCACTGTAACACTTCTTAAGGTATAATTTATAGGTCTTTTGAATATTTGTGTAGATTTTAAATTTGCATATTAATGATGAACATAAAAGTAAAAACTACCAACAACTTTACCGATTCTGAGAACAGCAACAAAAATTTCCATAAATACAAAACATAGAAAAAAGCAACGGTGATTTTAAGCGTCCAGCAGGCGAATTATGCAAAGATGCAAAATTAAATGCGATGTGAAATAGTTGAGAATAATTTGTACAAGTTTAGACTTCAACATAGTGAGAATGTAGTTGGATAAGTTGTCGAGAGGCGGAATGGCCCTGCACCGCACGGCGGCAATGTTGCTAATAATTGTATGTAACGACGTTTGTGCGACTTCATGGCTGCGCAAATGATACTTTCTCAGCTATAGAAAGTTAAAACATTAGGAATGATAGGCTTCATTGAGACACCGTTGTTATTAGATCGATGTCGTCGCGGACCGGAAAGCGTGGTTAAACATTGGAGCAGACATGCACTCCTATACGCCGTGAATGAATGGGTGGCGCCGCCGCCGCGCCGCCTTCTGCGAATGTTTGTTGAGGAACCGAATTCCACCGCCCATTGTTTTGAATGATCAACCCGACGACGAGCCGGCAAAAATGCGGCACATTTTAAATCCATAATATTGTAATCGATGAAATCAGAAGTTAAGACAATGCTGATTGAATCCGAAATTGGCATTGTATATTAGGTATAGGTGGAACTTTAAAAAAGATAGTAGTAAATAAAGTTCACTGCAAACATTTTACCGTCAAAGAAAATAAGACAAAAACGCCAAATTACGAATATCCAAAGCAAAATAGAACAGCAAGACCGGCTTGCACGTTATCGCTGCAAACTTTACAGGTGGCTCGCATACCAGAACGCTTACGATACTTGCAAACACCGATTTAGCTACCCACGAAGTTGGACAGCAAGATATTGCAAAGAAACAAGGTGCATATTGGTGCGAGAAATTGTCTGGCGACTCCGCTTATCGCCCACGCCCAAACGCGTCGTCAACTATTTATTCAAAATCAAGGATTGTGCCCGTTCGCCGTCGACCTCCATAAATGGTAAACGAAATTTCGAACCATTCTCGGCACCAATTCCAATGAAGTTGCCCACGCGATTCTTTTGGGTTACGAAGTAGTCTATGAATTTGTTATTTTTGATTCTGTTGGTATGAGAGTTGTTTTTACGCAAGTTATATTTTCCGTCATTACTGTTACTGGTTTAAGATTTGTTTTGTTTCTTATGAATATCAGATTTATTATAAATGTTATAATAATATTTTGTACGTTTTACGAATAGCAAACTTTATTTACTATTTACAGGCAATTTATTATCTAAACTAAACAGAACGCCATATCAACGATACAAGGTACTACCTAGATGTTCAGATCGTTCTTAGATGTTTAAGTATCTACCATTTTATGTTAACAAGCACATTCACGATAAATAAATTTTTAAAAGATAGAATCTAGCGTTTCTCAGATTTTATTCTAGAACATAAACAACTCCCGTATCAGTTCAAACATCTGCTTTAACAACATTTACTAGCGTGTCATCGAGGCCATTTTAAGCTAGAAACTAGTTATCTTATTAATTACCTTAGCCAGCCTTATTAATTGGCTCTTCAGTTATAATTACTTGATTTTTTAACATAAAACGTAACTAAGTAATATGAGTATTCTATTGCAAATTACAATTTAATTACTGCTACGTTGTGATCTAGCTACGTCTATCTATCCACTGTTATTTAGATATTTTATGTTGATTTCATTTTTCTACAATGTATAGGTATAATATAACATCCGGATATTAATACTGTATCTCAATTAAATTACATACCAACATTATCACAGTTTATAATCAACATAGCTGGTATTATTAAAGTAGTATTACATAAATTAAAAATACTTAAGGCCCCCGTCTTATATATTTTTAATTTATGTGGAAATAGCGCCCATAGTTGCTACTTTGACGATGAAATACTAGCACTTGTACTGATTCTATAAATGTAAAAAAAATATATGCTAACAGAATATATCCTTAATTAAATTTTAAATCGAGTAGATTTTTTAAATACATTATAATAATTTAGATATATAAGAAGCACAAGTTTAAAAAAAAAAGCAGCAAAAAAAATTTTTGACGTCCTTGATCTCGTAACTTAAAGCGATAACAATAGTTTTTTTTTCGTTAAGTTATCTTGCCAATTATTGACTTAGATTTTAAATCAATTACATTTTTTATAAACTCTGCCATTTTCTGTTAATAAACAAAAGAGTTCAAGAAAAACGAGTTTTTCGCACGATTCCTGCGCGGTGTCGGACGTAACCACCGTGAAGCATCGCACGCTAATATGAACGTTATTTCAGTAATACGTTGGTTGAACTTTCAACTAAACCGTGTTGAGTTGCTAATTTTTGCAATAACCCGGCCTTAAGTAGGTTTAAAATTAGACAAAATAGTGGCAGTATGATCATACTGTCCTTCTGTAACCACGCACATACAGACCATGAAGCAGAAACAGATGAGCACAATGAAAAGGCGGTTCCGAATGGGTAAACAGGCTGTGACGGCATTGCAGATAACGCTGGAATGCTAATTTTGATTAGAATCGAGAACACCACTTATCGCTCAATGGATAACTTTGAGCTAGTGTGATTTAAATACATTTTAATTTTACGAAGTATCATGGGGACGTATACCTAATAGAAGCTGTTGATGATGATACTTTCCACAATCATTGTGGAAAGTATCACAAAATACATAATATTATGGGAAGCATTAAATAAAGCTACTAATATTGGTAAAGAAAGAGCTATAGCAAACGATATGGCTATGAAAGTAGTACGTATTTTGAAAACTATAATTTAAATATAACAGGAATACAAGATAGGTATTGTTGGTTGCATTTTCACTCCAGCTACAAAAAGGTCGTACTGTATCCATGAATAGATATCTGAAGAGACTGACGAATGAAATGCAAGAACACGAACACATATGAAATCACGTGCAATTTATGATAATTCTTTGAATGGATAACAAAAATCTATTTCTGACTTTACAGCCATTAACCAATTATGAATTCAACAGGACAAAATGACAAATTCCGTTAAATTATCTCTCTAATCACCAAACGTTATTAGCATAGGAATTAAAATAAATCGACGAATCGTATGTAGCTGAGACTCGCTCGCGTCTGCGTATAAAATCGCCAAGGACATCTTTATCTGAGAGCCGAAAGGAATGCGTAGAGTAAACAGTATTGTACGCTATTTCGCACGCGCTTCTGTGCCTGCGCAGCGCTTAACACTAAAATTGGCTGCTCCCGTTTTCGACTGATTCAGTGAAAGCTTTATGACAATTTTATGACCATTGGTTCTGTTATGCAAGATAAAACTCAAACGAATTTCTTAACGTCTTTTTATTTTCTGCCCATCATCCTGTAGATCTGCCGACAATTATTTCCATGCCAACAAGGTCAACGACGCTAGTTGCACTGTACACGTGAGAGCACGAAATATTTAGCACCCACAGGATTTGTAGCGATGAAGTTAAGTAAAATGGGCAGCCCCCCGGCGTCTACCGTCACGGTCGAGGGCCTGCGTACTGCGCATGCGTGGGAAGTCTCGCTAAGATGCTTTACACATACTTGGGTTACACAATCCCAAGAACACTTCTTATGCCCCTCAGTGAAAAATACGCATCATTTGTAAACCAACTCTTGCACGTGTAATTTAAATTTCCAATGAATACCAAAGAATCTTAAGTATGTGCAAAGTGTAATTACCTACTCCATTGTTTCTTGTTGACCCAAGTGTTAATTTACCAACAATTATTAAACCTATTATTCCATTCACCGGTCATAACATGTCAATTCAAACATTCCATCGCTGGAATCCTTGTTTTAATGTACTTGGTACGCGGATTTCACTTGTAACATAGAATTATGCAGTAACTTGCAACGGAACGCAACACTCTGGTATGCGAGTCAAACAATGTACCGCCAGTGAAACTGCATTCAACCGATACGTAATAAACGCCGACAAACACGGCTATGAGTTCCCACTCGCTACCGCCGCTATCATTGTCTTCCCTGCTTCCTTACTTAGACAATGGTTTTCTTCAATATACCTACAATGCGTAGCTGTCGAACGCTTCTGTGCAGTTAACTTTTTGTGTTACTTGCTCTGTCGTCTCGCTAGCAACTGCGTGAGGCTGACACTTCCATCGTGAGATCTGCGAAAACCGCAAAATGCCTCTTCGCACGCAACGCCTTGTTACAGATGCGTATGAGAACCCAGGTTGTTGCGGCAGACTGCAAACGCAGAACCCGAAGACACAATAAATAATATCTTGTTAAAATGACCATGTATCGGAATTCAAGGGCAAATATTTCGTTATGCGAAGATCTTCATCTCGGAATGGGAGGTATTAAACCAGCTCTAACTCGACGACATTCTTGTGGCGAGTAAATAATTGCATTCTGGTGGAAGCATGCGGGTCCAAAAGAGTCATAACTGACATAAGGACACATTTTTCATAGTGGAACGTTTAGGTTCCACGTATATAAGGTTAATAGCGTCGTATGCGCCGAGACGTGGCCGGGTTATTTTTAGCATTAATAAATTGGCTTAGTGGCTCGGTTTATTGTGTGCGCGTTTCGTACAAGTAGAGTGTCGACGAGTGACATCCGCGGTGCTCGCACTTCTAGGTCAATTTTGGACTGTCGTTGCTCTTTTATCGTCTACTTAGCATTCACTTCAAACAATGCATTGCTGAGTGTTGTTCACACGTATTTATTTCACCTCTTGTAACATTAATCATAGAAAAAATCTATAGACACTCCTCTTCTACGTTTGAGGTTATGTTATGGCAACTTTCTATCATAATGAAGCTTGACTTTTTAAATCAAGGTTTATTTAAGTTCGCGGTAGCCGTTGCACTAAGACCGCTAAGTGGATATCAGAGTATCGCATACCACACCGTATGTCGATATCGAGGAATGCCGTTGCCAAAAGGGTCAATAAAAATACCACTTTATGTTTCCTGTGTCAGCGGACCATTTTATTGTGGTGTCAATGCACTGAGACCCGCGAGTCTCTTGAATATGCCTTCTTAAATTTAATTAATTTAATCTGTAGTTACTTGATTTTTTATTATGCTCTCCCGTTACGTGTATCAGCTCAGCTATTTACAGCCTCCGGTGATTCAAGCATTATCCACCGACAATCATTTACGGATCCAGAAAGTACTATAAAACTATTCAGTCCATACAAAGTTGATGGCAGCGGAAATAGCTATGAAGACGTAGCTTTATTTGAGTCACTTCATTATGAAAAGACCTTTTATTTACAACTTGTCTCCATACAGGATGGTACTTCACACTGCCATAAAATAAAATGACGAATAGCCTTCGCTGTGGCAAGTACCGGCGAGGTGAGGCACTTAGCATTTTTAACTGTAACTATGCATTTTTAACTGCAGGTGTACCTACTGCAGTTTTAAGGTCAACTTTTTAAGACAATGATGCAGGTGTCGTTAAGTATGGTAAATAGATACGGGTAGAGACATGATCGGTATTTAATAGGGATGTGTGAAGCACCTGCAGCAGTGGTGCGATAGCAAGGGGGTGCAGCGGGGTGCGGGGGGCTGTGCGCCGCTTTAGAAAGGCGCGACCATCGCCTCAGGCCTGGGCCGCATTCTACGGGCTGTCATTCACGCCGCGCAACTTGCCTATGCCTTGCATACCATCTCCCTACTCTCCACGCATCGCGCACCTTACGAAACAGCCGCCGACCGACCACCGCACCAACATCTCCACATGCCACATTCGTACTTTAACACATAAACGCTTCATCGAATTATTTCTGCGCCAGTTCAGACAGTAACATCGCTATGAACCAGTTTCGTGGCCTCATTATTACAGCGCCGCTCACTAAATAATCAGACCCCTTACCAAAACACGACACTGCGCACACAATGCGCATTCCGGAGGATAACAAATGATAACCATAATTTGTGTTTAGCTCATTTGTTGTCACTAAATTGTGGAATGTCGTGTGAAATCGACATCGTTGCGCAAGTTTTCTACCAGATGGCAGTACCGTCGCGAGAGCGATCAGTTTGTTTTTGACGATTTATTCTATTTTAGAACACTGTTTACCACTCCAAATTTCAACACGAGCAAGAATAACGACCGTACTGTTGGCTTTTTGGTTCACAAACAACAAAACTGAAGAGGAAACGCCACAAATTCCATTGGAATGTAGAGTTTTGACATGGGGCTCCTACGGGTTAACACTTCTCTTCGAAAAACTTACCTGTCTCGCGGGTCGATCCACGTCGTTTTCCTGCTGTTGTGGTCGATGAAATACAGTTTTCCGTCAAAGTCCCTCGCATAATCCCATCCGTCGGGCAAGGGTATCTCACCGTTTCGTCTCCTTGGCATATTTCACTGATTAAATCCATTCAAACGAATAACGAAGCACACTCGCGAACTAGCTACACGGCCATGTTGAATACCTCATTACGAGGACTGACGTCACGCGGAATCGGCCAATGGCAGCGAAGGGCCCCCACGATGGAATGCGGCGCGTACGCGAACGCGAACACGGCGGCGCGGCAACTTGCAGCGCCGGACGGTTTGAACATACGACCGCGCGACGCGACCCCGCGTCGGTGACTGAGTCGCTACTCCACACCGCAACCTTATCACCGCCATGATAATGTTCAACAGCACCTAGCACCTACTGTCTAAACTGAATGCATTCCTCTCGGCCAAATGTTTACATTATACACCGCCTGCCGCAGAGCTCGATGCTGCTTTGTACGGCCGTACTGCGAAACATAAGCGAAAAGTAAGTAGGTGCCTACCCATTCAATCTATTTACGATTCCGCCGTATAAATACGTAGGTATAGTATAGATAGACGCGTACAGCGCGCATTCCAGCGTAAGTATGTAGACGTAGGTACATACAAATTACAGATATGTACCTACCTACCCGCCGACTTATCTGACATCTGACAATATGGCTATAACGTCCAAGCGTCCAGCTTACTATTTACATTCACTCGATCTCTTTATTTCTAAAATAAGTTTATGACGTTGGTTTGTTTTCGTAAATAAATAGGAAACAAACTTTGATTTACATACGACCAGTTCCAAACTCTACCCGAAACCCGAAACAAAAACCTCGAATAAGTTCAAAAGGAGGTAGGTACAGTCAGGAAGAAATGCAGTACGGAGATTTACAATACAGGCTGTTACGTAATTCTTTGGGAGCTAACTAAAGCTCTGCTCACCCCTTTTAAAATAAAAGCGTCAAGAATGAAAACATACTTATGTACATAGTTGAATTGTAATGTAGGTAGAGGAGTAATAAAGTCACTAAGGATAATACATTACCACAGATCGAACCTAGAGCCAAGCGCTGAAGGCAATTTCACTACAAGCTCCGTCGGACTCGTCTACCCGCAAAATAAGAATTAAAGGGCTCTGACATTGGCCCCGATTCACACTGTCACGCTCTAATCCTTAATTTAAGTTAGTCCATCCTTTTCACCTTTTAAAGATTGAATAGGGACAGGAGATGGCCCTAATATTAGGAAATATTAGAGCTGTCAAACATCGAATTTGAACCTTATGGCCGTGTCGAATGCACAATTTTAGACAGCACTTAAAGCATGCGACTTAAATATATCTTAAACTGACAGCTATGCCCTTATTTTAGGTTATCATTCGTTCAAATTAATATCATTCGTTCATCACCTCTCTTTCATTGGTCATAAAAATGAAAATGATAGCTGGATTTTAAAATTAGAATTAGAGCATGACATCCCGAATCGAGGCCATTGAAATCATTCCAACTTGCGCTATTTTTTTGTGCATCTTATAAAGAGGTGGTACCTTTATTTTTATGGTATTTTATTTGGTAGTAGCACTGTAAGATTAATACTAAGCTCTGTCGGTTGTAAAAGTGGACGGCAAGGGTTTAGTGTAGTCAAGTAATTTTTATACGTCTTTTTATCGAACAGCACATTTATAAAATAAGTTTTAGCCTCTAGCCAAGAAAACACAATAAAATAGCAGTACGTAACCTATGAACTTCTTCACTAACAGATAAAACTTATTTTAGAAAATTAAATGTAGTGTCGACTCTATAACACTGACACCAGGGTTTATGAGATCGGGTTGTCGACCTCACAACCCAGATGATGAAGAAGAAGAAGAATAAAAAGACGTACTTTTAGTTTAGTACCTAAACTGACAGACATACTTTTTTATGTTAAAATTTACAAAACTATTTTATGTGTTATAACTTGACACTGGCACAAAGCTCAACTAGTGCCATAACAAAAAAATAATCTTAGTAAATTAAAAACTCGACACTGCCACATAGATTACTAGAGACATAAGGAAAAAAAAAATTCATTTGTTTCAATTTTGACGTATTTTCTACAGAGATTAAAAATGTTGGTGCTCTTTAAAATTTGGAGTTATGCACCTAATTATTTTGGCACAAAATGACGATTTTTTATTTGTCTGCTTACTTTTAGGTAAAATTATAGTCTTCTTCTTCTTATTGTGCCTCTCCATCTAGTGAAGGTTGGCCGTCAGTTCAATAAACTCCTGTCTGTCCTTCGCGAGGCGAAACAGTTCAGCGCCGTCGTTGATGCCGGTCCACTCGCGAATATTGCGCAGCCACGACTTTCTTCAGCCCACTCTCCCAGCCACTTTGCCCATCATTATAAGTTGCAGCAGTTTATAGCAATATTATAGGTATAGTAAGAAGTCTAAATAAATACGTCGATATTGCACCAAGCAATAATATCCATTCAGACCCACTGTACCACCCAACCAGACTACCTATCAAGAATGAGCCCTAATACAAAATATATACTCACCGGCACATCTAACCGCTCGCCCTTGTATTTCGGGTTAATTTTAAACTACGCTTATTGTTATACATTACAATTGATTTATTGATAATTTTACGATACATGAAACACACTTCAATAAACGTTAAATTAACTACTTTTGAACTAACATCAGCTGTAACTAATAGAATTATAAAGAATCACGAGTATTCCCTGAAATGAAGGGTGGGCGGTTAGTTGTGCCAGTGACTGTACTGTGTATTGATGTTTATTACAAAATATTTACACATTTTCAGATAATATTTCAAACTAATTCTTGGAATAGAAGACAATTTAAGAATATGCACGTTTTTGGAAAGGTATGAACAGAAATATTTTTTCCTTATTCCTTGCCTCACCAAGATGACGGCAAGAATCGCGTAGTAGAGTTGAAAATAAAATAGAAGCGAAAAAGCGATTCGAATCTGCGTTTTTATTGATAAGACATGAAGATAATATTTAACCACTTACCTACTCAGGTGGTGTACTTTTTGGGTTATTGAAAAGAACAGACCATAGCTTATTCTATACAAAAAAGATGCGAAGCACTTGAATAGGCTTGTGTCAACTAACAATGAAATCAATGGATGAATGTTTCTAGACGTAAATTGTAATATTTAAACAGGGAAAACCGAAATAATTCCACATAAAAATTTATGATTATTGTTATTTTTACAAATTAAAATCAAATAAATACCCCCCCTGGCCCCTCCGCTGTGAACGTCAATCAGAACGTATTACGTCACATAGTGGTATGCCGCCATTGTTGTTTTGACGCTTGGTTAACTTTTTCATACAACAGCACAAGTGAACACAATCGTTTGCCACTATGTGACGTCATTCACGACGCCATGACACTTTCTTGTGTTTTTCGCCAGATTAAAAATATTTTCTTAAAACTTAAAATATGTGTTTTAAATATAATTTTTATCATGAAATATTATTTTTTTGGGGTAATACAGGTACTAAACTAACGAAATAAGCCATTTTTGAAATTTACGACACAGGCCTATTACAATCAGCAGCTGTTTATTTATGCTTTAGGCATGGACAGTATAGTTTGGGATTCACCACGCCACCAAGGGTCACAGTAGCCACAGTAGCCAGTTATTATGTTATGTTATGGTACTTATAAGTTACTCGTAAGTATTAGTTAATATTTACCTACATACCATTATTTTAAAAAGTAGACCCTGTACTACGTGCTATACAAACTTTCCTATTATACTCCTCCTGCTTATATTATGATACTACCTACTATCCTACTTGTTAGGCCCTCCCTGCATCCCCAAGAAGGTAAGAAATGCGAAAGAGACGATCGCTGCAACGCGCGTTTGAAATCTGTGTTTAAACCTCAAGATAATTATACCATGCGTGTGCTTGTGCCAAACGGTATTTTATAGGTATCGATTTTCGAATTTCTTCGCAGAAGTGTGCAGGTTTTCTCACAATCGTTAAGAGCGTAAGAGTTTCGATTAAACGTACATACCTACATAATTTTAAATTCGAAATTCGTAAATTGGTTCGATCGAACCCGCGTCTCCCGGACGGGAGCCCTAATCACTACCTATACCACGCGCTCTGTGCTAGTGGTACTTTATGCAAGAAAATCTTTCTGGAAGTGTAACAAATCATAGCGAAAAAAAAGAAAGACAAGCATTTAAAAGCAATAGGGAATATGCATAAAATTTAAATTTGTCTCAAATATTTTTTTTTAGATTCTTTATTGTCTTTACTTAAAAGGTATTTCTTTTATTTAGTTATCATTTAAACCCAGAAAATATTATATAAAAAGTTAAAAATAAGGGAGGGAAATTCAAACTTACAAAACGCGTCACCATTGGTCGAAAGGAAATGTGACGTCAATGGTTGTGTCAGGTCAGTCACGTCCTAAAAGCGTCCACTACACTACTCGCGAAGTTGATCGAAGTAGGCCAAGGACGAGAGTATAGCGCCCACTACACTCTCGTCCGAAGTGCTTCGACGAAGTCTCACGAAATGTCAAATTGGTGTCAAAGTGAAGCCTGAAACGAAGCGAAGTTGCACGAAGTGCCTCTCAATACTCTCGTCCTCGGCTTACTTCGATCAACTTCGCGAGTAGTGTAGTGGGCGCTTATAGAGAGGCACTTCGTGCAACTTCGCTTCGTTTCGGACTTTAAGCGCCCACTACACTCTCGTCCGAAGTATATTATTTTGCATCAAATCTCGATTTTACGAGCGCCTAGATCAAAGGAGTGAAAGCTGCAAGGTAATTATTATGTTACACGGTATATTTTAGTCCATAACATAGATTTTTATTCATAAAAGTTTTGATAATACTTACAACAAAACATAACCTAATAATAACCATTTGTCATTAAAATTGTTCACTCCTAAATTACGTCGATATGATTATAATTACACGTATACGTATTACACGTATGTACGCGTATTATTGAAGCTCACTCAAGTATGATATGTTTATATATTTTTTGTAAATATTAGATTTATACGATATTCCGATTTACATGAACAATTTTCTTTCCGTATTTAAGTGCTTGTTTGTTTCAGATCTGAACGAGAATCTTACTAGCCAATTCACACTAAGCTGTACATAAATAAGCATACTTACGTTAAAATTATCTTCACAACAAAATACAACCGATAATGGAGATGCGTTATCTTTTCTCATCATCTTACACCAATTTTTTCGTGTTTTCGCATCGCGTGGAATACGAAAAAACACTTTATCGGGTGTACTAATAGTAGTGTTTTTGCACTTCGGTACCATAAAATACCTTGTAGGGAAGTTTTTTAACTTCTTCCATGTTTTTATGGCAATTAAAACGAAAATAAAGTATGAAGCAACTGAAACTCTATAGTAAACTGCAGTAGTAAACAAACACGGGACACAACCAATGACGTCATCAAAAGCGCGCGCAAAATGGTGGCGTTTGAACCGCTCAAAGGGGTTTGAAGATTTTTGTATGGAGCCTGGCTTAGTGCTCGCCTTCGCTGTTGTTATTGTTGTTATTTTATCAAAATGACAGCGCACGATGAATACTTCATATATCGATTGGGAATACTTATACAAACAAAAAATCATAAGGGTTAATATATCCTAAAGTGTCACGTTACAAAGTTATTTGCAAAAAAAGATCGACGAATTATTTTGAAAAAACTAACTTATTAAATGCTTTTACGCACAATATTGTGTTCAAATAAACATTTTTTATTACTATGACCCTATTGTATGAAGTATCGCATAAGTTTTTCCAGTTTTTACAAACAAGATGAAAATACGAATCAATGAAACAAGTATTTTATAGCCAACGATTTATTGATCCAAGAAAGATGATTTAGTAAGTATAGGATCAAACGTATACATCAGTTTTTTTTTATCTTTATGTTCGATCTCTTATCATACTAAAAGTTTGTATGTAGACAATAATTGAAGACTTATCAATTTATAATAATTATACAAAGTTATGTATGTGATCAAAGGTAACATGAATAATTTGTATAAAAGTAAAATATTTTTTAAATGCTTTAAAGGAGAAGACAAATTATGAAATCTACCACTACTAAAAATGTGGCTTATTTTTATATACAAATATAATATATTAGTATATTATACAGCATGACTATTGAAAAACAAAAATTAACTACAGCAGTAATTAGATAATATTCACTGCAAGATTCATTAATTAAGAAAATATGAACGAACATAGTTCTGTGCGTAATCAATCTTCACAGTTGTCATATATATATTTTAATAACAAAATATGATGGTGATGTTAATAGAGTAGTAATATTTACGATTTTAAACAATTCTCGTTAGTCAGTTCGTAGAGTCTCGTTGGTAGATTTCATCATTTGTTTTCTGTTAACATGTAAAAAATATTTTACTTTTATACAAATTATGCATGTTACCTTTGATCACATACATAACTTTGTATAATTATTATAAATTGATGTCTTCAATAATTGTCTACATACAAACTTTTAGTATGATAAGAGAGATGGATCATAAAGATAAAAAAAACTAATGTATAAGTTTGATCTTATACTTACAAAATATTTTTTTTTTATCAATAAATTGTTGGCTGTAAAATACTTGTTTTATTGATTCGTATTTTCATCTTGTTTGTTAAAACTGGAAAAAGCGACTTTATATTGAATTACATGCAAACTTTTTAAACATATTAAGTATTGTATACTTCATACAATAGAGTCAAAGTACCTAATCTTAAAAGTCCACTTGCTAAAAATGTGTATTTGAATACAATATTGTGCGTACAAGCATTTAAATAAGTTAGTTATTTGAAGATAATTCATCGACCTTTTTTTGCAAATAACTCTGTAATGTGACACTTTAGGATATATTGACCCTTATGATTTTTTGTTTGTATAAGTATCCCCAATCGATATATGTAGGATTTATCGTGCGCCGCCATTTTGATAAAATAACAACAACAACAACAACTTGACTAAGCCAAAATCTTCGAACCCCTTTACGCAATGTTTTAAATTCCAATTTGAAAAATTATTTGACTATTTTCAACCCTCTTTATATTTTTTTCTATGTTATAAAGGTGTAGGTAAATTATTAATTTAAGTAATAAAAAAAAATCATGCATATTCCCTAAATGTAATGTAAATGTAAATAAATAGTAATAATAATCTATAGCAGTAATAACTTACCTAGGTAGGTATAGGTACCTACCTATCAGATTGTAAGTGGGTAGGTAAAATTCTTGATCTTGTTCACCAGTTCCTGTGATATTGACCTGCCTACAATCACACAATCTACACAGTCAACGATAAACAAAACATTTGAAAACCATAAGATTGGCTTTTTGGGCATTTTCGATTTTTATTTGTTTTTTTTTTTAAATAAAGCCAAAAATACAAAAAACAACTGCTAAAGAATAGACTAACTGTTTCATGGAAAAAATAAAGCCATTTGTTAAATATTTTTTCCTCCTATTCTAAAACCAAGCTGATTATTATTTAATAATATTAAAATATATTATTTACTTCTTGGTCTGTGTAAAAAAAACTTGTCCCGTATTTTTATCAATTTTCTCTCTTTGTTATAGTATAGAAAACGAAACGAATGTACCTCATTTTGACATAACCGACTGTTGTTCCAGTGGCCGTAGTATAACAAATGAAAATGGCACTTGGTAATTGTACTACCGCCTCAACCAACATCATATTTTTCACTATGTGTATACTAGTGGAGGTGTAATTTTTTTTTTGTGTAAGGCTATGTTATGTCGAAAGAAAACCAGTCTTATGTCATGTTGGCGAGATTTTGTCAACACGTAGCTTGCTGAAAAATCTGTTTTTTATCTTATTTATTCATTGTAAACCTCATATTTCTCGTGGTTAATTCGTGAATTTTGGATCAACAATGCCTACAAGCGATAGTGAGGACTTTGAGAGTGCGGACGAAGGGCATGGTGGCGTTGAGAAAAAGGAACGAAAAAAGAGAAATTCTTCATCAAATTATAGCGACAACGCTTTGGAATCTGTTACAGAGGCTAAAAACTCATCAGCTAGTTCAGACAATAAGCAGAAAGTTAAGGAAAAAGTGGTAAGAATGTTACTTATTTTGGAGCTGTTATTAGCTACTTTACTGCTCACAATTAAAGTTTTTTTATGGTCTGATAACTTCTGCGCATTATGTAGTGAGTGTCCAGATAATTAGCATTTCTTTTGGCTTTAAGTAATACTAAGTAATTACATACTAAGTGATGCTCTTCTTTTTTCTAATATTACACTAGTCTAGTTACTAGACCATATTTTAAATTTATATTGTCAGCTCATTTGGCTCGCATTACGAATATCGTCCATATTGCTTCGACATAAAGGTGCTCGAAAAGTCAGCAGCCAGCAGCATGTGCTATATTTTGTTGGCTTTGATAGTTAACTAATGTGTTTTTCAATAAATAGTTATATCAAGATGTTTCATCAATAGATCATATACGTCCCCACCGAGGGGCTCGAACCTACCCTGAATTAGGGTGATCAGTCCTTAGTCGACCAAGCTGGCCCAATGCGGGTCGGTCGACTTCACACACAACCTTTGAATTTCTTCGCAGGGGTGTGCAGGTTTCATTACGATGTTTTCCTTCACCATAAGAGTGTATCAAGATGTTTCAACATCATCAACGGCCCGTTACAGTCCACTGCTGGACTATGAGCCTCCTCCACTTAGGTGGAGGGTTTTGCCATAATCTCCACGCTTGTCAGGCGGGTTGGAGATTGCAGATTAAAAGGTTACTGTATCAGAGAGCGCTGCTGCCCGTTCCCTATTCAATGTGTACTCCCTAAGATCAATCTAATCAAGATGTTTACTTGTAGTTAACTTGCTTAACTAATAGAGTCTAGCTATTGTATCATCTTTTACATGTTTATAATAAAATATTGTTTACAGACAATAGCATAGTCATAAGCACTATATAAAACAAAAGATAATATTTGAAATTAAACCCCCCCCTAATTTTCTTATTTAAATTTTTATTTTTACTTATCACATCCACTAAAACTTGTCATGAAATTATAATTAAGTATATAAGCATAAAAAAATATGGGCACTTGAACTTATTGTTTCCTTAATTTCAGGAAGAGACCGAAGGCTGGGATGACCTGGACATAGATGAAAGTGAACCAGTAATACAATCAAACACAAAACCTAGCTCTTCAGACAAACCTAGCACAAAGTCAGATGATGCGTCACATCAACAAGCTTCTGAAAACACAGAAGACAATGGGTGGGATGACTTCAAGGACTGGGGAGATGATAATAATACTATTCATAGGGTAAGTTGTATTGTAATCTAGAGTTATTTAAAACTAAAGAACTAGTTCTGTAGAGTTTCTTTAGGCCATTCTACTCAACGGTATGTGTACATACCTGTACATACACTATACTATTTCCAACTGTTTATTTAACTTTTGACAGGTTAAGTACGAGTCAGTTAGTGATGTCCTAGAGCGTTACTGATTTGATTTTATATAACAATCAATTTCCTTTATGAAGAAATTGCAATCAATTTAACACATAGATATTAAATTTTTGCTTAACATTTGTATTATTTTATAAACATACCTAGCACTCCTTAGTGCTAAGTGTAGTGTGTGTTTGTAATTTCACAATATCAATCTTCAGGTATATATAGAAATTGAAAGACAACATATTAATTAAACGCCGTGTGGTGACTGCAGAGTAGAATACATTTGTCACCAACCCCTACTCTTCCCGTGGGTGTCGTAAGAGGCGACTTAGGGACTACACATTGAACAGGGAATGGGCAGCAGTGCTCTCTGATACAGTAACCTTTTAATCTGCGATCTCCAACCTGCCTGCCAAGCGTGGAGATTATGGCAAAACCGTCCACTTAAGTGGAGGAGGCTCATAGTCCAGCAGTGGACTGTAACGGGCTGTTGATGATGTTAATGACATTAATTAAACAATATAATTTGAAAAAAATAATAAATAATCTTTGACAGTATTATAATTTTATAGGGAGTGGAGCGAGATGTCCGAACTGTGCTAAAAAAAACGCGTCGCTTCACTATTGTAAAAAAAAACTGTGTCCATGGAGTATTATATTTTTTTGTTTACGGGTTACCTGTCAAAAATTATGGAACTTTATAGGTAGGCATGCTAAAAGTTAAATAAACGGTTAGAAATACCTTAATGGTAAATATGGCATTCATGAACAAGCTATGATATTTAAAAAAATGTTTTGTCAAAACTCAATTTTAATAAAATATTTCTGATTTAAAAGATAAAAATATTTTATTTGCGTAAAACATGGTATAAGGCTGGTATGTTACATAATAAGTGCAAGTAATGTTTTGCTAAAATCAAAATAGCATGCAAGCATTATGATAAATAGCTAGTATAGATACATTAGTCAAAATTTTGATTTAAAAAATTCATGCATGTCATAGAAAACATTTTCATTCAACCATAAGTAATTATTTTTCTTAAACTGTGTCATATTCAAAATTTTAGAAGCCTTTGGTATCTTATTATAAATTCGTACTCCCATTGCCAGTAGGTTTTTATTATAATTCATCGTTTTTGGAATGTCATCAAGTACAAGTCTATCGGGATCTCTTTTTACATGGGTATTTAAATCACTTGCTTTTTTGTACAAGTTATATTTTTTCACAAAGATGATAAGTTAATAAATGAATGAGTAGACGGTAGAGATAATAGACCACGCTTGTTACAAAGTGGCCTGCAGGATTCTAGGGGGTGGACTCCGCATATTGCGCGAATGCACTTTTTTGAGCAACGGAAGCCTGTCGTACGTCGGTACTATTTCCCCAGAACAATTAATGATAACAGCTTGCATTAGCTCACTGCTAGATGAATAATTTCAAAACCATATTTTATTGACTGGTAGCTGTCTTCCTGCGGCTATGCTAGCTTTGCGTAAGATTTTTATTGTGTGTTAATCCAGGCTTCAAACTATCTTGATTTCAAATTTTATCCAAATCTGTTCAATAGTTGAAGCGGGAAAGTGAAACAGACATCCATACATATATTTAAATGTTTGGATGTTTACATGTTTGTTCTGCCTTCACGCTTAAAGTACTCAACGGATTTGGATGAAATTTGGAATGGAGTTAGTCTGTAACCTGGTTAACACATAGGATACTTTTTACGGGAATAAATCCTATTCCCACGGGAAAATCTTACATAACGCGAGCGTAGCCGCAAGTGGACCGCTAGTAAGTGAAAAATTAAATAAAATACAATAACCTTTATTACATATTATTTATTACTATGCATGCTGGGTAGATTAGGTAATGAATTTATGAAATATTGCTATGTAGATCTTTATTTGTTTATAATTTGTTCATCTAAATTCTGCCGAGCTTTCGCCTCTCTGGCCTCTCCTGTTTCATTATGTACTAACTCAATTTAAGTGAGCAATTCTTGTTTCCTTGATTGTATTCACGTTTCAAAAAATACTCTAATAATTTGGATTTAAAAGTATTTTGACAATCTTTTTGCTCTGATATCTGAAAAAAATCGTTTTCGCTCAGTAAAGCCAAGCAGATCCGTGGCTGGGGTGAGCTTACAGCAAGAGAATGCGGTCCAGAGGATGTCATACAGAGAAGAACGGTCGTGGCCCGCGCGATTTAGCGTTGCACTGCCTCCAGTGTGTGTGATCTATATGTCGTGGCCATATCGTAGAATTGACCACATCATAAAATTTTCGATCATTTCATCATCGATCATCACATCATGATGTGCCTTGGCCAGATCAATGATAAGAAATCGTTTGTCGATATGTTCAACTAAAAACGCAGCTACTTCATGAAATGGTCAAGATTATTTGATCATATCGTAAAATTATTACATTAATTGCCGATAGAGGCGCTGGAAACGCCTTGTTTATGTACCAACATGGCGGCTGCGTTATTTCTGAAAAGTGAATAATTCTTTATTAAAACGAGGAAAAAAAAGAGTTTATGATAAAAAAGTACTCTGAAAATGTCTGTCGGACTTAGAGAACAATAAATACCAAACATAATTTAGATTCTTATTAAATATTTCATGAACGCCCTTTTTTCATATGATCCTGGTTGGCCACATCGAAATGATCGAAAATTTCATGATGTGAGCAATTCTACGATATGACCACGACATATACACGGAACGGAAGCGACGACGCGTCGTATAGCACAGTACAACATGTCGCTAGAGCTGGATTATCGTTAGCGCAAGAAGAATAGATCGAAAAACATTAAAAGCTATGGGACTGGGTACACGATATTACTCGTAATATACGGGCGATGCCTTTGATACTGCAACTGGATTGTCTGAATCAAGGTCCTGTAGTTCTGCCTCGGCGAAAATTTTTGCGAGTTTCAGTTTTACTGAAGTTTGGGTCCTCGGTTTAAGTTTTTTGAATGTTTCGGCATAGCTAGCAAATAGATGATCGGCGGCATCACTCTTCTCTTTGTTTTTTAAATAATCCAAGATTTTATTTACGCCATCACATGCACATGACTCTCTTTTCCCGGTAGATAGTGCTGATGATTCGGATGAAATTTTCGAGTTTGCAGTCAAAATCATAGTTTCTTCAGAAACTACGTTAGATGTTGTACCTCGTGGCTGTTTTACTGTATCCAGGAATTGTAGGTAGGGACCCCAAACCCAATTGACGTATGTGTTTTTCCTACCAGTTGTGCCTTTTGTTTGTTTTTTATATTTAGTGTACCCATCTTTTAAATTTTTCCATTTCATTTTAGTGGCATCACCTGAAACAAAATTATTTTTAATTTTTTCTTACTTTCAAATATAACTACTGGGGATTGACTACAGCAATTGCATTATATTACCGTGGTGGGTGAGACCATTTCCAAGGTCTTTCAAAGTAATTTTAACAAAACATGGAAATGTGGTAGTTGAAATCCAATAGAGTTCTCAGTCAAATGAGAATGCTCTGCTACCGATTAATCGTATAAATCAAGGAGCATCTAATGCGGCCATAAGAATAAGAGAGAAATTGTAGATGACTTCAATAATAAATTAAAAAGAACTGATCAAATACTTACAACTTTGGTCTAGTTCCTTAGAAATTTTCTCCCACAAAATCTCCTTTCTCAAACAGTTTTTGTAGTTACTGTCTTTTGCATTATATAAACACGGATGTTGTTGCACGAGCGTGATTAACTTTTCAATATTCATCGTTTATAAAAATCTAACGCAATTTGTGAACAAATACGACTCACTGCTCCGGGATTAGCACGGCTCCGCGCCGCGCCGCAACCGGTCGGTGCGGAAACGGGCGGAGGGGGCAGGCAGGCTACTATAGACTATACAGGGTGGCCCTTTTTAGATGGGTGAGTATGGGTAACTTTGCAGAAAGATCTGTTCTAAGGAACCATGGCATCGTTTTTGACAAGAAAAACTGCAATCATAGAAATAAAAAAGAAGTTTAGTTTGGGAATCGAACCCGGTCGTATAAAGACAAAAAGTAACATTATGTTTAATGTCTATATCGATTGCGTAGATCCTGTAAATGTCAGTATAAAATATACTCACCCACCGGCACAACTAATCGCCCACCCTTCATTTCAGGGAATACTCGTGATTCTTTATAATTCTATTAGTTACAGCTGATGTTAGTTATAAAGTAGTTAATTTAACGTTTATTTAAGTGTGTTTAATTTATCGTAAAATTATCAATAAATCAATCGTAATGTATAACAATAAGTGTAGTTTAAAATTAACCCGAAATACAAGGGCGGGCGGTTAGATGTGCCGGTGAGTATATATTAACTAAAATAATTTATTTGCATTGTATTTAACTTTTCTCCTTTACATTTTTTCTTCAATACAACTGGAGACGATTCCCGAACTGAGTACGAGTTGTTTTTAAATCTATGAATGCAGTTTTTCTTACCATTAAAATTGATGTCATGGTTCCTTAGAACAGATCTTTTTATGTCTTATAGTCTCAGAGTTACGCATACTGAACCCTGTATTTATAGAAAGGGATATAACTCCCGCACCCTGTTTGTCATAACGGGCTTCGCCACGCCTCCGGTGTCGCCACGCTTTTTCGCAGTGTGGTAGGGGTGGGGTACAAACCCCTGACAGTGGTGTGACAAGGGTAAGGGGTGTGGGGGAGTTTTCTATAAAACTTTACACACACAAATCATTCACGCGCTCGCTAAAGCTCTTGTGTCTTAAGTTTTTTTTTTTTCTAATACCGTTTTATAGACCATTGAGGTTAAATAACGAGTTGCCATATTCTACTCGATATAGCGAAGAAGAAGTTTAGTACTGGACAGGATTGACCGCTCTCGTACATTCTAAAAAAAATATATGACGATAAAGGAATGATTGTAATGACTTGCATGATTTTATTTTTTTATTAAACTCGTATGCTGTACTTTTATTTTATGTATTACAAGTTGCCGATCGCGGCTGCGCTCGCGCTATCTAAGATTTTGGTAATGCTTTAGTAATCTGCGGCATTAGTAGCGTAATGGGCAGGGGGGAAGGGGGGCAATGCCGGAAAATTTTCAACCATAGATTGACAGAATAAATGTGTAAGAAAGAGAAATCACTAACATTTCGCCCTAGAATCGACAGTAAACAAAAAAACGTACAAAAATTAGAAATTTCAATTGCATATTTCTCAAAAGGATATCAGAGGATCATTAACTTTCGATTAAAAGCAATGTTGACGTCAGAATCATGCCGCAAATCACTAAAGCAGAGCCTTTCATCCAAATCGGTTCAGTAGTTTAGGCGTGAAAGCGAAACAAACATGAAAACATCGGAACATCAAAATATCCTCACTAATATACCCCTGTACCCTGGATTAACACATGGGATACTTTTTACGGGAAAAAGTCTTATTGCCACGGAAAAATCTTACACAACGCGAGCGTAGCCGCGGGCGGACCGCTAGTCCAAACATACTTTTACATGTATAAAATTAACCGACGAGCGCAAAGCGTCTCCGTTTCAGCTTGGCCAAAATTGCTTTTGTATGTCCATCTGTCTGTTTGTTCTCCTATCTCTCTCGATTCTCGTGAAATTTAGTTGTAGGCTTAGATCATATATAGGGTAGATCCACATTCTCATACAAAATCAAGCGCAAATCGCGGCACCGCGTCGTCTGTACTTTATACATGCTTATACAGATATTATACCGCTTTAGTTATGTGCAAAACAGCCGTCAAGTTGTTTACCTAAACTTGAATATAGACCTTAATTCTTAAACAATAACGTTTAAAATAGCGTGCTAGGTTTTTTACTTATCACCTTTTTCTACTTACGATATGAAACAAGTATGATTTTCAGAAATTAAAGAACACATTTAAAAATGATATTTATTTTAATACGAACTTTAAAGCATTGCAATAAAGTACAAAATCGCCAAACTAGATATGCGCGTTACGCTATTTTGGAGCTGCGCATACCTTATCTCTCTGCCGCTGACGCGGCTTGGAACGAAGGAACTGTGGAGTCGTCACTTAGTCTTACTTTTTTTGAGATACACTACAAAGTAATGTAAATAAACATTAACTTAAACATTTAACATTGAGAAGTGAGCGATGGTAATTTTTTACATCTTATTGCATATAATCGTTATAATTGTATTCTAATTTTGTGCCTTTATATGGTACAAGAAGAAATATTACAATACGCTCTTAAATATTAAGAGAATTCAAGAAAAATGGTAATTTGTTTTATTCGTGGCACCGGAGGTTTATCTATGTCACCGTAAGATTGTGAACGCCGTTAGTTTATAATCTTACTCGCGATATTATAAACTTACGGAAAATTGTGAACTGAAACCAACCATTTAATTTTACGTATTATTTCTCGTTAGTTTATAATCTTACGATGTCAAACCGCCAAATGTCAAACTCATTAGTGTCATAATTTTAATTTTGTAATACTTCTAGCTTGATGCGTTATGTCATTTTAGGTAAAGCGTATATAACAGTTAGCCAAAAAACGGAAGTTACAGAAAAAAATAAAAAAAGTGTCATAAAAATTCGTAACGTGAAATCGACCCACAAAGAGTGATGATGGCGACTCCACGTCTTTTCCTATCGACTATGTTCCACAGCTATCGTTGGTTTACTCTTTCTTATGAGTGGCGTATGCAAGAGTGAAAGGGATAGACGCGCGCTGGGCAGATGATGGTAATTATTACAAAAAATACAGTTAAATGCCATGAAATGCAAAAAAATACTTAGAATATCGTAAGTCCAAAACCATACTTACTGAAAATACGACACTGCATCTTTTTTTTGCACTTTTAACGTGTAGTTTTCGCACTTTTTCACTACACATTTAGGCATCGTGACGTACACCATCGGCGCTATCGATTAGCGGACTGAGATAGAAACAAGGCATACGCATAATTTATGCCTTGTTTTGATGGTGCCGTTTTTCGAGCGGCGTTCGTGGATCTACCACTATATTTCATCTAAGGTTGTAGGTTCGATAAATATATATTCATTTTGTCGAGGCAGTTTTTTGAAATTTAAAAAAGTTACGGAGTTATGGGGTTTGCCATCTTATAAGGTATACCGCTGAGGCTGTTTTCTTCTACAGGTCACATTTATCAACCGATAAAAAAACGGCTACTTCAAATCGCAAGAAGTGTGAACACTCGCGTGGTCTACAGGTCACAGAGCCAGTGAAGAATGATCAGTGTAGTAATTCAAACACAATTTTGTATTGAATTGATTACAGGAGCAGCCTCGGCCGTCGGACCATGATGCCGACTTGAAGCAAATGACGGACAAGTTAGCAGCAATGAACAGCGCCCCCGCCAGCAGCGGCTGGGGCTGGGGCTGGGGCGTCGACTCCTTACTGAGCACCGCCAGCGCGGGGTTCTCCACGCTCACCAACCAAGTCTCCCAGGTATGAACCAAGTTTCCCAGGTTCCAACCAAGTCTCCCAGGCACCAAACAAGTCTCCCAGATACCATCCAAGTCTCCCAGGTAAGTCTCCCAGGTACAAACCAAGTATCCCAGGTATAAGCCAAGTTTTCCGGGTAACAACCAAGTCTCCCAGATACGAACCAAGTTTCCCAGGCGCGAACCAAGTCTCCCAGGTACGAACCAAGTCTCCCAGGTATAATAATAAAATTATTTATTTAAGCCATTAGTACAAAGTTGGTAAGTACATTATTCATACTAAGTCTAACACTACACTACGGCTATAGGGTATGGTACAATTGACAGTCCCCTGACTCTCAAGCTAGGTGAATACCTGTGTGATGAGGGTCAGTGGTGTTTGTCGTCGTGCATGATATCTACTACAATATGCCATAAAATGGAGGACGATCAGAACTTTGACTGACGAAAATAATCATAAAAGTCCCAGATACGAACCAAGTTTCCCAGGTACGAACAAAGTCTCCCAGGCGCGAATCAAGTCTCCCAGGTACGAACCAAGTCTCCCAGGTATAAATCAAGTCTCCCATGTACGAACCAAGGCTCCTAGGTACGAACCAAGTGTCCTAGGTATAAACCAAGTGTCCTAGGTATAAACCAAGTCTCCCAGGTACGAACCAAGTCTCCCAGTTACGAACCAAGTCTCCTAGATATAAACCAAGTCTCCCAGGTACGAACCAAGTATCACAGGTTCGTTCAAGATCCCCCTACCCCTACCCCTACCCTACCCCGACCTGACGAAAGAAGCACGCAATAATTGTCTGTTTCCTCATCAGATAATCAAAGCACGGATTTTAAAAAAATTGATAAGTCGTATTAAGTAATATACCTACAAATTATCCAATTTTATTGGAAGAAAGATAGTAAAATTTGCAAAAAAGGCACAAAAAACAAGGCACTGAGAACCTAGCACATAACTTTAGATAAAAAAGGCAATCAAATAAACATTATTTCAGAGGAGCTAAACAGATACTCTCTTCATCTTTCAGGGTATAACAACAGTCCTGGAAACAGGTATTGGAGCTCCCGACCCTGAGGAGTTAGCCAGGAGATCCAAAGAGCAGGAAAGCGATGCGAACAAAGATAAGACTCCAGATCAGGAGAAGCCAGAAGTCAAACCTGAGGAGGCCAGTATTGGTGATGGGGCGTTCGATCACTTCGGGAGCATATTGAAGTTTGTTGGCACTACAGGTATGTTTGCCGTTCCAGATATTCATAAAGTAAACTAAGTTTTGTGATTTTAATGAATTCAAACAAAAACTCATTTTTAAATAAAATAGACTGCGTTAATCTTAAATATGATGACTTGAGAAAAAGTAGCAATCTGGAATATTTACATTCACCTTAATTGGCTCGTCCAATACAAAGTATTTTTATTTGCAAGAATGCACATTTTGATGTTACATATGTCAATTTAATTTCAGGAAATTCCAATTAATGTCAAATTCCAATAAATACAATAAATCAAAATAAACCAAAACCATTAATATAAGAGAATGTCAGGACTTAAAATATATAAAATCATTTATATTGTAAAAGCAGTTTTCTAGAAGCCAATTTGTCAATTTGTTCTTAAAAATATGTACTTCTAATGACTTCAGGTTCTGCTGGGAGTTTGCTGTATATTTCTATGCACAAATTATATACATTTTTTTTTTATAAATAAAAGAGCCACAAGATGGCTGGTAAAGTTTGTCCCTATACTGAGCTCGCAGGAGTCTAATGGTACGCTGATTAATTAAAGGGAAATGCGATGCGATTCGATGATTAACATTTCTAAAAATGTCATGTTCTGACGAACTTTATATTTAGTTTACTGTAGGAATTAGCAACAATGTAATCTACTAGCTTTCCACCAATGGCTCGCTCGCGCTGTGTAAGATTTTTCCCGTGCGTGAGAATAACACTTTTTCACGTAAAAAGTATCCTACGTGTTCTAGGTTACAATCTTTCATTCAAATCCGTTCAGTAGTTGTGAAAGCGGAACAAATATCCAAACATACTTTAACATTTATAATATTAGTGTGATGTCATACAAGTCATAAGGTCAATAACTTGTTATTGATCATACATAAAAAGAAACGCAAAAGATGCGACGCATGTGGAGTTTCTTTGGTGAGTTCTTCTCCACAGAGTCCGCACATCGTGTAGTGAACTCACACAAAAAATGTAATGACGAAACTAAGAGATGTAACATCCAAAAGTTAATAAACTATTCATTTCATGTCATGTTTTGTTATTCTCCACCTTCCAGGATCTAAAGTGATAACTGGAGGCCTAGACACTTTAGAAACTATAGGCCGTAAGACCATAGAGGTTCTACAAGACGGGGACCCGTATTTAGCCAAGAAAAAGGCTCTACTGGGTCTAGACCCTGGAACCCCTGTACTGTCCCAGGTGTTGAGGGAAGCCAAGGCCAAGGCTGAGGAGGAAGACCAGGTGCGGGAGGAACGGAGAGAGGCTAAAGAGATACACTATGAGAGGCTCTTTGATGATTTTGAAGGTATGTTGGTAGATAGTTTATTGATAGGTCCTCATTTTAAACACTTTTCGGTTTTCGCGGTTGTTAATATTAATAACACACATATTTACGATTTATTTACGGGTTATTGCCACGAAAAAAACCTAAAAACTGAATAAACCTAAAGCTTGTTTTAAACTAAAATTGTGGTAATAACCCGGTAGATAGATATGTGTGTTATTAGTACTCATTTTAATGTATTAAAATAATTTATTGTTATGTCAGATTTAGCATATTTGTCCATGAAGGTCGCATCTTCTGTATGTCATGCTAGATAACCTAATCTAATTTGATATATTAGACACATAATATTCACATATTTATTTATTTTATTCATTCGAATTCCCTGAATTCAACTATTTTGCTGATGATAGCAGTATTGAAAGATAGATATGAATAAAGTTCGAAAAGGACAGACAAAGAAATTGTGGAAATCTGACTACTGTTAATCTCAATATGCTGTGAGAAATAGACACACACAAAACACTCAGAAAAAAATAAATTATGGTATTCGTCAATCAAACTGCAATCCTCCAATGCAAAAAACAACTAAACTATACGAAGTCACTCGGTCAGCAAGTCCCACGCATTGTGACTAGATAACTCGCAGCTAACTTTACTACCATGTTTAACTTTCCAGGTCTAGTGCACCTGGAAGCGCTGGAGATGTTGGCCAAGCAAGTCAACATGCAGATTGAGGAGCGCCTTCAAAACGCGACCGGAGACAAGAAGTTTGAAATGAAGGAAACCTTACAACAAGTGTCGGGTAAGCATTTACAGATAGCATACATAACTGCAGTGCAGTGCGTCGAGCGTCGGTGGGCTAGTGGCTAGAGCTTTCTATTCTATTCTTTTTTAAACGATTTTAACATCGGATATTTTGTGAGCAGCCTGTATATACTATACCAAGTTAATTCTATGCATTGTCGGTGGTTATCGAATGGCGCATATAAGATAGTGTCCGTAGAATTAATGGTTTTTATATAGCTTCTAGGGAATATACGACAAAGCTTCTGTTGGACTGGCCATTTATCAAAATGATCGTAAATGTAAGAATGTGGATGGGGAGATAATGAAACTGCTTCAAAGAGTTAAAAGAGTTTTGTTCGCGTGTCAGGCAAATATCTGTCGAAGACTACCGTTGTTGTTGTTTGTTGGGAGACGCGGGTTCGATCCCCACCACGTACCAATGTGTTTTCGAATTTTGAATTCATATGTACGTTTATTCGACGCTCTTACGGTGAAGGAAAACATCGTAATGAAACCTGCACACTTCTGCGAAGAAATTCAAAGGTTGTGTGTAAATTCGACCAACCCGCACTGGGCCATCGTGGTTGACTAAGGCCTAATCGCCCTAATTCAGGGTAGGCTCGAGGTGGGGACGTATATGAGCTGTTGATGATGAATGCACAATGAATGAATGCTTTCTTATACTATTGTTGTACAGAGTGATAGTTAAACACTTCAAAACCTCTCGGGTGATATTCTTGTTGTTGTAGACGCGTTGATTGCACAATTTTAGAACACGTAAAACAACCGACTTAAAAATCTCTTAATCTGACAGCTATACCCTTATTTTAGGTTATCATTCATTCAGAATAATATCATTCGTTCGTCTGAATTCATCACCTCCTTTTGATTCATTGATTATAAAAACGAAAAGAATAGCTGGATTTAAAACAGAATTAGGCCCGGTTTCCACCAAAGCTGAGCGGAGAGGAGATGTGTTTGAATAACCAATCAGATTTCGTTATTTCCACATCTCCTCTCCGCTTAGCTTCAGTGGAAATGGATCGAGCGCAGCTGTGTGTAGCCGGGCGGCGCGCGGCGAGCGGCGTGCGGGGCCTCGCGGCGGCGCCCGCGCTCTCACTCCCCGCCCCGCTGATGCCCGCGCTTCGCCGCTACGGACGCACAGCTCACATCTCCGCTACACACAGCTCACATCTCCTCTCCGCTTTGGTGGAAATAGCCAGCCAGCTTCGCAGCTCAGCTCGACACATCTCCTCTCCTCTCCGCTTTGGTGGAAACCGGGCCTTAAAAGATGACTTCCCGAATCGAGGCCAATACACTATTAAAAATACACACACACACAAATAAACTAAAAAATAAATCTAAAACGAAAGCACGACCGCCATTGACGGATGCTAACAATCCACCCGGTGACATTCTTCTTCATCGCGTGAGTTGTAAGGTCGACAACCGACCTCACAAACCCTGCTGTCAGTGTTATAGCCAGCAAGGGCCAACTAACACGGCTGATGTAACAACTTTTATTCCTGCAATACATGATGATGAGTTATTTCTTCAGAACTCTGCGAGATGCCGGAAGACGATGAGGACGACGAAGAAGATGATGATGCAGAGGATCTGAACATGCCCAAGGACGAGGTGTTGCTGGAAAGGCTTCAGAAGGCTACCGAGGATCTTGGAGTCAAACTACAGTTCCAGGCGCTTATCAAGTAAGTTCTGTCTGGTGTTTAGAGTGATGCCCCATTTTTTTTATAAAGTGATAGAATATATCACAAAGGCACACGAACATTATACAGTACCTCATATACATTTTAAACCATTTTTTTTATTACTAAAGCTATGTCGATTTTTGTATGACAATGCAGCTTTATTATCAATGAATAGAGATGGAACTTTAAAATCAAAGAAGTTATTATCTTGATCTTGAATCTCTTCTTATTCCTTTCCTATAGTTAATTAATAAAAAAAAGGTAAAGGGTGTTAATTAAAAAGGTCAGGTAAAGAAGTACCTGGAAGTAGTCTCTGATTACCCCTTTGGGAAAGAAGTGTGTATGCGTGGATATGTTTATAACAAAAGTGGTGAGTGGTTGATAGAAAAGTGTTTTTATAATTTAAACGATTTTTTACTGTAAATTTTTAATTGCATAGTATTTGTTATTAAATTATTTTTATTTTATATTTTACTATGACATTGTATTAGTAATAATGACCTTATTTTGACATTTTAATTATTCATTGAACTATTTTTATTTTTATTTGCAATTTGTTTAAGTTTTGCATGCCAGAATACTTGGCGGATCATATGATTAGTTGTAAAACATAACTACCATCCACGTATATACTATGAATCCGTGCAAATAAATGATTATTTATTTATTTATTTATAAAAAAATCTATTCAAAGTAAGATTCTACATAATCATAAAGCAGAAAAAGAAATTATCGATCTTGGACAGGACTCGAACCTGCATTTCCTTGGCTATCCGGGCCAGAAACAGGCGCATTACCAATTATGCCATCAAGCTCTGTGAAAGGTCGACGTTACAGCTCCATCTATCGGTAAATGTTA
This sequence comes from Carpatolechia fugitivella, assembly GCA_951230895.1. Taxonomy (NCBI): domain Eukaryota; kingdom Metazoa; phylum Arthropoda; class Insecta; order Lepidoptera; family Gelechiidae; genus Carpatolechia; species Carpatolechia fugitivella. Next base: position 11,487,533 of record OX579654.1, on the reverse strand, counting down.
CAAACTGCCAAGATTCATATTTTAAGTTACATTGAAATTATGATAAACACGATGCGCTTACTCAATACTATTGATTATTATTGTTACTATAATAATCTAAAGATTCTACAGAATATTTTTTTCAAGTCATGCTAAGTATCATTTTGTTGTTTTATTCTATTCTATTAATTCTCTAATATAGAAAATGTACAAACTAAATTATACTTGTATCTTAAACAGGGTTATTTATTGCATTAAATTAAATACACTTAAAAAAACTCCCACCTTATTTCCAGACAATACGAAGAAATCCTCACGTGGCTATCGGAGCCAGCGTCCGACTTCGGCTTGAAGTCTGTCCACAAGCGCGCGGTGAGCAGCTTGGCTCAAGCCACGGCGAGCTCGGTGGAAGTATACCACAAGGCCGCGGAGATGCTGCTCGTCAAGCCGAGGAGGATGACGGCTGATGAGTCTGATGGCATGGCTCAGTGAGTATTTATTCACTGTTTTTGGAAGTCTTTAGAAATCTGGTAAAGGTGATCAGTGTCTTTGGTAAAGGTTGTCAGTGTCTTTGGTAAAGGTTGTCAGTGTCTTTGGTAAAGGTCTGTCTCCGAGGTAACCCTGTATTTACTAGAATATGTTTACTTATCGATGATTTTCTGTACAGAATGACCCAAGTGCTGTGCAAGCACATATCAGAGTTGGCCAGGATTTACACGTCTAAACTAGATGCGGTCTCTACCGAAGAAAGTTCTTCAGATTCCAAAACCTATATCACTAACATATTCCTGCAAGTAAGTTACAAAATCCATACTAATACTGTAATTATGCGAATGTTACTCTGTTTCTCTTTGTTGCGTTTTCTCTGCTAAACCACTAAGCTGATTTTGGTGAAATTTGGGATGAAGATCGTTTGACGCACATTGGCGCCGCGGAAATAGTCTTATTCCATAGAACGGTGTCTTATTCCATAGAAATAGTTTTATTCCATGGACCTGCAGTCTAAAGCTTACTAAAGCTTAGAGCGCACTCTATCGTCACCACTCGCGGAAAGATAAGTGTAAGTAAGTACTCGTATATCTCCCTCCGCGTTTATAGATGACACTGTAAGTTGTAGAAACAGGAAAATCTACCAACAACGCGGGCATACATGTATAATATCCGAAAGTTCTGTTCGTATGTATGTTACGTTTTCACGGCTAAACCACTTAGCTTATTGTGATGAAATAAAGTTAGTTTAATACCTATTAGGACAGGATACTTTTTTCCGTAAATAAATAATTTGTTTCATCTGTTTCAGGCTGGCAACAGTGCGACGTACATCAAAAACGCGTTCATACTAACACATCCAATTCTACAGATAGGTGCAATTTAAGTAATCTAGGCATATTATCATATATAACTTAAATCAATTGTAACTCACTATTATATTATTTATTTGTTGCTGCTCCATTTTTTTACTCGTGTAACCAATAAAATTACTTATATTTATACTAAATAATAATAAATATTGATTGTGAAATAATAATCTACAAATTAAATTTCAATTTATTTTGGATTTTTCCAACATATCAGTTTATTATTGTTATTTATATAAACACAAAACATTCAAATTGTGAATGGTCTCGATAGGCATTTTAATAAACGTATATCTTAATGTTGTAATTTAGTATTTGTTATAATATTATGAACTATATTAAGATTATAAATAGTTTTAAAAATAGTTATCCTTTATGTAAACTACTTGTTAAAAAAAAACCACATATTTCGTGCCTCGCACGACTATCGAGCACATTGGAAATGAATCTACGGAATCGGAAAAAATATTGTCGCTGAACGACGGGAAAGTCGGGATAAGGAAAAGGCTACAAATTAAAACTACAACGTTGAACGATAATTATTTTATTCTTATATTAACATAAGTATCCTCGACATAACGCCTCGAAGTTTCAATAATTGTCGCCGTGGCGCATAAGTATTTTTTTTACTTTTTTCAAAAAGGATAAGCTACATGGCAAACCCTTATCACGATCGTCTTTGTTTTAGCTGACTAAATTCTCCAGAGGATTTTTCTAAAATATTTGATATCATTCTTCGTTTCCAAAATATCGAGCGCCAAAATCAAAAATTCGGAAAAATTTTTTTTTTTTTTCACTATTTCGGCCATAACTTTTTTCATTTTTTACTTTCTCAAATAATTCTTTTTGCACCTTACAGTTCTCGACTTTGAATACGCGACTTTTGAGTGTTTTTTGAATATCATAATATGATAGATATTATCTTCACAACTCTCCGAGATATAATGGGATCGCACTTTTTCGTGAAATCGGAGCCTACACTGGAGCGAACGAAAAGACATTTCCAATGTTAAAACTGTAACATACGTAAAGTAATTATTCACCCATATTCAGAGTTTTCATAAAGGTACAAAATCAATGTAAAACTTGGTCTACTCGACTCGAGAGACTAAAAGCCTTGTAAATTAGAATATACGATATTTTGACAATAAGGTATATTAAAGGATTTTATTATAAAAACTTTTTATTACTATCTCGACCTTATCTATCCAAATACACCGTGACAATGTATCCGTTTGAAACCCTTTTTCCACTACGACCAAAGATTTCTGACGCGCGTCGCCTGAAGCGATCGTCTTTTATTTCCTCTGAGACAATTCTCAGAGGAAATAAAAGACGATCCAACTGAACCGACCAACTAGTTGTGCAGAATGGAACTTGTCAAAGCCATATGTTCCCATGGAACCAACTAGTTGATTAGAGAAAAAATATATTCAGTCCGTGAAACTCAACAATTTTCTTCAAGGGTAGAAAAAACGATCAGCTGACCGATTGATTCACTCAATCAAGGATGTGAATGTGATCAAAGAGGATATAAACAATACGTTGATGTGTTTTTTATTTTCATCCTCGAATAAGAACGCAGTTAAAAACTAAAAATGTTGAGAAGCAAGTCGTCTAATCATATTTTCAAAATCTAGTCCTTACAAATACTGAAAGCACTGAAAGTCATCATTACACCCTGAATTCACTTTGGCTGCTGAAAAAAAAACGCAATCCATCATTCGCACCCGCACCCGCCTCGGTAGGTGCGCCGCAAACGTTCGAGGAATTTGGTAACAGCGCACCTACGATAGGGGCCGCGCAGTCGCATTAGGAAATTATTGCACCTACGAGGCGGGTTTACCCGCACGGCAGAGCATGTTCCACCTACGTAGTAGGCGCATAGCAGGCATCGTGTACTAAATATACCAAGAAAGAACTCACATAAACGGTAACAGGTGTTCGTCCAACTGTTGACCGAAATCTTTTGTCCCACAAACCCGTTACTCTATTCAGTTTGAAGCTAAATTTCGCAAAGCAAAACCGCATCTTGTCCTTTGGGACATCAATCATGCACACATGTCATATACACGCAAGATGTTCGGAACTTCGAATGTTAGAAGTCCGCACGATGTTCTTTTAATTGAGAATCCCATACGTTTATAGTCCTTGGTTCTAGAAATGAACAAGTCGTGTTCTGCCGCAGAGCCATCATAAAACATTACACCCAGAACAAATATCTAAATTCATCATTGAAATGACATACTTACCAATCGTAGACCCTACCTTACCCTTTGGTGTAGAAAACAACTACCAACTAATCAATATTATGTAAGTAAAATAAGAATAGCATAAAATAATATTATTTGGCATAAAATTTTAAAATAATGCTGCATAATTTTAAGCAGGTACCATTTCAACACACTTGATGAGAGTCAAGATATTCTTACTAAATAGTGATCAAATGTAATGTATATGTAGGTATTGGTAGTGTATGTATGTATATGTAATATTATTGAGCATGACATTTGGTTGGCATAATAGAAAAAAGTAGCATCACACAATTATAAACGTGAAAATATATTTATAGAGATTATAAGAACGGATTTGAATGAAATTTGGAATGGGGATAGATTTCATCCTGGACACAGATAATATAATGTCCTAGATTAACACATAGGACTTTTTACGGGAAAAAATCTTATTCCCACAGGAAAATCTTACATAACGCGAGAGTAGAGTAATACTTAATTTGTATATTTATTTTTATTTATTTTTTAGCAGTTCGCGTCCTTGTTGAATGAGAGTATAAATTTTTACTAAATGGGGTTCATAATTCAGAAATCCTACACTCCGAAGTTACGAACTAATAAAATGTTGTAAGTTTTTAAAACAAAAAATCTGTATAAAATATGGTCCACTTAAAACTAATTCGGGTAATTAGTTTTAACGACAGGCAGCCAGTTGCTTTTATTGCTCGGGCAGGACACTGCAGGTAAAATAAAACTGATTCCTAACTTCCGCCGTGGCTCGTAAATTTCAGTTTTATGGTCTATTCAATGAAATATTTTTGTACTGAAATATTTTTGTGCAAGTACTCGACTTCACACACAACACAACCTTTGAATTTATTTTCAGGAGTGTGCGTGCGCGTTTCCTCGCTGTATTTTCTTCACTGTAAGTTCCGTAAGAGCGTCGAATAAACGTACGTGCGAATACTTGGGATTGAACTAGCATCTTCCGGACGGAAGGCAGCGGCCCTAGCCACTACACAATAGACACTCTTATTTAATTTTCTTGCCTAGAGTTTTTTGTTGGCAAAAACTTTGATCTCTGTTATTCTAAAGGGTTGTTTTGGCTGAGGAAGGTTCGTTTGCACGTATATACAACATTTATAATGAAAAATTCGACGTCGTCGCGCAGCTTCCCGCTGTTCGGCGGCCTCTTTGAAGTTAATCGAATATCGTCGTCGCTTGCGCATCTGTGCCAAACTACTTCCGAACGTAAAATCCTACAAATCGATATTATTAGGCCAAAAGTAATTTATTACGTCAAGGACTCTTAGAAGGATTAATTACAGATGTTCCTGTACACCTTTTGCCGGCTTAGAAATACAGCGGTTGTCAAAGTTTTACCACAAAATCTTAATGCGATGAGTTATTTTCCCAATACGCACTTGTACTGTGTTTTGCGATGCTTATGCTTTTGTCGTTTCCAAAAAGTGCTGAGCTGAGTTTGGATGGTGGTCCTTGAAACCAATCAACTTTTTTCAGAACTTTTTAAACAAAATATGACTTTATACAAACTGCTAAGCTGACCGAGTCGAGTTCTTTGTAACAATAGCTATTCGGTTTCATGGACTGAACAACGACCCGAACGGTTGCGTTATTTTTTTAGACGTTGTATGAGGTGTGTATGAACGTTTTTTGAAAAGTTTGACTGCTTCTGTCTGACGAAAGGTGTAAAACGAACTCAGATACACAAGTAAAGTGATTGTTATTCAAGGGCGGAAATATCCGGTTTGCTCGCCAAATAAGGAGCTGCATGGACAGACTGGGTTATTGTTTGCTTTCTAATGTGACGAGCTTTGCTACGTGAATTGAAGAGTTATTGCGTAAATTTTAAGGCATTTACAATTCGTATCAATATATTTTATAGAGGCGAAACTTTGGGACTATAACTTCAAAACGTATAGTTGGCATGTGTGATGAAATTTGGGAGTAATATGAGTGGGTTCACCAGGGAATAAATAAATAACCAGTATACCTACATACCTTAAAATGGTATACACTAAAGTTACAGTTCGAACCCGTAAAATAATTTGTGTAAAAAAGGCGAACGATGCTAAGGTGCATGAGAGTTTAATAAAAATATACTCCGCAATGGGATACCTATGTAAGTAATTTAAACTCTTGCAATTTCACGCAGAGCAATTTTAGATGAAAATCTTAATCGCTGTCGCGGATTCTTTCATCTTTGAGAGCAATACTCTTATAAAGTCCAAGTCAATGTGACAATAAAAACAAAAGTCTGCAAAAAAATGGCACTATTCCGTTCTCAGGAGGCGTGAGTGGAGCAACGACAGCACGGTCACTTCCGATCTCTGCGCAGGCGCAGGTAAACGAAGGTAGCGTCAGCAGAAAAAACATCGAGCCGCTAAAACTACAGACCGGTAAGTATGTGTGACTGCTTCACTTGAAAACCAGCTAGGGCGTTCCAAGGAACTGCCTCCTATAAGACCTCTAATTTCGGGCATCAAGTTTAGTTCCTTCGAATAGGCGCTAAGCTAGAAAAAATTACGCGCTTTTTTTAAGGCGATGAAACCGAAAACAAATAAAACAATTTTTTTATCATACAAATTGATTCAATCGACCCACCTTGTCTAGGTTGAATCTCTTTAGAGTTACACGAAGGAGTTACATGTTGCCACTTTTGCTACAGAATCTTAGGTTGAATCCACGCCGCTGCTGTATGAATGAATATCGGTACAACAGGTGTTTCAGCAAGTTTGTGCCTACGCTGCCGACGCTACCGGAAGTCGGTCGGTGTAAGTGCTTATTGTCTCTGTTTCCGCCAATTTTGCGACTACCCACACCATTGCACACTCAGGACGAAAGGACTTCAATGGGAATATAATATGTCCCTTTAAGTACATTTCACTTTACCGCGAAATCGTTACAATTTCAAAGGGCATAAATTACTTGACATTACAATAAACTTAAGGCCATTTGAGGGTGCAGCGATAAAAGTTACAATAACATTTTGAGTAGGTAGTAAAGTTTCCAAAAATATGATATACTAGCTTTCCGCCCGCGGTTTCACCCGCGTTAAATAAGTTTTCCCGTGGGAATTAAGTGTTTTCCCGCGGTAAAAAGTAGCCTATGTCCTATTCCAGGGCGTAACCTTTATGTGTACCAAGTTCCATCCCGATCCGTCCAGTGGTTCAAGCGTGATTCGGCAACAAACATCCAAACTTTCGCATTTATAATATTAGGACTAGTAGGATAGCGGCCCGCCACCGCCTACGCCCGTTTTATTTTTGAATTTTCCCATAGGAAAAACATATTTTCCGTTGTAAACAGTAACCTATGTTTCAGTAATAATTTAACTTTCTAATGGTGAAAGAATTTTTAAAATCGGTTTAGTAGTTTTTGGGTTAATTCGTTACAAACATACAAAGGTTTCCTCTTTATAATATTAGTGTAGATTACCTTAAATTCTGTGGTTACGAGTACGTTGCAAGATATTCTTGCCTGTCACGTTTACTAAAAGGATCTTGTTGGTTCTGACCAGACTCTGCTTTTCATGTTTGACCAAGAGCGTGCTACGAATAGTAACAAGGTAGGCTGGACAGCTGCTGAACAAACAAAAGGATTAGTAACTTTACTAACAGCCTCCGTGGCCGATTTCGACGCCCATTACGGAGGTTCCGGGTTCGATTCCCGGTGGGGACACTGTCAAGCAAAAATCTCTTTGTGACACTTTCCCCAGCTTGGTTAGGTAGGACATTGCAGGCTGAATCACCTGATTGTCCAAAAATGATGGGCCGTTGGTCCCGGCTACTATCTAGTCGTTACATGAGCCAAGTCAGTGGCCTTTGGCGGCTCTATAACACTGACACCAGATGTGATGATGGTGATGATCATGACTTTACTAACCTATTTTGTTTATCTAATCAGGCAATAAGGTCGCCTTTTGAGTCTTCTGTTATGTTTCTGTTTGGTGAAAATTGATTAACTTCATTTTTTACCAAAAAGAAAAGCAAGCAGCGTTGAAGTCTGTTGATACTCAAAGAATAGTCTAGTTGGCTAAGACTAACGTATTATGATGATTATTATTTTCAACAAGCATAGATGTACGAGTTTTAAAATTGCTGCAGTAATTTTGTTCAAATTTTTCGAAACATTATTGTTTAAATTTTTTATCTGCCATTCGTGATCGAGATATCTAAGTATCGCTTATTGTTTCAACGAAGATTTATGGCTTTTGCTAACATAGGTATGTGTAATTAGACTTCTTTTCTTAAAAAAATGATATTCCAACTACTAAAATAATAATTTATTTACGCAGACTCAGCATGTGTTGTGTACCAACTTGCAATACCTTTTCAGCTTTCTACGGTCCCAAAAAATTTTAATTTTGGATTTCAAAGTGATATGATGGTTTATTAAGGGCAAAAAACTTTAGTTTATGTACCTAAATAATAAAATCCCTCGAGATTGGAAACTATCGACAAATTTTGTTGTGAACGAATAATGAAATTCATAATTCAACGAATACAATAAATTAACTGGTAAAACAGTAAGTTTGAAGTAGTTACCGGAATGTCAGTGTGATTCATAATAATATCATTTTTGTCTATCTTAATTAAAAAGAAAATATTGCGGCAGTGTTTTGTTTCAAGGTACAAATAGCAATCAAATTAACCCGGGTAGCTACAGAAGAGACATATTCAAATCCTATGTGATTATATTTTTTGTGTATTTTCGTTTTTAATATTCAATGAAAATTGTAAGTCTTTTGTAAAAACAAAGCTTAATAATTATCTATTCATATAGCATTCCACGGAATTCCACCTGTCTATATCATTAAAATATTCTACTGCAACTGATCATTGGCCATATTGCACCATATTATTGGCCATACGTCGTCAATTTCATGGTCCGAAACCCAAAGTATTGGCTTGCGTTTTTCAATTAATAATTTCTGCCATATAACGATTTCCTATACAAATTATCTGGGGTCGAAATTATTGTTTGTATCGAAAATTAATAATCTGTCCGCACGTGTGCGGTGTTTTTGTTGTTTTAGTTATTTGGGGACTGGACAATAGTTATTTATTACCGAAATATACTCGTATCATAACCACCACTTTTTCATATGTTTTCATTTATTCAGCCATGACTCTTTTTCTTCTTTTTTTACTTGTGATTCTCCATTAAAACCAATTTTTTATAACTATTTAATTTTTACTGTAGTGTCATATATTGGAAATACAAATACTTAAAAAGACGGATATATTCAGTTTACTAGTTACTTAATTCAGTAAATTCATCATTCAAATAACTACCCGAGATCCAAATAAAAATTAGGTTATCGCAAGCAAGGGGTCTGCAAAAACTGACCTAAATCCAAAACATGTTTGGTAAGCACAGTTAATTACCTTACTTTTCTTACAACTTTTAACTTGATGATTCACTGTCACCTAAATTCCTCAATAATGAGTCAGCCGGTAACTATCTTGATACTTTAATTTTTTAGTAGCCAGTGATACCGGTGGTGTTGAGCAAAGTTAACTGTTCAGGTGCTATAAAGGCATATTTCAGACCAACACCGAAAAGTCTTGATGAGATTTTTAATTTGTTGTTGACAAACAAACAAAATTAACCCTACAAAAAATAATATTAAATAACCAACAATTTGCTCAACAAAAATGCGATTTTTTTACCTAACATTACTAACTAATTTTAAACCAAACAATCTCCTTGGTCAAACAATGTTCCCAGTCGGAGTTTTTGCAGCATTACATCACCGAGTTCAAATAATAAGGGGGCGTTACCGTCGTCTCTACCTACACACAATTTAAGTTCATAAACGTGTGATGAGACTTGATCAGAAGTAAGCACTTTTACAAGAAGTAACAATTTTCTTCCTCCAACATTGCCAGGTGGACTGATGACCTGAGGAAGGTCGCTGGTGGTGTTTGGATGAGGAAAGCGGTTTGGCGTGCCCTTGGGGAGGCAGCAGTCCAGCAGTGGACTGCAATAAGCTGATTGATTTATTTATTGGATATTGCTGGTTATACCAGTTCGTATAGTCCTGTAAAGGACTTAGTGTTGTTGACAAGTACTACACATTACCTACTAAGCCCGTGTAAACTAGGCATTGGTCTCGCTCGACCACACTGGTCCACTACGGAATGGTCGACTTCACTTAATCTATATAAACTTCGCAAACTGTAGGGCGCTACGTAGGGCGGCTGCATCTCCCTACTGTTCGATGAAGGTTTGAACTCTACCTACGTCATGAAATGATGCCTGCTCATGCCAGTTCTTCATATTTTTTATTGCTTTCTTTGGTATAAATTCGAGAATGAAGTCGACCAGTAGTTATTTCAATTCCATTATGGGCGCGCCATGTCAGGATTCATTGTCGGTTCAATAATTGTTAGGCCGGTCGCTAACCTTACAACACGATTTGATGATTATTTAGTTATGATATGAGCCAAGTTGCCACCAACACGTGACGTAATTCGCACGAAAGTGGAGTACCTATTTACAATTTGTCATATTTACGGAACAAACTTATAACTTCTACCGTCCGCATATTTCTGTCTTTGTAAATTCCACCACAGTTTTGGAGTCGGTTAACTCCTTGAATTTCCCTTTGTTTTGAACAATAGGCACTTGGACATCTGCTGTCTTTGGTGCTCTGTTATTGTACCTATATAGGTATTATTTTACTGTAATCTGTATTTTACAAGCAAGGGCTGCATTATACTATCCCAAAAAACCGATCATAAAAATAAATACATACATATTTAAAAAATATCGTTGTTACTAAACTAGCAGAACGGACCTTAAGAATACAGTATGGCAACTATTCTCAATATCGGCTACTCGTATGCGATTTTTTTTTATTAGTAGGTATTATTTTTTACATTACACGTCTTTAGCTTAGAACTGTAAGCATTAATTGGAAAAAGAAAACATTTAAAACTCTCCCGGGCGGTGGCGCAATCAAAGTTTAATGCACAGCAATAATTTTGGTTTTTATGGCAAAAGCAATACATAAAACACATTAAAAACAATCAAGGAAAAATATCACTAAAAATGTTTAAAATCAACTTTCATTCCGATCCAAATTTAGCCGGCAAAATGCAAAGCAGCCCTTTTAAATACTTTCGATTTTAATCACTAAAACATTTTCCCAAATACAATCCAAATTTTGATTTACAAAATGTTCCCGACAGAGTTTCAAAGAAGCGGGCACTGCAACTTTTTAGTAATAAATAAAAAGAAGGCTAATGGGCCCCGTAGACGGTCAAACGGTTTGATTCAAACACGTAAAGTTTGGTTAGACTCAAACCATTTTGATCGTTTACAAAGGTGGTTTGAACGGTTTGTCAAACATTTACGTGTTTGAAGCATGTTTGATGATGCAATTTCATATTTGGTGTCATCGTATTAGGAGCAATCCTGTAATGATGACGTCTTTTGTAATTATTAGTTTTTAATAAATAAATAAATTTTGTTGTGTTTAACGCGTCAGAAGTGTAATTACGACAGCGTACAGAATCAGAATGCGCAGAGCCGTTTGACAAACCGTTCAAACCAAACGGTTTGAGTCAAACCGTTTGACCGTCTCCGGGGTCCTTAAAATATTACTAGCGATTGTCTAAGCATTCGATTAATTCTGGTAAACGAGTATAAATTTTGGCTTTTTTTGTGCTTCAGCTCATTAGTAAAATTCTGTCATAATAATATAGACATTTTTGTTATCAAATTCATCATCACAAAAACATCACAATAACTGACATTATTTTCTCTCAGTCGGTTAAAAAACAACGATTCTTTACTTAGTCCCAGTAGCAGTAAAGATAAAGGGTTATTGCAAGTTTGCTGTATCATTGCATTTCATCTGCAAGAATAAAATTATTGGTTGGAGAGTATATATACAACAAGGTCTGCATAAACGCACTGCATTTACAATGCATTCGGCATTCAGAGTGTCGTTGTCAAAACAGCGTCTCAGCGACGCATGAGAGCGTCGGTGGTCTAGTGGTTAGGGCCGCTGCCTCCCGTCCGGGAGACGCGGGTTCGATCCCCACCACGTACCAATGTGTTTTCGTATTTCGAATTCATATGTACGTTTATTCGACGCTCTTACGGTGATGAAACCTGCATATTCCTGTATGTATTTTTATGTAGCGTTGTAATGTAATCATCTTGCGGCTCTCATTTTGGGGGTTCTGGGTTCGATTCCCAGTAGATACACTTTGGTCAAATATTATTTTGTGTGATTCCACCCGATTGTCCGAAAAGGGAGATTATTCCGTGCTTCAAAAGCTACTTTAAGTCACTGGTCCCGTCTGTTTTGTATCTTCTCTTGTTTTATAATTTGTCTTATGAATTCGTGTCCAACACAATGTACTTTTGTTATGGATTAATAAACTTGAAACTATTATTTACGCAAATAATCGTAAAATGAGCCATTTCAGATAATTCAGAAACCAGGGTTTATGGGTTTGTTTATGTGGTCGGTCACCGAACCTACCCACACAAAAAGATGATGAAGTTGTTCTGGTTTTAGACAAACATTTAAAAATATGCATCATGGCTGCATCACTATTATTAAAACGATCGACTGTTCATAAATATACCATATTTTATTAATTATTTTTAAAATATAGATTAGTAGCAGACGATTCGCGAAGAAACAAAAAGAATCGGTTGAAAAACGAACTTACAGTGATTTTTAAAGTTTCTCTTTCAAAAACGATTTTTTGTATGCAGATTATATTATTATGGCGTTACTAACAAATGACGTCACAAGCGGGTATGTGCCTATCTGTCTAATCTTGAATTTCAAATCTTTATAACTCGGTCAATTTTAAAGATAGAGCAAAAATTCTTTTAGTGTTCGATAGCACAAACTAAGAAGTTTGGATTTATAAAATAAAAAAAAAGTAGTCCGATCCCCTATTGAGCAGCTACAATGCTGTCAAGGTGAAGTTCGTCTGTGTGGGTCGTAACGAAGTCGCTTTATGAAACTGCTTTGGGAAGGAGGAACGTAGTAAACTGAAGAGTTTACTAAGGAACTAAAATATGGGATTCTTTATCTAATTAGATAATGTTGAATTCTGAGTGTAATCCCAAAATATAAATACACTGAACCCTGCCAAATAACCGGGTTATGTAATGGTACATATTTATTTTTCCTCTTGTACTGGTTATCTAAAATAATATCTCAGTGGAACAAGGGTATAATTTTTTAGGAATTGTTTTCTATTTCTCCTTCTTTTTTTTCTTTATTCTTTATATCTTCTTTTATTCTGTCTTATCTTTTCCAGATTTTATTGCTTCAGTAAACTCTTCGTTACTTGCTTCACGAATATAATGTTTCTTATTACAGTCACGTTCGTAAGAGGAGTCCATATCATTCTCATATCATTCTGGTCCGTAGCATTCTGGAATACTGCTCTACAGTTTGGTCACCAATCTACAACGTGCATAAGGACAGAGTTGAGTCTATCCAGCGTCGGTTTGTCAGGACTTTGTGTGCAAGGTTGGGCATTAGACGCAAAATTCCTGAGTATACCCAACGTTTAAGTAGATTTAAAATGAGTACTCTTGAAGACCGAAGGTGGGTTTCTGACTTGTGCAACTTGCACAAAATTGCCAATGGATATTCCGACGGTCAGCTGCTCGAAAGGTTGCAGATTAAGGTTCCAAACAGATCTGTGCGAAATCCACAACTTTTTGTTGTTCCTCCTACTAATAATAATGTGTCCCGAAACAGTCCATTACTGAGATTGTGCACAAGTTACAACGAAGTTTGTGTTCATTTGGACATTTTTGATTGTGGCATCAACATTTTGAGAAATGTATTATACAAAATTTTATCTGGTAAATAGAACATAATTATTGGTTTCCTTTTCTTTTTCCTATATACCGATTCTACTCTGGTTCTGTTTAGTTTGTGTATTTTGGTTTATGTATTATTTGCATTGTTAACATGATTTGGTGAATGCTGTGTACAATTATAATAGGATAGCAGTTTTATATTGTTACTGTGAAATGTTATGTGCTATACTTCCTTATTCTGTTATCTGTTTTTGTACCATTAAAATAAATAAATAAATAAATAAATAAAAATCAACATCATCAACATTAACGGCCCGTTACAGTCCACTGCTGGACTATGAACCTCCTCCACTTAAGTGTTTGGTTTTGCCATAATCTCCACGCTTGGCAGGCGGGTTGGAGATCGCAGATTAAAAGGTTATTGTATCAGAGAGCGCTGCTGCCCGTTCCCTGTTCAATGTGTAGTCCCTAAGTCGCCTCTTACGACACCCACGGGAAGAGTAGGGGTTGGTGACAAATGTATTCTACTCTGACGTCACCACACGGCTTATACGGAGTCCATATCACGCGCGTTTACTATCACATATTTTATACTATGAGGTAACTTACAATGTTTTTTTTTTTCAAACATTGCTACGTCTGAAGTGTACGACAAGAATTAAAAGTCACAGATTGAAAAAGATATTGCAACGTGATATTGACTCGACTTATGAACGGTGACTATAGGTACATTGTACACGAGCTATCTTCATCATCTCCGTAGATTAATGCCCACTATCAAAATAATATTTTTAAAAATCAAACCAATGACGAATAGTCCAGTTTTTTTTTAGTTTCCTGATACAATAAACAGTACGTAGCGGCATTATGTTGTGTTTAAATCTAATTAAATTTAACAGTATTTTCTAGTAAATAGAACGTTTTATCCTACAAATTAAATGAACATTTTTCTTTCCATTAAAAATATTTACATCATGATGACACAACCGATTATTTACCTAAAAATTAGAGACCTTTAGCACGTCTATGATAGCGAAAATAACTATGTACTACACTATCCGAAAATAGATCTGCCATTCAATGACGCCATACACCAATGGAAAATTTGAGTTGACGGAATTGTAAAGATAGTTCCCCTTTACAACTTCACCTGTGTCCGGGAATGGGACAAAAATAAAAAAAGGCGTCCTTGGATCCATTGTTAAAGGTTTCGCGCCAAGTGTCCGCCAAAATCGGCGCACGAGCATGCGGCCAAACGCGCGGGAAACTGAATAATGGGCGGTGTTACCAGTTAAAAAGTTTCTGCTGTATCTGTACTTATTTCATGCATATCCGGTGAAAAAATAAAATGATCAAAAACAAACAAGCTAATAAAAATAAGATATAGAAACAGGCCAGACAGAGGCGCAAGGAATATTGAGCGTTGACCTTGAATGTATTAAGTTTCTCACTCACTCACTCCACAGGTGCAAGGAGAATATCCCCCACTACTTTCAACGAACGCTTATTTGAACAATAATTTATTGGGTTATTATAGGATGAGTTCTGACAACTTCAAAATTCTTCATACGACGTTAACAACTTTTTTTTTATAATATTCAGTTTTAAAACCATAATAGCTAATAATTAAAAATAAAGTAACTTCACCTCTTATTTTATTTATAATTAAACTTATTATTAATTATGTAATTTTACCTAACAAATAAATAAATAAACGAAATAATATTAAAAAGTTTTTAAAATTTTAATCTGTCAGAGCTCATCCTACAGTAACTCAACTATATCCAACCATGATAATTATTACTAAAAGTTTCACAAACAAATCAATTGTAGTAAGCAAGAAGATGACTTATAATATTTATTTTTTCAATTTATTACTTAAAAATAAAAAATACAAAGTCAAACTACTTACAATTAATACTAATACTAATTACTTATAATTAATATAATTAATTCGTTAATATATCTCCTTCAACAACTGATATAACAGGAAGAATTTTCGCATCGAAGCCGACCTGTTCTTGATATTAGCGCTGGCAGCCCCGGCCGCATCAACCAGTCCAGTCTCGGCCGGCACGAAGCGCGCGCGCACGCGATCGCGAGCACGCCGCCGCATAGAGGTTAGGTTTCTCCCGCCAACGCGCCAGGTGCAAACTCCCCGCCCCCACCCCTCTCCATATCCTATACCTGCGCCGGCAACAGCTGTTTCTCTCAAGAGATTATTAGTCAGATGTTTCGGAACCAGTCCGCGCTCACCTGACTACACTTCAGTTATACCATGGCTGCTGGAGGACGCACACCAAAACAGAGAAGATTTGAAATGTCTGCGGCTTTGAGGAACGTCTCCAACACCCCGAGAAGGCGGCGCGGAAGCTGCAAGTGTTTGTTTGGTATGCCGGACCGGGACGAAACCAAGAGACTCATAGCTGAACAGTACAACAGAGACAGGAAGAGATTCATCAGAAGATTTAACTTCGACATTGAGACAGAATGTTTGTTGAAAGCGGCAAAGTTGGACTCGCCAGTGAAGTTTTGTGAGGAAGATAAAGAGAACACTGCAAGTCCTGTGAGGTCGGCTGCTGAGGCTTTGGGCTGTGTTAGTAATACGGACTTGAGGGTGTTAGGGTCTCCGTCGAGAAGGAGCAGTGGAAGCGCGGGAAGTTCCCCCCGCACCCCGCGGACGCCGCGCACCCCCCGCGCCGCCCGCACTCCCCGCACACCCAGAACACCAGCATCTAGAAGACAGCTGCAAATGACAGGTTGGTTATCATATTTCTTTACTCTAAGTTTAATTTTTCCATTGTCCGGCAACTTTGCAACTTATGTAATGCTGATTACAATATCATCTTCCTTACGGTGTTCTAATCACCATTTATTGTCTTTAAGAGTATTAGGTATGAACTTTTCCAATCATTGGATTGGATCATTATCTTTTAAACAAATGCCTCTATAACCACCTTACATACAATCTTCATCAAAATTCCATACACCTTACGCAACTGCAGACTCTTCCATATTTTACTCACCCTCTCCGTAGGGACTTATTATTTGCACAAGTGCATCACAAAGGCACAAAAGTGGGCCAACTTATCGCCTTGCTCAAACACGGGCTTGTGCAAATAAAGGTGGTGCATCTCTAGATATTTGCTCCTGGGTTACGTGTTTGACTTGAGTTTTACTCATTTTTCTCTACTACTTATGCATTAACTCACGCATGTGTAATATTGTTAAGCTTGTACTAATGTATAGGTATAATTTCCATGATCATTATCATCATGTATTTGAACCTATATTTCAATTAAATACTGCTTAGGAGTCTCTTACATTCCGATTTGGTATTTTATTTTTATTGTTATGGGGTTTTTAATCCTCCTTTATTCCAAAATAAGTATAATTGAAAATAAAAATCATATCCCTGTTATAAATTCTCCACATAAAGAGCTTACCAAAGCTTTTCAAAATTATCTCAAAATATTCATCTTTGTAATTATCTCTAGCTGGTACATCATGTTTCTTTTGCATGAATGCAGCTACTGAGTATTTTTATTTCATATCACATCGTGCTTTAGTACACCATTCCACTACCTTAACTAAAAATTTTTCGCCACTGTTGTATAAAATTATGTACACTGTTATAATTGTAAATGCATGTGCTTTGATGCATCTTTCAAATAATATGCTTTGATATATACAAATTACGTCCATAATTTTGCAAATGACATCAAAGTTAATATTGGTTTGTCATGATTATTTTCTCAGTCACCTAATTTTCAAGTCGTCATGTCTTTTTATTAATTTCTACATTTTCAAGTTATGCACCCATGGATTTGGGTTCACCGTCCTCTTACATAATCTATGCGGACCCAGACCTCTGATCAGAGCTACTGTTTTTGCTGTTACGACACATTTCCTTCCTGTTAACTTATATTTGCAGACAACGAACGCGCACAGGTTTTCAAAAATAATTAATTCTCTCGTGTCAAATACTACTTATAGATCATTTTAGAAACATTTGAAGAAATGATTCATCAAATAAAACATTTGGCGTTCACTAGCAAAACATAAATGCTATTCGTAGTTGAAAATAAGTTATTCAATCAAAGAAATAAATACTACTGTTGATAATAATATAAAAAATCCCAACAGAATATCACCAGTAGCTCCACCTTCACTTATAATTACGAACAATAAAACAAAAGAAATAAAACGACTCCAACTCTGAAGCAAAATGAATCAGCCTCCGTGTAATTACAGCCTGTTTGTACAGTCAAACACTTCAGACATGGCAGCTATGTTCTATGAAACAGTGTTATCTGTTTCATCTACTGACTTGCTGTTGACTGTAGCGTCTTGGTGGAACATGACAGCAAATTATACCTTCCAGCTCACAGCCATAGCAAAAATTATTCTTACAACTTCTAAGTCGAAGCTTTTTTTATGTGTGGTGGCAGGAAGAGCAATGAACTTTTGGCAAAAAGATTTATGGTAACTTTTTATGGGGAAAGGATATTATGTATAATGTTTGACGCGGATCAATATTTCGTGCCATGGTAGATGTAACCGGTTTCAAAATTATTTATCTAGTGTGATGTTAAGTCTGATGGAAGTTAAGTTTACTCGTTTGTATTATCTATCTACTAACATCTTTTATTTTTGCAGTTAATTCTTATCTTAAAAAGTTCTTATCAAAATATTTCACTAAAACATCTTAGTAATAAAATTTCTAGGTGGTATAGTTTAGAGATTCTCTCTTTTACATTTTTTTATCAATCTTAACAAGGAATATGGTTCTATGGCTGCCGGCTGCTGGAGTCCCGTAATAGCAACCGTTCAACCACATTGGCTGAAGCCAAAAAAGTGTTTGGAAAAAATGAAGTCTTTAGAAAATTACTGAACTCTGCTAAATATTGTTTCAATCATAGTAAAGTTTTTAGAATAAACTTAAAATACATAGTTTAAGTTATTTAATGTTCGTCAAATATCACTGCAAAAATTTCAATAAATCCATCTTCGATTATTGTTGCTAGGGATGTAGCTCTACACGCCATGATGTCTGTCCATCCACCTTTCGACCTAAATTCTATCATTCCTCTATCAGTAGGTATTTATTTACTCGAAGCAAACATCACTCCTGATAAAACTGCACGGCAGGCAAGACATTGGTGTCAAGTGATCTGTTTACTCCCAGTGGCCGGCCAGGTAGATGCCAATTTAGACTTTATTCCCTACAAGGTTAGGTGCAGTCAAAAAGGATCTGACTGCATACCACAATCATTTGGGAGTGGCCTGACCTCTATGCCTTTTGATTTGCAATGTAGACAAATTGATATTGATGTTAAGTGGGAATAAATATCCTTTAGCTGTCAATACAACTAAAATCTTATATAAATGTTCAGTGGACATACCTTTTACTGATAATCCTGATGTTAAATACGAAGGCAAAGCTAAAACGACATCCATAACAAGCGAGTCCGTAATAAAAAAAAATATCTTGAGCAATAACCTTTCAAGAAAAAAAAAGTACTACAGTCGTAAAGTAATATTTACTTCACCTCAAGAGATCCTCATGTCGTTACATGACGTAATATTAATCACCACCCTGACCACACCTTCCTACAAGTCCTGACTTGACTTGACCATACACGAATCATGCAAATGACTCATACTTGACCACTGGTCAAATCTACCTGTCCAGTCCTATCGCCTTTTTAGGTAAAATATGGAAAAGGTGTCAAAATATTATGTTTTCATCTATTCGAATCGTTTCTTTTGCAGAATTTAAAGACTGTTTTAAATATTGGTTCATTAACCAATTTCTGCTTTTTGCTCATAAACAATCATAACAAACATACAAGTGTATCCATAATGATCATAGTTTGAAGAAAGATTTATGCTGAGGAATCTTTTTATGTTTCATCCTAAATATTTTGAAATGATATCGCTGACTTAGCTTCATAAGAATCATTATCATCGTCACTATTATCAACATCTTCATTATTATCAACATCATCATCATTATCGCCATCAACATTATTAACCTTTCGTTAAATATTGTTAGAAATCAAAACAACTTATTTTCATGGGTACCTTTTTGTCGAAGCAAGGTTAGAAAAACAAATGCTATCGTGGCTCTCCTCTTACCATTTATTTTCATCCTACTTCTCTACCCTTATATGTTCAAACAATAGAACAATACAAGGAAACGGTCGTCGGTTCGTTTGTAACACAATCTCTGGTTACCATCGTTACATTACATCATGCTGTAAGTGTAGATAGTACAAACATAGCGAAAAAAGTTCTATAAAGCTTCGCCTGGGTTTCGTTAGATAGATATGCCATTTTATGATTGATCCCGATCGCATTTATTATTGATCAAGCTTGCTTGTCCGTTGATTAATATGGCTGTAGATGATGCTACAAATCTATATAATTTGTAGAATTATTTACTTTCACACAAGTTTTATAGTAGCAAACATCACATCACCAAAATTTGCTATCGAATGCTCATTAAAATACATTTTGACCCCATCAAGTACAAACAATTTTCCCTTTTTTTTGACAATATCACACTAATATTATAAATGTGAAAATATATTTGAATGTTTAGAGATTTAGATGTTTGGATGTTTGTTCCGCCTTTACGCAGTACTCAACGGATTTTAGAATGGAGATAGTTTGTAACCTGGATTAACACATAGGATACTTTTTACGGGGAAAAGTCTTATTCCCACGGGAAAATCTTATATAACGCGAGCGTAGCCGCGGGCGGACCTATAGTCGAAATATATATCTTTGTTCATTTTTTAAATAATATTTCAAATTAATATCTTCCCTGTTATATTTTAAATAATATTTCGATGGATTGCATATTCGTATCAGGATCTCCGAATTGTAAGGCGTTCCCTGTGAACATTGTAATTAGTATTCCTTGTCATCAATCTTAACTTTTTGTATGATGTAATCAGCTTTACTTATACCTATAGCCGCGGTTACATCACGGGTCAATAGTCTAGAGCTTGTCTATACTATGCTTTGTACTATGATATCATTGATATTTTCCTGCTAACATTAATCTAAATACTCGAGCTATCTTTTTAATTTATCCATCCAGCAGTAGGTAATACGTACCGATTAAATTACTATTGGCCCTTAAAAAAAACATGCAAATCAAAGATCTGTAATTTAAGAAAAACAAAGAAATACTTTGGGCAAAAATTTGGATTTGGGACTTGTGAAAATAAAAGCGTTGTTGAGTTATTTAGGAAAACCGTTGCAATAAATATGGAACCCCTTTGTTATTATTGTGTACAATAAATCGTTAAATAATAATAATAATAATAATAACCTCCAGCAGTATAAGGCCAAGTTAGGTTAAGTTTTTCTAAATTACTAACATTGCTATCGACCTAAGAAGTCTGAAATAAAGATTTATTTTTAAATATCTAATAAGTCGCCCTAAACTAAGAAATCCTTGATTTCAAATTCCACAAGTCATTAAAAAAACTATCATACAAACATCAAATTACCAGGCCAAGCCTTAGCAACCATCATTCCCAGGCAATGAAGCCATGTGGCATGAACTGGAACCGAACCCAGGACCGTGACGGGGCACCCCACGGAACACGCCACCACCGCACCGTGCCCTATGGGAAGGGCGCTTACGTTACTGTCTTGCGCGGGCGCAGGTGGGGGTGTAATTACTGTAATTATACGTTACTTTTGAATTGTACCTGTTCGTTTTATAAGAAATTAAATAGATCACGAAGTGTTTTAATAGAAATAGTAATTTTACGAAGTAAATCGTACTAATTTCCAATTTATTTAACTGAACTAGCAATAACTGAACCAAACGGATCAATGTCCTATTTTTCACAATGTACTAGTTTGTGGGTTAAACAGTGAGCTACTTTTTACCGCGGAAAAAAACCTTATACCCACGGGAAAAGTTGGAAAAAATATTTGGGAGAAGCCGCTGACTGACGGCTAATATAAATATCATGAAAATAAAAAGACATTTATTCATCCACACATGCTTAAAAAGAAATTATCAAATGGAAAAATTGTTTACAGATGATGTTCAAAAACTGTTTGGATGAAAAGGTTATGTCTCAGCTAGGCTGCTTTTCAGACGATGTTTGTCAATCCATTGCCTTGTAGCTGCTTGAAATAACAAACCAACAGACTTTCATATTTATTATACCCTTATTACGAGTAAACTATTTTTATACGAGTAGGCAATTCTATATATCATAGCCGCCGCAACGATGACTGATAACGAGATTCACTTTAATTTGTTCTATTTTATTAAATGTCATGAACCTTGTGATAAGAAATGATTATATCATCGAAACCCGTGACAAAAATGTTTTATTACATTTTATCACGTTTTAGGTCGCGCCGAGTTTTTGTTAAATATCGTACACAAATACGCTGGTATAATTGTAGCTTTTAGTTTGGCAACACCACAGCCTTCTTGTCATCTCGCCTGTTTTGTAATGGCGTTGCATTTTCGTTTTCTTATACTAAAATTAGATATTTAAATTGTCCTAGCACTTGCCGACTGTGTTAACATCCTTGTAATGTAAGTCTACCTTTTTTGTGCAATATACTGAAGTATTTTGACCACATTGAACTCTTTCAATCTACACCCGCCAAACATTATAACAGGACTGCACTTAGCTTTGCTAACAGTGTTTAGCGTCAGATAGGCAAACAACTGGCATCTTGTCACTATACATACTAGGAAACCGTTTAGGAGCGTTCAAGTCGAATTATAACCCAAAAATATTCCCATACTTGGTTTTAGTTGAACTCCTTGGAAGCCCAATGAAGCTCTGAGGCTCACAATTTTAGAGATAGGATTATAATGTTATGTACAGGATTATAATAAATTATAAGTACAGAAAGAATCTCCCCCACAATTCTCACCGAACGCTTATAATAACTGCAGTGAAATTAAAACTATGGCATGGTATCCATCCACAGATCTAGATGATGGCCTATCCCGCCCCCGGCATGCGGCAGCACAAGAACAATTTTCTAGAAATTCAGACGTCGAAAGCCAGACATTGGTATTTTGCGAATACTTCTGTGCCAATTTCGAAACATGCGAAAGTTCTAAATTTAAATTCATCACGAAACATTGGCCTTACGGTCATTACACGCTCACACTCACAAGATAGAATATCGATCTACATAGCCGCTTTTCTACACCACAAAACATTCAAATCGTACCAAAGCGGTAATCTATGCAAAACTGCAACAAAACCGCGTCTGATTGGATGATCGATCACATCAGCTACTTCAGTGATTCGCAGTAAGGCACACGATAAAAAAAACTGCAATTTATTCTCAACAATTTAAACTACATTCTCACGCGAATTTTAAACACGCAAAATTGACTTATTTTATGACCCTACTTTCGTGTGAAGGAAGAGAATAAAAAAAACTATAAGCCCCGAAGGAAGATGGCATCCGGTCTGTAGCGATGTTTTTTTTTAACGTTTTCATGATCTACCCGAATAGTATAATAACATAATTACCTAATTACAATAATCTTTGAAACACTTTTCTATTTACATTTCCATGATAAATAAAAAAATCCAGCGTTTTTTAAATTATCTGCGAATATTTCAAACTTTATTTTTTATTTATTTTAAAAGTATGGTATTTCTTTTAATAATATATACGTTAAACATTAGTCACTCAAACGAACTAAGTCGTAAAATGTAGAAGTGATTTTGTCATCCATTCCTTGTTGAGTGATGGGGGTCTTTGTCATTCACGATGACTGGTATGGGCATTATTCTCAGCTGTAAGGAGTAAGGATATAATATATGGGGTTTGTTTGAAAATATTATAGGCATATTATAGGTAGGTACATACATAAGAATATAAATAGAAAGTGATATAAATATATGAGTCCAGCCTGACCCTTCTGCTGAAATAGAAGACCAATCCATTTTACAACACACACCTTTATTATGACAAACAATAATACATTGTTTAAGCCCACCAAGGCCTAAGGTATCACACTGAACACAATCTAATAATAATAAAAAAATAAAAGTTCTTATTATTTTCGTCAGAATGTATTTAGTTTTGGCGTTATCAATCGATTGAAAGTCTTACAATCAATACATTATTTTTTTACATTTATTTTTATACTTCCATATAATAGGCAGCTAAATTCTTTATATTATATTATTTCAAAATGTTTCGTGTTTTTTTTTTTTAGTGTGGCTGTTCAAGGCTAAGCCCATTTTGGTTGCTCCCCTTTAGTCTACATATTGACAACCTCTTAGTCCCCGAACGTAAATTAAATCAATGCTGTGGTTTTGTACTGAACCCTAGGGCTTCAAACCATAACACATACTTTTCCTACTGAAATCTTTATCTCAGCCCTATAGCTCCATAGGCACTCCCCGGTGGAAAGGGCCGTGGGTTCGATGCCCGGCCATGCCCTGATAACTGTGTGTCAGGTTACCGGCGATAAGCACTCGTACAACCTTTACAATACTACCATGTACTACTGAGTGCAGCTACAACAATAACAGGAAGTTGAAGGAGGTAGTATTTAATAGAAATGCAGTAGTTATGATAAGTAAATAAAAATAAAGTGTACTATTTACGCAACTAGCTGTCTATATTATGCAGTTATTTGAACTGCACTTGACTGTATTCAAACTGCTATTTTACTGCAAGAAAGCAGTTGAAAAGCAAAGTCTATGTCGACCTTATACTCAGTCCTAGACCTTAAACTTGATAATCATATTTGAACAAAAAAATTACTAATTAGTTTAAAATATTGCCAAGCGTGGTCTTAACATTTGCTCCTCGGGAACCACTAGAGCTCTGTTCACCCCTTTGAGAATAGGTGCGTGATCTCATGTATGTATGTATACTATAGGATAGCATTAAGAAATCATAAGTCCAATTTTCCAACTTTCCGAGCAGCTTTTCCAATTTTTCTTTTCAAGTACGCTTAAAAAGAAAATGCCAGTGCCATTCTCAGTTGATACGTTAACAACGAACATCATAAAATAGAAAGAAACATATGACATGATATTACGGCATTATTGTTAATTCTTACGTAATCTCCTATGTAGCTTCCAAGCGTTCTGTTTACCAACACAGCTTTCCCATACATATATCCATACAAAAGCATACACGCGCGTGCGCACGAAGTAAGCGTGTATTCCCGTTAGGCTAAGGTTAACGAACCCACCATTCGAAAGACAACCACGCAAGTAAATTCGAATCTTAAATCCAAAAAAATATATACAAAATGGAGAACTTTATACACACACTGGCCCAAAACATTTTTTTGGAACAAAAAATCTTATTCGAAATATTTTAAGGAATAAATTTTTAAACTCAATAAAGGAAATTCAAATCGATGGTAATAAAAAGTGAAGCCAAAAAAATACAAAAAGTTATCATCGTTCTACCTGTCAAGCAAATTAATTCAGATGGGCCGATTTTTAAACACGAATTATGTTAATAAGAAGACCTTTGCACGATACCTACCTTAAAATTTCTCTGTAATTCTTTACATTTTAAAACTGAATACCGTACATGAGAAAGATATGAAAAAAAATACAAAATGAAAAAACTTTAATTAAAATAAAAGTAAACTTATTTATAAGGCAATCGTAGGTAAATATGGCTACAATATTGAATAAATTATGAATATAAACGCTCCAAACCTCTACCTGCTTGTTTTGAATCACCCACATTCATCCTCATTACCTTGTACAATAAAAATACTTGTCTGTAGAGTGTTATACGTATTGTGTTTTTTTAATTTAAAATTTCGAGTGCCTTTCTTTTTGGAGCGTGATTCGCAAATTATCACCGTTGGTTTTCTCGGAACGCTGTAAGACAAAACATTTCTTACCGAATCAATTCGAGGAATCTATCGAACCAACACAAGCACATAAATCAGCTTGATTTAGGATCGAAGTGCTTTAAAAACATGAGTTAATAATGTCCAATGAGATTTTATTGTACTTTATAATGGCAGGGGTTTATAGCTCATTAAAGTCGTGGAAGATCAACTTCAATAAGTCGTACGTATAATATGTTAAAAATAATGTGTTTATTTATGGTGATTACCTTTTTATTTACATAAGTATCACTGCTATTATAGTGCTAATAATGCTTCAAAATATAATGAATTTAAAGAGTTACTGACATGACAGAAAAAGATGAAAGACAATTATTTAAATCCAAAAATATATTTTATGGCTTTATTTACTCTTATGGGCGTTTTGCACTGTTGCACAAGTTATATTTTCGGCCATAAACTAAGGTCATAAAACAGCAAACAACGGCGTTCCGAGCCCGTCGGTAAGCCACACGGGCACATTGTTCCGCTCGAGTAATACCTTAAAAAACTCATTTTAATATTCTACAATGTAAAACGGAGCGTAACTCAGGTAGCTCGCCCAGCCGACTCAATAAAATACACTCGGTAATACTCTCAGCTTGTTTTTTTCTTTGTTTTTTATTTATTTCTTTTGCCCACGCATGTCGGACGCAGACACACTGTGCTTGTATCTTTGAAACCTGTTTTATCCTGCCATCTCACGGGTTTAGAACGAATCTTTTTGTTTTTATTTTTTTCTCCGTAAGCCGAATGCGATGATCCCCACTTATTCAATTACACAGTGTGTCGAAACGAGAGAGATTGGTATCGTATTGTACAAAATTACATGCGTGATAAAATTCAGCGATTTAAATGCTTCCTCGTAATTGCATTTTGTAAAAAAAAAATACACATCTACCTACTAGCATTACTGGTGTGTGTGTGGAGTAGAATAGAAGGTGTTACTATTACGTGCTTTAGGTTCAAATTCGTACCGTAACTTTATTAATACTAATTAAATTTCCTCTCTTCCCTCGTATTGTAGAATTGACACACAGACAATACTTACTGTTTTACAATAGTAAATGTTAATATAAAATTATTATTTTTATCTTTAAAATTGCACAGATTTATCAAATATGTATAAGAAACTACGAAATAGAAAGCTAATTTGTAAGTTTTAATTATACCAAACTACACATTTTCAAGTGTTGCATTCGTACCAACTATTGTTTATTATTGATTTATCAACTGATAACATCTCAACAATACAATCGAATACAGCACTGCGATTGACATAACATATTAAACTCACAAAGGCCCGCCGACGACGACCGAGTTCCGTAAATTGATTGCACTACAGTTTTGCAAGTTTTAGGAACACCGACATTCCTCAACTCCTGGGAATCCGTCAGCCTGCTTCAACTTCCCAGAGAATATCGGAACTTTAAGACTGACCTCAATTCTGGCAGCTAAAAAAAGAATCATTTTTGCATTTTAAATTTTAGTTGATTTCGGTTTAAATTATTATTTGTTAAACTTAACAATTTATGCTTTTCAGCGGTTCTAAAATGATTTAATCATTTAGATTTTTCGAAAATAAAAAATGAAAGACTGGCTTAATTTAGCTAAAAATGACACTGACTCAATAACTGGAATTTAGCTTTGAGATCTGTCGGAATTGTTTGAGGGCTTTTGATTTTGATTTCGATTTTAGGGCCGATAAAAGCAACCGTGGGAACAGTGTGCCGCCACCGCTCCCGGTTGGCTACTATGTTTCATCAGGTGCATGTTGTGCAGAGAATAATTAATTAAAATACGGAATTAAAATTCCAATATGGTATTAATAGAAACCTATATTAATTTCGATATAACTGGGTTTGTGAGTCATATGTTCATAGGAATTATTTTTTGTTGAGTACCGATTTACTGTCGTTGGATTCCAAATACCTATACATTGTGTAAACAGCAAACGGGATTATAGGTACATTTTTGTTATTATAATTACCAAATTTCGTTTACTACTTACATTCTCAATTTAATTTTGGCTAGATAAACCTATACTTAATGGAGGCATTTTATTTGAACACAAACACAAAATAATCCATAAAAACATAATAAAACCGAAATACCTTTACAAGAAATCCTAGATTTAAAAAACTGAATCGGAAACTAGGATTAAGAAAGCTTTTGCTGTTTTTTTTTTAGTTAAATTATTGTTTATTTTTGCTAATTGTCTTTTTATTTTGTTTCAGATTACTGGACGTTACGAAAACACGCGGACTCCACGTCAAGCGACAAAGAAAACTAGAAATAGCTAGACGTCTAGGTCTAGAATATAGGTCTAGAATAGATTATTTTCTTCAGTTATTATTTACTAAATTATTATTGAAGAACATTATTATGAATTATATTATTGTTTATTTTCTTGTTTAGGTACCAACTCCGTGTTCCTAAAAAAATATGAAATTCTAAATGTTTCAAAACAAAATATTTTTTTGCTAAATTAGATACCATTTTGAAAAATGCGCTATTCTCTTTTTCGTACTTGGCTAAAAATATTGAGGCTCTAAATTTTGTATTTTATTCTATTTCTTCGGTCTTATTAATTGAAATAAACATAATATATTTAATTTTATAAAAAAGTTTTACCTTGTAGGCAATTCCAAAGGAATTATTAGAATTAAGTAAATAGGTATTTGTTGTTTTATATGATTGCCTTAACCACTGAAAAATATTATATTACTGCTTACTCAAAAAAATACTAACAAAATAAACATACTTACCCTTTTTTTATGTCTTAATTAAAAAAAAAATGCCTGGCAAGTTTTTGCTACGAAAAGTTTTTACCAGTTGTACCATTGGCCAGTACCTTTGATGGATGTTACAAATGGGACTAATTCGTTATACAGGTAACCAAAAATATTTAGTTCGCAACTCACTACTTTGTGCAACCAGTAACATAACATTTTTTCAGTGTATTCTTTGATCCAGACAATAGACTCGAATATTTAATAAAAATTGAGCATTTTTCGATCATTACATAAGTCAGATATAGTGAGCAACTTTTTTGTTATTTATCGAAATTACTGCATTCAAATAATAGCAACATGTGCAAAGAGAGTGTACTAATGTTATAAATAAGGTGCAGATTTCTTGCGCTAACAAGTTATGTGGTTGTGTACCTTACTTTCACCGACAAGTACTTTCTTGTATCCACATTTTTGCTTTTTCAAATGGATTTTAAATTTAGTTTCTTCATAACCAACGTGCCTACGAAATCGTTATTTTTATAATTGGCTATTTTTTTAATAACATGAACTGGATATTGTTCTTCGATTGTAAAATATTATAGAAAATGTTCATATTTTTTACTACCTAGTCTCTGATCTCTGCGAAAAGGATTATTGTGTAGTGAGCAGACCTCCAAAGTGTTTTTATTTTTTCTAAGTTGTACTTTGATATAACTTTCCCTATATTAACGATGACACAGTGTCAGTCAGTCAGTCAGACCATAATTGTTTTTGTAGTGTTTAGATGCTATCCACATTCAGGGTAGGCTCAAACCCTTCGGTTAGGACTTATATAAACTGATAACAGATCCATTTTCCTATTTTTAAATATTTTTTATTAGTAGGGACATGGGTAAAATGCGTATGGGTAAAATAGATAGATTTTTTAATACTTAATAAGAAATTATCTGTTTCAAAAAACAGATTTCTATTTAAATTCTTAGATTATAATGTAAAATACGCTTTTTGAAAAATGTTAATAAAATGAAATAAATTCTTACTATTTATGTGTTTTTTTAAACGACATCGATTTTTGTCAATCATGTCAGTCGTCGAATTTTTACAATTTACTTTTCCCCTATAAATATTGAAAAGCATGGACATTATTATTACTTATCCTAACATACAACGTGTTACAAAAAATACCAAAAAAAAAGAATATTTTTATCAAAGGCAATTAATTAAAATTTTCCCATCTCTAGTGATCAGCTGTGTCAAAGAATATTCGGACCAGATATGTAATTTTAGGTCAATGTGCCTATTTTTACCGCTATGGTTAAAAATGTTTACGTACTACTTGTAATACAACATTCACATTAGAACAATTAATTTCAAAATAAAAAAAACTACAAATAAATAAAAAAAGCTTTGTTAAATCATTGTTATGAAATAATAAATTAATGAAATAATGAACTAAATATTTCAAAATAATATTTATGTTTGTAAATACGTAAACAAGATAATTAAGGCAAAAAAGAAAATGTTTTCTAACATAAATTGATTTAAGTACATCTCTTTTAAAAATGTAGGCACAAATGGTGTACAAACACTTTTCCGTTCTGAGAATCGATAGTCTATATTTTAGGTGTCAAATGACACTAGAGATGGGAAAATTTTGATTAAATGCCTGTGATGAAGAATATTCTTTTTTTTGGTATTTTTTGTAACACGTTGTATAACAGATATAACAATATAATTTTGAAACAAAACCTCGTTCTCAATATGATATGCAAGTAATTTCTTATACCATCAATTCCTAAATTACTGAACTCAGGTCATCCCATGAGTCACCATGAAACTGGAGGAGCTCTCGGAAGCCGAGTCACAAATATATGAGTATCCAGGGAGGGTATGAGATGAGTCACGACCCACGAGGTTCGCAGGAATGCATCGCGCGATGTGAGTCACGGGGTAGACTGGAATGTGTGAGAAACAGTAACGAAGGGAAAGATTTTACACCCTAGCTCCAAGCTTTAAAAATAAGATGTATTTGCTGATGCGTTGCATAATATTTTTTTACTGCTTACATAAGAAAAGTGATTATTATTACGTATTTGTTCAATCCAGTTAATTGTCAGCAAAACTAAAAGATACATCGAATCGATCGTTTTTTATTTCTATTGCTTGAGGATACAAAGTATGTGAGTATATTCGTATTAAAATAATATAAGAAATAAATATTTAAAAAGTTACCTACCTACCTTATCAAATCTTCTCTACAAATAATAGCAAGCGTAGGCAAGTGCTACGCAGGATAACGCTACAGAATCCTCGTAGCTAAAATGCTACGGAAAAATTAAATTTCTAATACATTACATAAAATTAATCTTTGACTTCACATGTCATGTTAGCCATAGATAGTTTTAAAATTGAATAATAACGTGTTTCGAATAGCGAAGATAAAATACATTGCATTTTATCCAAAGTATTATGTTTTTAACCATTGAATCTCGTCATGAGTAATTAAAGTAAGTGAAAAATTTAATGTATGGGTTTTAGCTTGTAAATCCAAAGGAAAGTCTTCTCTAAAGATTACCTTACTTAAGTGCCTGGTGTAGATATCTTAGCAATAAAAATGTTGATGCGAGTACTACATATCGATAAGAAACGCAAAGGCGTTCCATATTGTATGTTGTTTATAGTAAGTAAGAATTTAAAAATATTACTACCTTTAACCTGTGCAAAAACTAACGTAGCAATAGCTTCGATCACAGAAGAGCAATTGTTTTAACTTCTGAAACAAAATCTCGTTGATTTACACCTTTTCTTACTAAAGAAATATAATATTATATTGAAGCTCTTTCATTGGCAGTTGTAGCGCCTTCTCCGTTCGATTCGGCAAACTTGCTTTTAAATTTAATATCTAGAGCTAAAGAAAAAAATATCTGGCATGATTTGAACAAAAATAATATAAAGATTGTTCTTCAAATAACATAATACTACCCTTTTGTATCAAATTCAAAGATCAACGTGACCACTAAACTA
Source organism: Carpatolechia fugitivella (assembly GCA_951230895.1). Classification (NCBI taxonomy): domain Eukaryota; kingdom Metazoa; phylum Arthropoda; class Insecta; order Lepidoptera; family Gelechiidae; genus Carpatolechia; species Carpatolechia fugitivella. The sequence goes on along the minus strand of OX579654.1, from coordinate 11,456,482 downwards.
TAATAACTAGTATTAAACAAAAAGAAAAGTCAACTTGAAATACTTAATGACGTTTTGTCAATGTACTTACATCTGCTTATCAGGTTCTTCAAAGTAGCATTGTCATACACCATTGTTAAGACGAAGTCTTGAGCATGCGTCCAACCCGTGCCAACAAAAAAACCTTTCAAAAAACAAGTATCATACATAACTTCAAGTGTCAACAATTGCCAAATTAGAGCTCATTCTAAATGCATTTGTATGCAAACAAGTATGCAAAAGAGGCACGAAAATCGACCATTTTTTATGCGCCTGCGCACAAGGAAGCCTAATTGCTCCAATAAGAGGGCGCGATTTGATTTGGAATGCGTGGATGAGTGATGCGAGCGGGTTCTGATTGGGCATTGTTTGCTGCAGCTTGCACCAGCGCATCTGGATCTGGGTGCATTCTATTGTGAGGATATGCAGGTTTGTTTAGCCAAATGGTCATGCGTCGTGTGTAGAATCGTAATGGCCTATTGTGTTGCTAGAAAACAGAGATCCATTCAAAAGTCTGCTAGAACACCTTTATTAATCTTATCAGTTTGATGTGACAATATAAGATGCTTAAATATTCCTATTGATATTATCATATTTTTAATTTTAATAGTGTCGGACAATATTTAGAAAATTGCATAAAAAACTGAAACTGTAAAATTACAAAAGTATGAAAAGTTCTTACAAACTTGCGCCGGCGGCGGCGGCGGCGGCGTCTATCGTGGTAGCAAAATGCCCTTGCAATGCAAGTGCAAAATGTCCGCCAGAAAAGGGCTTTGAAATATTAAATCCGCACTTTAAACAACATAATAAAAATACTCATATTTTATTTTCCTTGCTACTCCTAAGCTTTATGCCACTCGCCGCTAGATGTCAATACTAGTAACCATTTTGAATTTTACAACGACGACAGTAAAATTTTACTTGCACTTTTTGCCACCAGAGTACGCTCCATTATCGAAAATAAACTTTGGGAAACGGAAATATGGGCCCGATTACATTATAGCTGGAACTTCAACGGTGTAAACTGAACGACTAGTTAGTAGTTGTTCAAATCTTCTCAAATCCTAGTTGCAATTGTGACAAGAACACGACACAGTGTTTCAATTTGAAATTATATTAGACAAGAAAGAAAATTATAAAAAAAAATATATAAAGATTGCCTGGAAGAAATTGCTATGTTGCTGCATAAAGCCGCAAACAAACAATAAAGCAAACTATGCAATAAAGTATACAATACTATGCAATACAATTTTGTTGGCCCCAAATAGCAACATAGTAACAGAGAATGTCAAGAAGGTCAAGAGACGGCCTTATTGCTAGAGTAGCAATATCTTCCAGACAATCTTAGGGTATGGAAATAGCGTACAGAGAAATTCCTTGTTTTTCCCGCGTATTCTTTATGTCTGCAGTAAACTGTAAACCGACGACCACAAACATACCTCACTCAATTACTTTTGTCCTGCAACTACAAATTATGCAAATAACGCAATAACTCACCGCATGTCCTCATCCGGCCGAATTCCGTGTCGGAATAAATTTAACGCATCAAAACTGAGGGTGCGTCTGCGCATCCTATAGTTTATGTTATATTTTGCTTTTACACTTTGCAATAGTATTGAACATCAGTCTTGGTCTAGACCAATTAGTGTGTCGTCGTTATAATAAAATTCGATTTATATATTGTAATCTAAATAGTATACGATCACGAATAACCTTATGATAAGTAGCCACCAGGGATTGTGGAATCTATTGTCCTGACCCACAAATATTTTCTACTAAACCATTATCACCTACTCAACAACAAATCTAAATCAAATTATTTTATAGTTTTTCACAGTTCCTTTGTAAATTAAGATATCGATATTATCAAATATTTAAAAAAATGTTATTTAAGTAAAGCTTATTTTTATATGTTACTCAAGCACTAAAGAAAAAAACAAAGCGCGAATAAAATTTGTATGAAATCGCTGCTGTGTCTGCAACTTCCTGTAGGTTTAAAATCGATCAAATCACTTCCGGTTTATATTAATGATTGATGAATTTAAACTGTATGGCTTGATCTTACTTTTTTACACTCATGTACCTATTTACAATAAAAACAAACTGTAAGGTAGTCATAAATTACTTAAGCCGGGTTATTGCAAAAATTAGCAACTCAACGCGGTTTAGTTGAAAGTTCAACCGACGCATTACTGAAATAACGTTCATATCAGCGTGCGATGCTTCACGGTGGTTACGTCCGACACTGCGCAGGAATCGTGCGAAAAACTCGTTTTTCTTGAACTCTTTTGCTTATTAACAGAAAATGACAGAGTTTATGAAAAATGTGATCGATTTAAAATCTAAGTCAGTAATTGGCAAGTTATATTTACGAAAAAAAAACTATGGTTATCGCTTTAAGTTACGAGATCTAGGACGTCAAAAAATTTTTTTGCTGCTGTTTTTTAAACCTTGTGCTTTTTATTTCTAAATATTTATAATGTATTTAAAAATTCTACTCGCTTTAAAATTTAATTAAGGATATATTCTGTTAGCATATTTTTTTTTTACATTTATAGAATCAGTACAAGTGCTAGTATTTGATCGTCAAAGTAGCGACTATGGGCGCTATTTCCACATAAACCCGCCTTAAAAATACGAGTAACGTTCCACGTCCCACCATCTTGAAGGGTACACCGGGGTGAAGCACAGTCCAGGTGCCGGTTAATTGGAAAAAAGCCAATTTGAAACGACCCTCCCTCGCTTTCTTACCCTCACTTATTTTATTCTTATGGCTACAATGTGGCGATGAAGATACTGCCTTACGTAGAGCTAGGAATCTCTTAGTATACTTATACTTTTTATTTTTTACTTCCTCGGTTAGACGCGGCCTACTTTTATTTTAGGATGAAATCTACTTTAAATTAAAGAAATTGCAGGACAATCTTTTTAATTTGTTTACGGATAAAAAACGGATATTTGAAGAATGTCATTGATGTCTTTGCGATAAAATAAATGCATCCCATCCCAGATGTGTTTGTGATTGTGACTTTGTTGACAATGACAGAGCGAGGATGGTGCTATCTGAATTATTTATTGCAATATATTACGCATGGAGAGTCCCAAAAAACAGGAAACAAACTGTTTCTAGGTCTAGATCTGTGGCTCTCAAAGTTTCATGTCGTATCACACACGACGTAAAATCTAAAACCAATTTTGTCCTGTTATTTTAGCAATTCATAATTCATCAGCAATTAAATTTCATGAAAATAAAAGTTTAACATCGAATTTCTAGAGCTGTCGTTATATTGATGATGATGATGTCATCCGGCTGCAGACTATCACAACATGCCCACTATGAAAGATGCCATTTTCTCCCTTCTTATATTATCAATACTTTATGTAACCATATAAGATGTTAGCAATAAAGTTCCTCGTAAGTACTTTCCCGTTAGCTCAGAGGACATAGGTATCAACTTTGCCATAAATGTTCAAAGGGCCAAATTTGGTACATCTGTTCTTTAGATCCTACTCTTCAATATAAGAAGGGTTGCCCAGCACGAGGGCCCCGTGGAGGGGCTTTTTACAACATGATTTCCTACCACAAGGGACGAATTCGAATTTTTGTTCGTTATGGAGCTAGAAAGTGACGTAGAGCGCTGAAATTTGGTACACATGTGGTATTTGAAATGTCAATGGTTACAAGCAAGTGTTCCAGGGCACACAGTAATTTTTTAGGGTTCCGTAGTCAACAAGGTTTCGCCATGTCCGTCCGTCCGTCTGTCCACGGCTTAGCTCTGAGACTCTTAGTGCTAGAAAGCTGTAATTTGGCAAGGACATACATATTAATCATGCTAACAAAGCTATATAATAAAATAATAGAATATATGTATATATTTTTAGGGTTCCTCTGGTACACGTGAAGTGGGGGTAAATTTATTTTTCATGACTACCCTATAGTGTGAGGTATCTTTGGATAGGTTTTTAAAAAATATTATGGGGTTGCGAAAACCATTTTTCGATTCTAGCGGACGTTTGAGAAATATTTTGTTTTGAAGTGCTCATTTTTGTTAGCGTCCAGTTCCTCCTCTTTACCAACGACACCATTGTATTTAGAAATGTAAAAAACCAGTAGTAGTTTTAAATACGACGAATGAATTTACAAACCGGTTACATGGACCTTCGCAGAAAATGGCCTTTTAATTCCGTTTGCTTGGGCGCGATTTAAACCAATAATACATTATTTTAGGCACAACATTCTCTACTGGGTACAATGTAGAACGCTACATTATTGCGGGTTTGCCAATGTGCAGTTTACAGGCAAAATACACAGACAGACACAGAACAAAGCAGCGTCGAGAGCAAAACACTGCATTTACTTGTATCATCGGATGAAGTTGCGGCTCTCTTTACCCGATTTAGGAACTCGACACTACACCTTTTGTGGTACATGGCATTTAGTGTGAGTGCGATTGAGTTGCTGCTGGCGCAAGATTCGCTAGTATTTGTGTGTCATAGAGTTTTTTGGCTGTCGTAAATTTCTATACTGCAATTTTCTGTGGATACTTTATTAAATGCTTTGGAACGGGTAGCAGGTAAGCCGCAGAATAAGCAACAATCAGAAGAGAAGTAGTGCTTTTAGCACGAGTCCTGATAGGATCCATTTGGTGCCAGTTTTTGTGCATGACATTTTCTTTGCACGTTCAAGTCTGCTGTTGCTAAACTTTTAATAGTAAGTTTTGTGCCATTTTGCTTCTCTAGCTACAAAGGTTTTTTTTAGTTCAGCACCTTTATTCAAAGCCGAAACATCAACGCCCAATGGCAATCTTCCAAGGTTCTCAAATTCAACAAAATTTTCAGCCAATTTAGAGTAGCCAACATACTTGTAAGTAGCGTTGAGATTCCTTCTTGGATACTCCAATTGCTCTTGTATATCTTTTCGGCATAGTATGCATATTTTCCAAATTAATCTTTGAGTTTATCATTCTCCACCGAACTAATGTTACGCAGTAAAAATTGATTCCACATCCTTAATAAATAAAAAGTGTATTTAAAACAATTTTTATTTCGTTTACATTACCAGAACCATTATAAATGCTGTTGTCACAAAAATGCAGCACTCATTTATAGCATTTCACTTAAAAAACGAATCACACAGCACAGCTCGGTAATAGCTTAAAATGCTATTATGGAACAATCGAACTTATAATATATTTTGATAATTTGCTTACGATTTTTAAAGACAGTCGTTTATTTTATTTTTTTATAATGCTACGCTACTTCTCTGCGAAAAATGCTGCATAGTCTTAACGCTGCCTCATTGTCAGTTGTTTCTCAAACGCACGCCGGAATCAAAAAATGGTTTTCGCAACCCCATAATATTTTTTAAAACCCTATCCAACGATATCACACAGTAAAAGGTTGTCAAAAAAATAAAAAATAACTCCCACTTCACGTGTACCAGAGGAATCCTAAACATGTATTTTTTATGGTTTTATTTTACAGCTTTGTTAGCATGATTAATATGTATATGAATAACAAAATACAGCTTTATAGCACTAAGAGTCTCAGAGCCGCGGATAGACAGAAAGACTGACCCGGACCAGACTGACTGGTTCCGTAGTCAATAAGGTTTCACCAGAAACCTTATTGACTACGGAACCCTAAAAAATTACTGTGTGCCCTGGAACACTTGCTTGTAACCATCAACATTCCAAATACCACATGTGTACCAAATTTCAGCCCTCTACGTCACTTTGTAGCTCCATAACGAACAAAAATTATAATTCGTCCCTTATGGTAGGAAATCATGCTACAAAAGGGCAACCCTTCTTATATTGAAGAGTAGGATCTAAGGAACAGGCGTACGAAATTTGGCCCCTTGAACACTTATAGCAAAGTGGGGTCCCCTAGAGCTCTATACCGTCCGAACTACGTGGGTGTAAGCCATGTGGTGACGGCAGCGTAGAGTATAAATACATCTGTCACCAACCCCTACTCTCCTCGTGGGTGTCGTAAGAGGCGACTTAGGGACTACACATTGGACAGGGAACGGGCAGCAGCGCTCTCTGACACAGTAACCTTTTAATCTGCGATCTCCAACCCGCCTGCCAAGCGTGGAGATTATGGCAAAACCCTCCAGCTAAGTGGAGGAGGCTCATAGTCCAGCAGTGGACTGTAATGGGCCGTTGAAGTATCTACAAGTTTGGAAGCCACTTTTCAGATAAGTAGATATTATTCATCACCCTAGGCTGAACGACGGACATCTGTCCTAGTATGGAGATCTTTTACAAGATGAGTTTTTTTACAATTCAGATAAGTCTTTTAACAATTCATGAATACAAAATTATATAATAATGTGATTTGATTGTGTTTTGTTTTACATAGTTTGTTGACTTGAACTACGAGGAACTTCATTGCTTAGGGCCCGCAAAAAATTGCACAATTTATTTATTCATGCCATTTATTTATGTTTTATTTATGTAATTCAATCAAACATTCAATTAGGCGTCATTTATTTTCTAGATACGAAAGGTTAATTTGCAAGAAAAGGCGCAAGAAAGAATAAGAAAAAAGAATGTTTTGAGCAGTTGGACATATGCTCTAAAAGGATAAAATTTCTATTTTCGCACATAACCCTTCTATAACTTCTCAAGTCTGTCCACCAGATGGTTGCGCAGCGGTAAGGATATCACCTGGCCGGTCAGACAGACCCTCAGACCTATTGTCTTAGATCTGATAGCGGCAATTACAGGGTTAACTGGGGGGCAGTTTACACCCGTGAAAAGGTTGATTAAAGAAACATTATTTAGAGTCAGAGGTTTTTTTAAAGCAGATGTTTAGTTCACGCGGAGAGTAAGAGAATTATAGATTTAATTACATACAAACATAAAAGATAAAAAATATCAAAAATATCAAAATTTCTTATTCTACATAATCATTTTTTGAATTGTTCAGAAATTGTTACCAGAACGAGTACCATTTGATGCGAAATCAAATGGTTTATAAAAATAGTGCAAAGTAAAAATGGTTAGTTTAATTACATCACTTCGCTCCATTAATCTAACTTTGGACTAGACAGCAGCGTATTAAAGATTCTAATGACGTTTAGGTAAACTAAAATTTAATGAAGGTTTGTTCTTCAAAACTGTATTTTACTCCAATTTGTTCCTCACGACACTTAAGCTACACACCCACCCCCAAATTAAAAGTTTATTTGTCTTAATAACATGGTTCGTTAAAACTAACGGCACAACAGTCCACCCCGTGCTCCTTTCGCTATAAAAAAGTTATAAAATATAGTTTTAAATTTTAATTACTATAGAGAGCTTAAATAATAAATTAATTATCAATTTAATTTAGAGCCTTTTTTTTTATTGCTATAGATAGCTTTTATATTATTTTGCTTGCAACGTCTCAATATTACATGCAGCGCCAAAATGAGCTACTACTCGTATAAGTTCTGTCTAGAAAAATATACCACTGATTACCACAGTATACAACGTGTTGGCAAAATAATGCAAAACCTCTCGGGCGGGTCAGCCTATGAAACTGAACAACATTTTTTCCAAGAGTTCCACAAAATCTCAAAAAGAAAACCTTTTCACACAAATTGATCAGCTGGTCGAGTCAAATTCGTATGAAAGTTCAACAACTTTTTGTTAATTTTAAAAAGTTGTGAAACAAAAGTTGTTCAGTTCTATGTGCTGACCTACCGCCCAAGGTTTTGCGTTATTTTGCTAATACGTATAAGTGGTACAGTCAAATCACACCAGAATGGGTATTTCTTTTTGTTGTATCAATCAGTCAGTGGATGTAACAGTAACAAAAGACTTGTTTCATTCAAACCATTTTCTGTACTTGTATGGTCCGAAGTTCCAATCAAGCGCCATTTAAAATGTCCAATTGATTTTTAAAGTTATTCTGACTTTTAAAGTTAGTTGAAATTCGGAGTTTTCTATTTCCTGCAATTGCTCCCATGACATTACTTAAAAGATGACTGAACTGAAAGACACTGCAGGTAGTGCGATAGGTTCATATATTAGTAATATTTATTATAGTTTCATATTTTTATCATCATCTATTTAAGCTTGTGGGGTTGTCCCCGGTGGACCGACGATCTGGTGAACGTTGCGGGAAAGCCTCTAGATGCAGGTCAAGCACGACCAGTCGTTGTGGAGATCCTTGGGGGAGGCTTGTTCAGCAGTGGACGTCTTTCAGTTGCAATTGTCCAGCTCCGATTCATGGCGAGGCCTCTCAAGCCAGATGTGACCTCTGGCGGGCGCAAGCTTCGCTGTCTCCTCCATTCGTCCCGCTCTCGGAAAGTCTCCCCACTGGGTGTGAACTTCCAAGGACTCTTTGGAAGTCTTTGAACAGACTCCAGGTCGGTCGGAGTAAAGAAAACCGTCTCAGGTGGGGTTTTTTAGACGGGGCGGACCTTCGGTGCGAGTGTGGCGCGACTCCGCAGACAATGGCCTACCTTTTATCGTATCTGAGTCGTGCTCCCTGGAGGAGCTCATGGAGGCCTCAGATGGAGCAATCAGGGTAGCGGCATACTGGGCAAATAAAAAATAAAATCTTTGACGAGCCATCGACTCGAAAGAAGAAGAAGAAGTTGCAATTGTAATGATGATCACTACAAATTGACCTAAACTCCAGTCATATCGCTCTCCCTTGGCCAGTCTACCACACCACATCAGCAATGCTAATGTCCCATCTGCCCGCCGACGCCACCTGGCGCCCGGCGGCTGAATTAATTATAGAACTGGCGCGTGCCTGCGTCTGCGCAGACGGAGTGGCCAGAGTCGCTTGACCTTTCACCTTTGCTCTAGGATCACAGAGCATTATAAATAAACTCTCAATAGAAACTTCCTGTAGGCTTTACAAGAAGTAAAGCTAGCTCCATTGAAACATCCATGCCGTAAAAAAGTCGAAGACCTAATATCGAACCTGCAATTTTCCCCTTGCCTTTCCCATTACGCCTCCGATTAACATTGGAAGCTAACCGAAAAATTCGTATTCTGGTAGAAATTATTAGTCTTGGCTTTCTAACATGACTAGCCTGCATGTCCAGCTTTTCAGCCGCCAAGTAACTCTCTAACTTGTAGTAGTTCTCTAACTTGGTTTAATCTATCACTCTTTTATAGCCAGAATTATGACTTAGTTTTTGAAGCAAAGAAGATGCTTAGGGCGGCTTTCAGTGACCAAAACTAAGCCAAGATTGTTCTTAGAAATGTCAGATGACGTACTTAAATTGTTCTAAGCCGAGTCCAAGTCGCCAAAGTCGGTGACTTAAGGGAAATTTAGACTTATAATTAATGTCATTTTGGTTTTAAATCCATTTTTGGAGCTTTATCGCTCAATTCGATATTTTTTCCGAGCATGTTTAGCCAAGATTTGTCTCTGAATGTCGGTCTTACTTTCGCACCCTAACTTTTATAGTTCAACTAACGCAGGGTGATCGATCCAAAGGTCTGGTCACACTGGTGACTGTAAGAACTAAAACAACGGGTGGCTTAATTAGCATGATACTGCACCCTTACGATGACCGCGATATGGTCAGATCAGGGTCGCGATATAGAATATGGTCTTCACTTGAGGTTTATGGAGCATCTGTCTTTACTAGGGTGTAATTTAAAATTACACTGTGAAATTATAATTACTGATATTGAGCTTTTTGTCACCGTTAGTGAATAAGTAATTAATTATGAAAGAAGGAAAAATAATGTAGTAACCTGTTGAAAAAGATTAATATTTTTTCGTACTACAAACCGATTGAACCTGACTTAGAATTAGGTCATCTAGACTAGACTATTGTAGAACATAATGAATAATAGACTTGCTATTAAATAGGATGAAAAGTCTGGGATGAACGAATACTTACACTGAATAATGACGTTTACTAATCAAATAGGAAAATATAAACCTATAATTACATTAAAATTCCTATAAAACATAACAACCATAATTCTCAATACCCGAATTACCATATCTATGCAAGTTAATAACCCGAATTACACGGTGCGCACGCGTCTGTCATCTGCATACAATGTGGCCAATTTATTATCGAACCCGCTACCCGCCGGCCGAGGATGCGTCCGCGCCTGGCGACAGCGTTTCACTGAATACATGATTAATGTCTTTGAACCCATAACCTTATTATAGGTAGAAACTAAGCTCAGTTTACAATAGTTACTTTCTGACGTACTAACAAAACTTTATTTTAATCATCTAGTCTTGCTTAAATGATGTTGTTTGTCAGATTCAAATGTTTAAACTTGGAGGGATTGTTTTAGATATTCTGTGGCCGTTCGACCTCTTTTAGGAAGTAATTTTTAGCTTGGTATTTAAGAAAAGGCAAGAATTAACTTTATTTCTCCTTCCGAATCAACCGTAGATTTTTTTTCACCTACCCTGTTCCAGTCATCAAAGTCAAAGTCAAATCTTTTTTATTCGAATTAAGATTTTTACAAATCATTTTTCGACGTCAAAGCTATCATGGATGGCACGTTCACTACCAGTGTACGCATCTACTCGTGCGTTATCACTGTCATCTCCTACGTCTGTCGGTATGTGTCTGTGCATTCAATTAATAATAATTACTATGAATAACATTATTATAGAATTGTTTCTAGCACGAGCCGGCAGCTTTACGGGACATACGAGTACGCTGGAGTTTCGGCACGTACCAAAAATTTAAGGAGAAGACTGCCTATGATAAATCTTGATGAAATCTAAATGGACGTCTGTTTTTATCTTAAAATTAAAATTGTAATAATCAAACAATACAAAAAAATCTAGTCACGATCACCAATTTATTTAGGTAAGTCAGCAAAATAAATCAATTTATTAGAATAAAGAGTTTTCTCCTCAGATTAACTAGCAGTTAACTGCTAAATTGAGTTAAAATATACATAGTACAACGAGGTGGAGTGCAATAATGTACTAGAATTGATGTTGAATATAGTTTTTTTTTTGTTAATATGATAGCAAAGTCTGTTCTACAAAACAGCCCGAAATTGAATGAGCTCAAAAGCATTCGAAACAGTATTGTTTCTTAATAATTCAAATATTACCAAAGATTCTAAAATATTGACTGCCAGCATTAACAAATAAGGTTTAGGACTATAGGTATGTACTCATACCTGACACATAGCTTATATATCTATAATATGTATCTCCATTAATGGTTTATTTTACAAAATCGTGCTTGTGAAAAAAATACTAGGCACCTTTGACGGCTATACAACGCAGACACCAGGGTTTGTGTGGTTGGTTGTCGACCTTACAACGAAGAAGAATAATGATAAAATAAAATTAAAATCGTACCTTTTTTATTTTCACCGTTTAATTTTTTCTTTAACATCATAAAAAATAAAAAATGAACAGAACAACAGTAGAAACATCCTTTGAAATAGTTCCTCCCCTTAAGCCAGTGCTGACACTCGACGCGTGTCCAGAGGGCTCTGTCCACCCCGATAGCATCATACGATGGTATCTCGCGCATCTGGCACGCATTACACCCCCATCGCAATATCTAATGTCATTCAGAACATAATTGTGGACATCGAATTAAATAACTTTATTTTTATTTACTTTTAAAATCTTATTTTATTATTTCATCAAAATGCTTGGTGATAATGTAAGTTCGTCTTTACTAACTTGAATCTTATTTTCAATTTCTGGTTCTTTCTATTTATTTCTAAGTTTGTTTGTTTTTTCAGCTCGACCGATTTTTTTCTGATTATTTAACGTTTTCATATTGATTAAAATGGTAATGGTAATGGTAATTAAAATAGTAATTTTAAGAAACAAATCAGAAAAAAATCGGTCGGTATTAGTAGATTTAACATTATTTTTATTTGTATGTTGACCATTTCAGTTTAAAACATGTAAAAGTCTGTTTGATAGTTGGTTTATCTATCACACACAGTCAATGTCTAAACTATGCAGCTAGAATGTAGACCTTGCTTATTCGGCTACTTTTTACTACGGGATGAAGTTTTCTTTCATAGTAAAATCCGACGACAAACAACTCATGCGCCTGGTGCAATCTACAGAGAGCTTTTTTATTTTTAAAAAGTTTCATTAAACTTAATGTAAAGTCGATTAATAACAATAGTTTTTTGACCCAACCGAGATGCGAGCTCGGAAGTGCTCGAATGGAGTTTATATTGAAAGATAAAAATGCTATTACATCTGCCGATTAAAATTAATGATGTTGGTTAATGTTTTAACTATCTGCTTGAAAAAATTAAAAACACACATGGCTTTTTTTTTTTACTTTTTAGCCTTTTTCTAGTAGCTTGGCAACGTCTGAAATGAAAGATAATGTCTTAAATAAAAATAAATAAAAAAATCCTCAAATTTATTATTTTATAGCTTCAACATTATATGCAAATATAAGATACAAGAAATTTCAGACTTAGACAGAAACCCTAAAAAACTTGAGTGCTTCCGCAATCACACGCACCCCTATCTTATATACAGCCGTTGTAAGACTACAATAGCACCACAGAGCCATTTAACAGCTCTAATACGCTACAATACGCCCGCATTTTTAAGTTCTTTATGGACAAGTGCACTTGTGGTAACTCTTATTAATCGCAACAGATTTTTATTATTTAACTAATTTCACTTTAACGATGACAAATAATAAATTGAGACAACATGAGGGTGCTTCTGTAAACTCTTTAGTTTGGGAGCATTGTACGTTCAGCTTTTTCTATGGTTACAGCCAGGAATATTGAAACTAAGATAAGTACCTATATTATCTTCACTACATACAATCATTAGTGCTAAAAAGTCGATGTTACAAAACAGTTATAAAAAAGTCATCAGGATGACGCATTGTGTTTTTAGCTACAGAATTAGGTATTAAAATGAGAATATTCATAATATATTTATCTTCATTTCCATAAATAAATTAGGTTTAGAACCCTGACAACGATAAGCAACAACACATATAAAATGATCAAACAATTTCATATATAATTAATTAATAACAACATTTGAGTAAACGCGTTGATGTCGAAAACATATTTCATTAATTTTGAATGAGGCACTCAGCTAATGAAAGACTCCGACGACGACGGTTCACACAATTTTGAGCTATTGTTCAACATGACACTTTACAGCACAAACATGCCAACGTATACAATTAGTGATATGAGAGATGCGGACAAAAGTATTCAGTCGCGTGGAAGTATGTGGCTTCTACCACATCTTTTGCATATCTTTTTACTGAACAGTTCTGATAGACGGATCAGTAAAAGTGAAAAGTGTTGTTACATTTTCAAATGTGTCATAGCAGTCACATTAATTGGGATAGTTGACGCATACAGCTTGTTTTGGAAGATTGAAAATATATTTTCAATCCTAAACCCTTCTATAGTCATCACGGATGTAACGCAGATGTCCTACGACTATGTGCAGTACATAGTGGATTTAATTTTTATTTATAACTATGGGACAGAAATTATTCAAGAATATTTGAAGAACTTTGATAGCATTGACAAGATTCTGGGCATAACGCACGATGACGAAATACAGAGTAGATTGTCCAAGCTGACTGCGATGTTTCTTTTTTTCTGGTTGATTGTATCGGCCTTTGATTTCATGGCTTGGTATTTAGGCTACGGAATATTGGCACCGCTCTTTTACTGTTTAGCCTACCTTTTTTTATTGATAAAAATCTTGACAAATTTAGACTTAACTCTTCAAATATACCACGTGGAATGTCGTCTTCGAGTAATTGGTGACTTATTGCAAGAATGTTACAAGAAAACCGACTCCTTGTCTACGCTCGACGCTGAGTTTAATGTGAAAGATAACATATCAGATTCGGTATGCAATAAGAACTGGTTTTATGGCAAAGGATGCAAAAGGGCTGAGGAGATGAGGAACGGCAAATCTTCAAAAGGACCAATGACTGCCAACATTAACTGTTCTTATAAGATGCAACTGCTGACTAGATGCTACATACTCATTCGCGAACAGTGTATGTTTATTAACAAAATGTTTGGATTCAGGGTAAGTTAGTGCAGTAAAAAAGCTTTTAAGTGCAACGCCTGGCTTATAAAATATGTTTTGGGCCGTATTTATAAATAAATCTTAAGTGTAGCCGCGTACTTAAGCATACTCAAATTCAGGATATTATTGAGTGAAGTACTCGAGAAAAGGAATTTCCTGCGTGATTCTGAATGTGAGATCATAATTTCAGATTATCCTAAACAGCCTCAGTCTCCTCATCGATATGGTGAGGTTTCTCAACGTGGTTGTAAGGATCTCTGTCGGCACACAGGTAAATCATTTTACTCTATACCTATTCATACCTCAACCTGATGATGACGATGAAATATTTTAATAAATTATCTTATAATTCTTATATCTTATTCTTATCTTATATTATATATGCCCCTGGGCATAGTTTACCTTGGCTGACGTGGAAGTCTCTTAACAGACTCCGGACTCAAGTCGGTCGAAGTAAAGAAAACCTGCTTAGGTGGGGATATACAACTGATAGTGCATGTCTGTGTGGTGTCTCTCCACAAACAATGGCTCACTTACTGTCTTGCCCAGCGTGCCCCACCACCTGTACACGCGAAGACCTCTATAATGCCACAGATAATGCCATATCTGTGGCAGAGTATTGGTCTTCCCAAATTTAGTCGCCGAATCGACTCGAAAAGAAAGAAAGATTATAATATTTTGGATAAATTATCGGAAATACCATACAGGCAATTCTTTCTTCTTACTAAAAACCACCAAATGTAATGTGTCGTCGTGCGCTCAATAAATTTATTTTAGTGCTATCTAACGAAGACTTTCAGTCAAGGACCCACAAATCTACCTACACAGTCCACGAAGAAGTATACAAAAAATATCACTTTGTTCCAGAAAACCACTTACGTCCACGACTTGGACTACTTGCCGGCTGTTTCGACGTTCATGCGTTTCCTGATCTGCGTGGCCATCCTGACCAGCCTGGTCCACCACTGCGAGCGAGCTTACGATCACACCGACCGCATCGTCAGCGTCACCAACCATATCCTCGTCAACAGGAACCCTGGTAAGATCATTGGCATTATTTTTACATTACTTTTAATAACACTTTTTTATGCTATTTGGTCAAGTTTGAATGTAATTTTGGCCTGGATATCGGTAGACTGTAGTGATAACTATAGACTAACCAATTTAGGTACAGTTCACACGAAAACTGTTTGTCTAAATGTTATGTGTACTACGTTAAATAAATGTTTTTCTATTCTATTCTAAAACGCCATGAAATTTAGCACGCACTTTTGAAAACAGCAATACAATTTAAAACGAATCAAGTTTAGTGAGAGTGCGAAAGATTGTCTACGTCGTAGTACTAGCTACGCGCCGCGCTACGACACGCTACGCCGCGCAACATCGCGAGACGTAGCATTTAAGTTTGTAAATTTTTATTAAAATGTTATTATCATAACGTTGTTAATAAATCAACAACGTTGTTAATCGATCAATGTTACTTTTTAACCACTTGAGTTGGCATTGTAATATTTCAGTTAATAAATACCGCAAAACCTCTCGGGTGATAGTTGTATTGTAGTAACTGAACATCTTTTGTTCCACAACTTGAAAACATTCTTTTTTTTTTCATACAAATTGACTCAGGTGATCACTTTGTATGAAAATTCAAAATTTAAGACTTTGTAAAAGTTATTGTAGCTGGATGAGGAAAGCGGGTGATCGTGCGCTTTAGCGTACCCTTGGGGAGGCCTACGTCCAGCAGTGGAATGCAATAGGCTGATTGATTGATTGAAAAGTTATTCAATTTGGAAAAAATCACTGGTTAAACAATCGCCCTAGAGGTTTATAGTTTCCTTTTTTATTTAAAGTAGGACTATTTTGTAAAATGGTTTCTTACCTTGTTCTTCCTTGATCCCCAGACGAGGCCCTCAGGTCTTCGTTGACAGATCTCCGAGGGCTGGTCAGCTCGCGCCCCGTCTGCTTCAACATGTGCAACTTCTTTCGTCTGGGCTACCCCTACCTGGTCTCCACCATATCCGTCGTCGTCACTTACACTATAATACTCCTGCAGAATATTTGAATCGTCATGGTCTTCATACTTCATGGTTAGTCATTTCATTACAAAAAAACAAACTATTAGAAAAAAGGTTCAAAATTAAATAATCCAGTGGCGTAAGTAAGTACTAAATATGACATTAAAAGTACTAAAATTATATTTTATTTTGTTATTTGCATTGAAAATATAGAAGCTGCACCTTTCAATGATATTGCTATTCGACACTAGATGCCAGCAGGGGTGCGTATGTTGTTGAGTACAAGTGGATGATATAGAACGAAATTTTTGTAAAAATTTTTTCTGATTATCTTCATACCCATGTAAGTAGAGCAGATTAATCTGATCTGAGAATAGTTATATTCTATGATTTGGTAATTAAATTGAACGTCCTTTTGTGCTACTTATCTGTATACAATAGAAATTTAATGTAACAATATTATACTGGTTTCTCCTTGATCAACATTAATAATGTACAATGATAATTTATTATTCAGTATTATCTTAATTTTAGATAAATTTAGCAGATTTTTATCTTAGATTTATTTTAGATTAGCTTGAGTTAATTTATTACATAAAAGTTGCTATAAGAACTTCAAAGACAAAAAATATGTAAGGCTTCATAAAGATTTCTAGAAGTGGATAGGAGTGGTGGAGTGGAAGTGGAAGTGAAAACCAAAACAAAAGAAAGTGGGTAAAACAACAAACTTCATAAATTATTTGCTCAGGTTCCAAGAAACACGCCTCAAAAACGCCCCAACAATATTAAAAAAAATACTCCACACACTTTTTTTGTCACTAGACCTGCATCCTAACTCAATCTGCAGTAAAATTAATCTTGGCGAAAACCACATGGTTTACGTTAACTTTTTTTTAACAAGGAAAAAAGAAACATTGAAAAAAATAGCCTCACGCCACGAGGCTCGAGTTACCGACATCTGGGTCGTGTCATTTGCGGATAAGCTTGGAAACTAGATGCATTTTAGTTCATTAAAGTGCATTAAAAAAATGAGCAGATGGTGTTAGATGCAAGTTAAGACAAGCTAGACTAAAGTTTATTATAAACTAGCGTAAGAAACAGATCCTAGTGATTTCAGGCCGCCAAATAAACTTATAGGAGTCGTATCTAATTTACTAAAATGCTATATTTTCTTCTTTTTCATCGTGTGGGTTGTATGTAAGACTGACAACCGTCCTCACAAACCCTGTTGTCAATGTCGCCAAAGGCCTCTAACATGCGTAACGGAGCGTACTACTTCCATAGATAGTAGCCGAGACCCACACATACCTAAATTCATACCATAAATTGTTTTTTTTTTGAGAAATGATAATCACTGTAAACGAAATCATCATTATGTTTGTATATTTGTTTTAGTTTTACCAATTTTTTTTTCATAGATAAAACTCGACCACATTCCCACAAAAGCAAATTAACGCCTCACTATTAGATCTCATCCGTCTTCATCAGTCAACATCACAATCCTTCATCTGGTCCACCATTGTGATCTTTACCCCAAAGTTCATTAAGGTAACTCGCCTTTGTGCCCGTGCAGAGTAGGGTAAGAGTCAAACTATTCGACTATAAATTGATTTGATATGGTTTAAATAAGTTTAAAGCGTAATTTGGACGATGTGATGGTTTTTTTAACTCTTAGGATTTTTATTTTAAGAGAATGAATGAATGAATGAAACATACTAAAAGATAAAGATTGATCACAGTGCGTTCAGGTTTATTGGTGTCAATTGGGATGCCGTCCACTCACTTGCAATTACCATCGCACTTGCAATTAATATGCCTTTATAGGCGCAGAGTTATCTCTACGGCCAAAAATGTAGGCGATGGTTATGATTAGGACGGAAAGTATACATCTAATAAAATTGTAACCAGTTGATGTCTGTACTGTAAATAGAAGATGTTTATATTTTTGTATAAATATGTGAAGGATCTTTATAAGACCATAGAAACCAAACAATTATATTTAGAAACTTTTGTTTGACCGTCTGTCTGTCTGCATGTTTGCACTTGCACAAACTACTGCACAAAATTGGATGCGGTTCTCATTTAAAGTCCGGTTACGCTTGATACGTCGATTTTGCGACACAAGCACTAGCTCCGTTAAAAAAAAGCGGTTTTCACAGTTATATTACTGAAAGCCTAACTTAAAAAGTGGTGCATGTGTCATCTTGATGCGCTTAGAATTTTCGTGCTAAAAAATTCATCTTCTCGGACATAAAAACATTGATCACGCAAGCTCGTAACAATGAAATTCACCCCAATTCTGCGCAGGAAGTCCCGTTTCTTTGCATAAAAATCATTCGCTTCAACCAAGACCCTACAAAATACAAAAGAGGAAGCGTGAATGTTATTTTTGATGATTTCCACAATAGATCCGAAACTGAATCTCATGTATAGTAATGAGGAGGAAATCCTGCGCGGGCGCACCGATGTGGAGCTGGCAGGAATGTCTCGTTAGCAATAGGCGGTGCCTCTTCGGCTCTTCGGCTATATCGAAGTTATTGATCTGAATTTTAATGTTCTTTCTTTAAGTATGTATTTAGTACGGGATTTTATATTGTCGATTTATTGTTTTTGTCAGCCAATAATATCCTTAACTCCCCACCGAGAGGTTCAAAGGGTTAATTCGGGGATAAACCTTTCATGAGATGCGGCATGATTCTTTTTAAATTATATTTGTTCTCTTTTCTAATATCTGTTTGAAAAGAGAGCAATAAAACTTCATTCGGGCTCTGCCGGGGAGTTTTGACATACTTACTTGCCACGCGCCGCGCGCCGTTGAGTGCGGACGTTATTTCCTTCGAAATAGTGTGTTTATAGAAGTTAGTTAGTTGGTCTTTTTATCGGTGCGTTGTTATTATAAAGTAACGATGCTACCAAAGGGGTTGTTACAATATACTAGACGTATATCAATCTTGACATCCTTGACTGCCTGACAAGTGTGAATCATAATAAAGCTTATTTTTAAGCAAAGCACATTGATTTTTTTATTCCATTATCATTTTGAGTACCTCCTGACTAAAAACCCTACTCCCTCGAGCCCCTCGGTGGGGTCGTATTTGAGCTGTAGATTTGAACTAAAAAGAAATAGTAGTCTTGCAGAGTAATCGTTGCGGACAAGTATAAAAGCAAAATTGATAATTAGGGGTGGTTTATTTAACTACTCGGTATAAGAACATTTCTGAACAAACCGTTGTAAGAGTACGATACCATGGTATAATAATACAGCATGAAATTTACATCGTTTTGTTCCCGCCGTGTAGTGATAGTACCCGTCAAACTGAACAACTTTTCACGAAAAAATAAACTCCTGTGACAAAAAAATTTTTGGTCTCTCTATACAAAATGGGTCGCCCGAGAGTCTCACTTTGTATGGAGAGACCAAAAATTTTTTTGTTGCAGGAATTTTTTTTTCGTGAAAAGTTGTTCAGTTTAACGGGTAAATTTCACGGTGTATATAGACTATGTACTAAATATACTCGTTCGTGCAAGTAACTCTGACACTCTTTAGCCTGTTGTTGTCTATATACTTTTAGAACATAATATACTTTTTATATTTATCCCATCTGTTCTTAAAGTGACGATTGGTTCGCACATGAATATTTGTTCATAATTCTGCAAATACAGATATCGAATGCAAAATTATGTATGAGAAAAGTTACTGGCCAATAAGATGGGTGCCATTCAGCCAAATAAAAGAAAGATAACAAATGAAAAAATCTCGAACCACGTCCCGTCTTAACCTCTATTGGCGGATCGTCAATGGTGCATTGTAAATTGTTTTTAAAAAAGTTTATTTTTGTATGGTTTAAATTTTAACACTTGAATATGTTAAAGCAGGTGCAATTAATAAAGGTATCAACGAGTTGAAGCTAAACGAGTTCTATAATATTTTTTCTGATAGAGTGGGATGGAGGGACGTAGAATGTATAACTCGGTCACACACAAATATTTTTTCCTCGGGCGATGTACTTTGAATCCCTCACTACACTCAGGATTCTACCATAGAATCCTTCTCTCCACTCTAGATTCAAAATAGCGCCCTCGCCGTAAAAATATAGCTTTGCGCCTTTGTTATAAAATCTACTATTGCCAACCCTGTTAGTAAGTATCTAATTTCATGGTAAAAAGTGTTTCCCTTCCCTGGCTTCGTCAGGAGGAAGTTGGAAGACACTTCCGAGCTGGATATCCGCATAAAAGTGGTTTTAACGTTGAAAATTATATGGCTTCTGGCGAGCAATTTCCTATTAGAATTTATTAACCGGTCATTGACCAAAAAGTATCATGTAGGCGTTGTATACTTTTTTTTTGCTTACAACTTCTGACAGAATTATATTTGGGTATGTGCGATGTGGTAAGTATTGTTATACTGTAGTCTAGTCTAGCGGATCGACTAAGTGGATTGGCTAGTCGGGAATTTTTCAGACCTAACCATTA
The DNA here is from genome assembly GCA_951230895.1 of Carpatolechia fugitivella. Lineage (NCBI taxonomy): Eukaryota > Metazoa > Arthropoda > Insecta > Lepidoptera > Gelechiidae > Carpatolechia > Carpatolechia fugitivella. Next base: position 11,435,966 of record OX579654.1, on the reverse strand, counting down.
TGGCGACAGTAGCTGGAACCAAAAACTGCTTAAAAACGTGCTTATCGAAGCACGGGAGACGCAAATGAATACTAACAGAATCCTGGCCAGACCTACAGTTGCTTAACTATTCTAATCGCACCCTTTCTTCCGAAAGCATTTTAAAAGCCAGCACAATCCCAAAGCCCATTAATTTAATTTCCGATCATAAAAATTAGGGCAAAGTCCGTTATCAATTTAAACGCTATAAAAGCGTTCCTCTATGGGCTCGAAATTGAATTTCATACTTATTTACACATCTCACGAAGTCAGAGATCGTTGGCCCAATGAAGGCGTCGTAAATCGCCCTTTTTATGGCACTTTCCAATCTAGGGTCGTCGATATAAGGAAGTCATTCATGGACCTTTATGTGAATTTAATAGTTACAGTGTGCACTTAGCATACAAGGTGCTAAGGACGATGGCCGCCATGACTGTAGCTTCATCTTCTTCTTCATCATCGTGTGGGTTGTAAGATTCCCTTAAATCATTAAGTTTAATAGTAATTTCTCAAATAAAAAGGTCAGGTCTGCTGAATGACATTTCTTTAGAAATAAATAGTACCTGTTGTGTCGTTTTCGTATAAAGTTAGTTAGTTATTGTTAGTTTTTAATTAGTATGTAATAATGCACATACCTATTGGTATTAGTTTAAAAATAACTTTTAGTTTAATAATAAGTTTAGTTTAACAATTAGTTTTAGTTTAATTTTTAGTTAAATTTTAAGTTTAATTTTATTTTTATTTTATATTAAAATGACGTAGTAACATTGTTTTTACGTTACAATTTATATGATTAATGCAATGCATAATTAGGATTAGGCGTGGTGTGATTATTTATTATGTATCATAATAACGTACATAGTTCAATTTAATTAATTACTCAATCTAATAACTCGTCAGTACATAACATTTTATGAGACAACCTTAGCTACATTCAATTAATTCAACTGACAGCTAATGGCTTCTTTTATAGAGAACGGGTGTGTGTACTTTAGCAACAAAAATCTAAGTGATATTTGTTTTGTATTAAATATGTTATTAGTGATTTTTTCGTAAGATCAAAACTCGAAATAACAGACTTTCTTTCATTTATCTTACTCTATAACTGTAAAGATAACCATTCTATATAGGAGAGTGAATTCAATTTCAAAAAGATTTAAAAAGCTTGGACAGCCTGGGAAACACTTCAAACACTTTCGTTCGACCATTTGCAAAGAAATCACGTACAACGTTTCCCTCCAATCATTATCTACAGTATCTATGCGTGATCTGTCTGTTTGTTTGTGTTTCGTTTTGTATAGAAATTGGACGTGAAAAGAATAAATTAATAAGTTTGGGAGAATCTATTTATTCGAGGAATGTAGGAGCCATCTAACGTGACGACCCACTCGGACTTAAGTGCAAAAAATTCATTACATCATCATTCATTTCATTCATTAGTGTTTTTACTTACTTATTTAAAGATTTTATTAACACAAAAACTAGTTACTGGTTTAGATCTTTACTTGGTTTATGATAATTCGAGATTGATGAAAATCAGATATACTGCCATCTAACAAAGATAGAATAGAATACTTTACTCCTCTATTAGGCCAAGATCTCTTTTAAAAGTGTCATTGGAGAACAGATCAAGTTAGACAGTACTTTGTTCTAATGTAGGTATATAGGATTATAGGAAATAATCACGTGAAAATGTCCTCTTGAAGACGTAAGCGCAGACGCAGCCAAAGTCAGGCAAACCAGGAGTTAATTCGCGACCTTACTAATAAGACAAAGGTTAGTAAAAGGGGATTATTCAAAGCAAATAAGCTAGAGAAAATCATAAATATTCTGAATGCAAGCAAAGCCACGGTACAGAACACAGTCGATCAGCAAGGTTGCGTCCGCGCAGCCCGTGACGCACGCGCGTAGATCTGATCTACCCGCGCGAATCACTCCGGGGTTCGAATGAGACTGACGGTTCCCACGGGAATTGGGGAACTGGATTTCTGGGTTTATTTCCCTGTGATTATCAACCTGGGTTTTTCCACCAATGTTGGATATAGTCCTGATCTAGATAATTTAATTTATTACTTACATATAAAGGTGACGTTTGTACAGTAACCAGCACTTGCAGCTGTACATAAGCATTGCGAATTTCGCCTCTTTACGCAGGTCATTAAATTATTAGAGGAATAATAATATAGAAAAATACAATAGGGGATTGGACTACTTTTTTATACTTGTGGCGTAATTTGTTAGTAATAACGCCACATAATCTCCATACGTCATATGATTACTCACAACACAGGGTATCCTAGTGTGAGAATCAGTGTGCATTGTACTGAATTGAAGATGTTTAGCTGAATAAATACTTTTTTACTTTTTATACAAAACATCGTTATTGAAAGAGACAGACATTATTGAAACATTAAAAAATCACTGTAAATTATTTTTTCAACCGATTCTGTTTTTTTCTTCGCGAATCGTCTGCTACTAATCTATATTTTAAAAATTATTCATTAAATATGGTAAATTCATAAAATATGGTGAACAGTCCGATCCCCTAAAGTACACTAGCTATATTATTTTACTAAGGTTACATTAGAAAATATAATATGGTCGTTAAATTTTCTTAAATTATCTATTTTTCAGCGCAACTATCTTAATTGTTTCTTTCATAAGAACCTTCTCCTGACAATAACAAACGCAACAAAAAAAGAATTAGCAAAATCGGTCCAGCCGTTGACGCGTGATGCCGTGACCAAGGGAAATAGAGATTAGGTATATACCTACCTATAGATAGAGATCAATAAGCAGCCTTATTGTTGGAGAAGCACTCACGAGGCAATCTGAGGATGCAGGTTACTGATATTCTTCTTCATTGTGTAAGGTCGACCACAACCAAGCTCAAAAACCGGAACCACGTCAATGGGCTTTGTTGGTAGCTTTATAACCCTGCTGACACCAGGGTTGGTGAGGTCGGCTAGTGATCCAAATATGACAATATCTTTTCTAATACGAATATGCTAATATAGCACAAACCGAACACAGTTAAAACGATAACAATAACATGCCAGCAGACAGTAGGTCCTACAGGATACTAGGGTGCATACTTTATGAGTTTCAGACATCACTATACCACATCACCACTGCGGTCACGGTCCGAGGAGTAAGGCGGAAGATGTCCACGGTCATAAATATCTGGGATTTGTTAAACAAAAAAAATACCGAAACTGTTTCGTTACTTCACAAATGACACTACTTTGAATACAACAGAAAAATTAAAAGAAAAATGAATGAATGAACGAATGATTGATTGATTTTATTTGAACAGCCTGCGCGGCCAAGCGGTAGAGCGTAGTTGGTAGTTGGAAAACAAAATCTACTATTTTGTGTAGGATCGTAACTCCTTGATAACATCAACATCAACGGTCAGTTACAGTCCACTGCTGGACTATGAGCCTCCTCCACTCAAGTGGAGGGTTTTGCCATAATCTCCATGCTTGGCAGGCGGGTTGGAGATCGCAGATTAAAAAGTTACTATATCAGAGAGCTTTGCTGCCCGTTCCCTGTTCAATGTGTAGTCCCTAAGTCGCCTCTTAGACACCCACGGGAAGAGTAGGGGTTGGTGACAAATGTATTTTACTCTGCCGTCACCTCACGGCAAACTCCTGGATAACAAAATATTAATTACTAAAGAATAATGTTTGTGTGTCTGGATGTTTTTCAATGAATGAAAACATTTATTTCGCAACAGTTGTTCCATACAGACAGCAATGTCAAGCAATAAATATCAATAAAGTTATAAATTCTTCCATTATCTTCTATTGAGTACTTACCAAAGGTACAGGTGTTCGAAGGTCTACAATCAGTTCCCTTGTAGACAGAGCCCTCTGTTCCACTCTGTTGGGCCCAACCGTCGTACCATGGATAAGAAACGAGATCTAATGGGATTGAGCTCTATATATTTTTAAGTTTTTATTATCTGTACCATCAACCTACATTCACAACATAACAACAGCCTCCATGGCCGAGGGGTCAAGATTTCGACGCCCATTACGGAGGTTCCGGGTTCGATTCCCGGTCGGGACACTGTCAAGCAAAAATCTCTTTGTGAGACTTTCCCTAGTTTGGTTAGGACATTGCAGGCTGAATCACCTGATTGTCCGAAAAGAAATATGATTCCGTGCTTCGGAAGGCACGTTAACCGCAGTACGACCTACAATGGTGTATGGTGCCGAATGCTGGCCGCTCAAGAGGCAGCAAACCCAACAATTACATGTAGCCGAGATGAGAATGCTGCGTTGGTCAGCAGGCGTAGCACTCCTGGACAAAGTGCCAAATAACTATGTACGTCGAAGCCTGAAAATGGCAGTGATACCTGAAAAGCTTTCCGAAACACGATTACGCTGGTACGTACGTACGTAATGAGAAGGCTCGAAGACCACATGACCCGGGAAGTGCTAAACATTCAGTCAGGACCGAGACGCCGCGGTAGACCTCGACTCACATGGCTATCAGTTGTAAATAGTGACCTCAAAGCCCTAGATTTAGACCCTACGACGACCCAGAATAGAGCAAGCTGGCGAAAAGCGATTAGGAGGACCAACCCCAACTGAACATGGAATAAGGCCGGAGAAAGAAGTAGAAGTAGAGGCACGTTAAGCCGTTGGTCCCGGCTACTATCTAGTCGTTACATGAGCTAAGTCAGTGGCCTTTGGCGGCTCTATGACACTGACACAGGGTTTGTGAGGTCGGTTGTCGACCTTACAACCCAAAAGATGATGATGATGATGATCAACCTACATTCTGGCCGAGAATCGAACCCGTAACCTAAAGCGCAGAAGGCAGAACCTCTATTTAATATACCTGTCGACAGCTATAAAATGCCTAAAGATATAAATAGAAGACCTATTGCCCTATTTCTGCATTCATCTTAAAAAGTCCATGTCTTTTCGTTTTTCCAAGTGCATAATGTCAATAATAGGAAATGATCGAAGGAATTCACGAAAACCTCAATTTAGGGACGTAGACGTAGTTCTCAATTTTATATACTTTTTGACAAAGCTATTATAATAAATTTAGATTTAGCCCGAAACGTCCCACTGCAGGGCAAAGGCCTTTCTCCCTTTCTTCCATTCCCTCCTGTCTTGGGCCATCTCTCGCCATCCGTAGTTGTTATAGACGTCTAATTCGTCACGCCATCTCCTCCTTGGATGACCTCGACGTCTTCTAAATAATAAATAGGTAATTAATATTAGACATCTGTAAAAATGAAAGACTAATCTCATGACTTTTCTTTTTCTTTAAAAAGAGAAATACTTACTCCAAAACTAACTCACTCCATCCTATGCGCAAAAGCATGTAGTAAGCGCGCGCGCAGGTTTTGGGCGTGAGTTATGTTTATGTTTAACGGTTACTTAGTTTACTTACTTACGTGTTACATAACCGTTGCATTTAAGTTACATGCCTTTTATAGGCTGTGATATTTTTTATGGAATTTAGGTTCTTCCCCCTGCATGTTTCGAAAATTTAGAAAGCGCCACATAGAATTCATAGTGGTCAAATCAGTTTCTTTGACCACTGTTTATGTATTCTATGCCACTGTCACTATATTTTTTAGTTTTCATTGTAATACTTTCATAAATGTAATACTTTCGCATCTGCGGCTTATGCGGTTTTTATTAATATATAATGCATTCTATTTATAGGGAAGTGTAAAAATAAACGTTTTGATTATAATGAGGCTAATTCTTACTGTCACGCTCTAATCCTTCATTAAAGTTCGTCCGTCCTTTTCACGTTTTAAATATTGAAAAAGGACAGGAGATGGCCATCCTAATATTAGAGCTGTCAAACATCGAATTTGAACCTCACGGCCTTGTCGATTGCACAATTTTAGAGAGAACTTAAAACATGCGATTTAAAAATCTGATAGCTATGCCCTTATTTTAGGTTATCATTCGTTCAAATTAACATCATTCGTTCGACTGAATTCATCGCCTCTCTTTCATTGGTCATAAAAACGCAAAGGATGGCTGGATTTTAAAATTAGAATCAGAGCATAACTTCCCGAATCGAGGCCAATGTCTCGTAAAATCGTAATATTAATAAGCCTGCATATAGTCCGACTAATCGTTAACAATCGATCCAAGATAAAAAATTGTGCCTAAATAAAACCACATTTCGGGCTAGAAATAAATAATTTTATTGTTTAATTTTTACACTATTGGCGAACTAATTTTACACAACGTCATTAGGTACATAACTCAGTATTTTTTTGGGTTGGAAACTCAAAAAATTACATTTATATTAAGGTATTTGATATTAAAAGTAAAATGGACTGTTAATAAAGTCTATTTTGCTATAGAGTCAATTCACTTGGGTTTCTTTCGAAAAACATTGGACGAATGGGTACATTTTTATAGTCTATTTGATATGGGCTCGTTAAAGAATTTGTTTTGTATTGTAACGAAATAAACACTTACGAAATTAACAGAGCCTCAGATATTTAAAACTAATTCACTTATTTATTACATTAGTTCATGAAAATAAATATAGGTATGTCAACTTCTTCATCAGCTGTTACGATAGTGTTAGTTGTGGTGGTTATAATAAAGATGTGCTGATCCTAAGTCAATTCTATAGAATCCTACAGGGACTTTGGAATATAGCTGTTTTGTATCTTGTATTTATTTTACATTAATATATTTATAGGTATTTAAAATTAAATAATCGACATAATTGTATGACAAAGTTGATTAGATTACACTAGATTTTAAATAAATATTTTTTGTACACATTCTAAATAATACAGTAGTTTAAAATATTATGTAAAGGTACATATTTAAATATATTGCACTTGCCAATACAAAACACCGGATTCAATGCTCGAGGGCAAATAATGAAATAATTTAATACAGTTATGCTTTGCGCTTTTAAAATGTTATATTTTACATAAAATATTTCACGATTTCATAAAAAATATATGCAAGTCTTTTTAATACAATTTTATTGTTAGCTACGAAATCTGAAAACTCATAAGAGGCCTTTCTTAAATATTTACAAAAATAAGGTCTCGCTCATTTTTATTTTGTTTTTAAAGTTTTTGACCGTTAATTAAATTATACAGCAAATAGTTTAATTATCCTACACATAAATTGTTAGTCTCACTAAAAAAAAAAAACAAAAATAATTAATTACAAATTTATCGGTGATCACATTCGTCCTTTACCAAAATTATAAACAAAATACCTAAATTAGTAGAGAATGTGCAATGAAGAGATCAGAGGTCCTACTTACTTACTGGATTCAGTAGGACCTTGGAAACATCTAAGCAAATTGTGATGTGCATTAGTGGAATCGAAATTATTTACAAAACCTCTGTATAATACTATAAATAAATTAAATTAAGCGAAAAATCTTATAAAATGTACAAATACATTATTAAACAGTCTTTTTTAAATAAATAGAGTCAGCAGCAGCACGTAGAGGAAAACCTACAGGAATAACACTAAAAACCTAAACCTACGAAATTTTATAGCTAATGGTAATGGCGTCAACGTTTCATTATTATCTGTGGTTTCTTTTTATTTTATTTACCCAAGTGTGACAAACAAGAAATAAAAACCTGTTTGTCACACTGGTGTGATAGATAACCGGTGTGACGACGAGTCGGGAGGGACCAAATCAACCCTGTATCCCTAGGGATCCCTATGGTACTGTGTTTTAAGAGATCCCAAAATGGTGCCATCAATCTGTGTTTGTCAATTTGTGTAAAAATGTTAATTCGAGCTCCACGATTTGTAATGACTAGGCCTTGATGGACGCTTTAGAGGAAACAATCGAATCCTGGTTAGAATCGTAATAAATCTGGTTTGTGATTGGTTATTTTTACAAAATGTGGATTGTTCTTAGTCATACAGCCTCCGTTTCACCACTGTGACATCCTGACGACCAACAGTACCGTCTTCATCATACTTCCTCTTTCTTACAGGCGGAGCTGAATCATCTTCTTTAGTCTTCGGAGTTGCTTCATTTTCTTTTTGTATTCGAGTTGATAAATCCTCTATTTCTTCTTCTTCAGAACCCTCACTTTCGGTAACAGCAGCAGCCGGAGACGTCTCTTCTTCAGTATCCTCGAGTCGGCGTACACCGATCATGTCGTACCGTCCATCACCTTCAAACCACATGAAGCTGCCTTCTAAAGGACGATCGTTTTTGAAATCGTAGTTGTATTTCTTTGTCTTCTCTTTGAGGTTTTCTTCTATAGACTCCTTGAAGGCGTTCGCTAGATTATCAGTTCTGGATTCATCTTCATCGTCCGCGAGGAAGAGACATCTTCTGACTGGGTTGTTAGGAGTGATGCGCATTTTTTTTCTTTGGTTTTCTGAGGTAGATCTGTGGACAAGAGAAAATAGTTTTAGTAATTGTTACAAATTGGGTTCTGTTTAGGAATCGTTACTATTATTAATGCATTTTGTTTTTATTCGTCAAGGAAAGTGTACGTTTCCTTTGCATAATGATTGAAGTTCAAAAACACAAAAGAAGCACAGTGATAATTTTTCAACCATCCTTTTTAAATTGTTTTCAAAACATGGGTTTTTGAATCTAGGTTGTCTAACAAGCTAAACACGATATAATATTCATTAGTTCAGAGACGTAAAACTAACAATTACTTTGAAGTACCATCAGCTGTAAGAACTAGGTTAAACGTGACAAAACCCGCGTCTTGCGGATAATTGTATATCCAAGGCAATTTCCAAGAAAACTCGCCGTAGATAAGGCACGCCACAAATTCATAAACTGTTTAAATAGAAAATAATAAGCAAATATAATAACCTATATTTTGTGGTAACACGGGCAGGATCTTACAAAATCTCGCAATAACATAATTAACTTATTCCAATGGTTCGTATATTTTTTCAGCAATTCTCAAACCATCATCCAAGAGCTGGAAATTGTAACTCACACACACACATTAGTTCGATGTGTATCCAACACACCAAAATATTATATTATTTATATCGTGCAGCAGCGTAGTTGTTAGCGTGACTGCCTCTTTGCCGAGAATTCCAGGTTCGATCATAAAAAAGACGGGAAGATATTTTAATTATGAATTAAAACTCATATTCCGGATCATTGACAATTCTAGCTATAAGTGAGAGCGGTCGCCTATGGCATTAATCTATTCTATACGTACTTATAATTAAAAAAGTATGTATGTGCATAGAAGATGATTAAACAAAACGATCCTGATGCTTTTTAATTATTGTTTTTTTGGTTGAATAAAGCCAAAACAATTGTTTTTAGGATTTATTTTGACTCTCTGACTACGCACATCTACTTGTATCATCATTAACAGCTCATATACGTCCCCACCGAGGGGCTCAAGCCTACCCTAAATTAGAGTGATTAGGCCTTAGTCGGACACGCTAGCCCAGTGCGGGTTGGTCGACTTCACACACAACTTTTGAATTTCTTCGCAGGAGTGTGCAGGTTTCATCACGATGTTTTCCTTCACCGTAAGAGCGTCGAATAAACGTACATATGAATTTGAAATTCGAAAACACATTGGTACGTGTGGTGGGGATCGAACCCGCGTCTCCTAGACGGGAGGCAGCGGCCCTAGCCACTCGAACACCGACGCTGTTTGTATGCGCATCACGCAAATCTACTTGTATATTATTGCTGGAGTTCTAACTTCAAAAACTAGAATTTATTTCGACATCCTAATATAATTTCATCTTGATACGCCGCCGTCTAGGAGAAGAGTTTACTTTTTAATTATTGTGCTAAAAAAAGTTTTAATCACCAAAGCAAAGCCGCCGACAGAGCTAGTTTATTTCTATCTTTGCAGGAGGCTGAGTATGAAGAACATAAGTTTGGTTAAACACTAATAATGTCCAGGAATATAAAAGCATAACCTCTCACACTCTTTGTCTGATCGGATGTTTATCAAATACGTTCTTTGCCATAATAACATCAGGGCTCTTCAACCTTAGGTATTTTGTTTTACAGCTCATTTAAATATGCAGCTGTTTACTTTTTTAAATAAAATAAAATGAAATAATTTATAAATTATATACCACAATCAGCGGTACATTTTTTTTCTGAAAAGCTTTAATTTTTCACAGAAAAAGTAAAAGTTTTTCATCTAAATGCTAGTGACGGTATTACCTATCGTTTTATTTACGTCACAACCAACGAACTAGATAATTCGTTGGTCACTACTAATAAATTGTGAAGTGTCCAGGTAATTAGTTAAAATTTTCAATTACAATTTCCTTTACGTAGCCCGTATAGTGTAATTCATAATTAACAATAAAATATCTGTTTTTATAATATTTTCTGGAGGTTTCGGATCAAGATTACTGATGAAAGCGTAGGCATGAAAGTAACGTAGGTATGTCCAAATTTGGGACATAAAGTGATTATTTTCGACTGTCGAGTTGACGACCCCTGCTTCAGTTTATACACCGTGTCCACGGAGGACGGTTGCCGATGACGGACGTTTACCGGGAATGTAAACAGACCGGGCCGGACTCATTACCGTGAATGAGGCATCGAGGTGTGGATTAGCGGAGGTGGTGATCGGGTAACGTGCGCACGCGCAACGCGCAGTCGTTTCGGCTTCTAAGAAACATAAGTTATTAGCTGGTAATAGATTTCAGTGTTAGGTTTTTATTAACCTATAGGTTATTAGTGAGTTATAATTTGTTGTAACTTCACGACCTCAGTAGCTGAGCGGTAAAAAGTTCGGCTTTGATTATGGAGGTTACTGTTTTGAATCCTGGTGGTGAAACCGTGGGCAAACAAACATCACCTTGTGAGACTGTTCCCAGATTGGTTAGGACATTGCAGGTTGATCACCTGATTGTTTGAAAAGTCTACGTACTTCTAAAAGCACGTTAAGCTCTCAGCCCCGGCTCAAACTATCTACGGGAAAAAGTCGAGTCCCTAACTCTAATACCAGGGTTTGTGAGGTCTATTATCAATCAACCATCGCGTCCTCCACTAACACTCTTACTTAATTGAAAATAAATAAAATTCAAAGAAAATATAGTATCTGTGTAACAATAAACACATAACCTTATTTTTTATAAAGCATAACTCATAGGCCGTGCGGTGATGGCCGAGTAGAATACATTAATCACCAACCCCTACTCTTCCCGTGGGTGTCGTAAGAGGCGACTTAGGGACTACAGATTGAACAGGGAACGGGCAGCAGCGCTCTCTGATATAGTAACCTTTTAATCTGCGATCTCCAACCCGCCTGCCAAGCGTGGAGATTATGACAAACCCCTCCACTTAAGTGGAGGAGGCTCATAGTCCAGCAGTGGACTGTAATGGGCCGTTGATAACTTATACCAAACAAGACCACATACACTTACCACACACGTTGCATCTTAATTATAACTGCATCAAAAACAAAGGAACCTTTGAGGATCTGTCAGTTCAAAAACCACCGACCGGCCCTTTAGCACTGCTGTTAGTTTCAGCCCATTACCGTCCAGTTAACATCCAGATTACACTCGCCGTTGTGTGCATCCACTCACGCGCAGCCGCTAATTCAGTTGCGCAGACAAAGCGCTAGTTAGGTCATGTGAAGATTAGAACAGAGTAACTAAAAAGCCGGGTCAATTATGATAATACTGACTTGTTATCGGTTCTTATACGTCCCCATCAAGGGGCTAGAGTCAAGCCTTGGTCCCAGTGCGGATTGATTGATTTTACACACATCTTCGAATTTCTTCGTATAGGAGTATGCAGGTTTATTCGCGATATTCTTTTTGTAACGACAGAAACGTCGTCAAATAAATAGTTTTTTCATTAATTCGATAACACATTGGTAGGGTTTGAACCGTTTTAGCCGCTACACCAACGCTTTTGTTCATTTTAGTTTTTATGTAATAAAGAATTATTATTATTATTACTGATTGTGCTGATATATCGACACTTTAAATTAGGTGCATAATGATCGTTATTGGTTCCGATAATTTACCTCTGAGAGGCTCAAGCCGTTCAAAGCCAGAGTGATATAGTGATTGACTAAACCTGATTTCCCTAATTCAGGGTTGGTTCGAACACCTCAGTGATGACGTATATGAGCTGTGTATGAGAGTGGTATGACTTAAATTACACTCATCAAAAGTGTCTACATCAGTGTCAGTTATCATCGATTTAAAGATAAAGATAAAAGTGTTTATACGAAGTAAGATTTAACACAATCATTTTGCGACGCCAAAGCAAGATGGCCCGTTCACTACAAGTGTACGTTTTAATCATTGTTTTAATCCATTTTTTACCTGCTTCAAATTCTGAAAGAGTAAAGACAGTTGAATTTAGGTATAGTACGAAGACATAAATGTTTTACCATTACTTTGTTTTTGTAAAGAAATAAAGTGACACTTCCGATCCGCAGACACTTTTGATGGCTACATTTATAATGTAGAAAACCGCACATTTAATATTAATTGCAAATGCTACCATTGTTTTGCGGTCCAACGCACAATGTTATATGTTTATAAGTATCAGTTACATAACCCAGGCCATTGTGGAATTGCTATGTTTTTCCAACACTACTGAATAGCTATGTGCAAGCGCAAGTGAATGCATGGTTGCTTTGCAGATTCTTTCCCACTGTCTGAGATTCTGAAAACCCATCGTTGAGCAATTACAACAGAAAATTGTTCAACTAGCTGCCCACACGTAGCATCGCACGCGTATCTGTCGAAATTTCCCGTGGGAACAACGCGTTTTTCCGTGGTAAAAAGCCTGTAGTATTTAGGGTTCTAATGCGAACCATATATAAACTTTCGTCCATGGTGCTATCTTTGACGTCGAAAAATAATAGGGGATCGGACTACTCATCATATTTTACGAATTATTTTTAAAATATAGATTAGTAGCAGACGATTCGCGAAGAAAAAAACAGAATCGGTTGAAAACTAATTTACGGTGATTTTTTAAAGTTTCAATATGTCTGTCTCATTCAAAAACGATTTTTTGTATGGAGTATGGCGTTACTAGCTTGTGACGTCACAAGCTGGTATGTGCCTCTCTGTCTAATCTTGAATATCAAACCTTTATAATTCAGTCAATTTTAAAGATTAGCAAAAATTACTCTCTCCAGTAAGACGAATCTAACGATACCTCTTTAGCTAAAATCCATCAAGCCGTTTAGGCTGTAGAGCGTGCCAAAGAAATATACATATATACATACATACATACACTCGAAAAACATAACCCTCCTTCTAAAGCAGTCGGGTAGAAATAAAGATTAGGTCCGTTAAAAAATAATATTAAAGAAATACGTAGTATCCGTTTCGTGAAGTGATAGGTAAGAGACTGAAAGAGTGTCTGGCTTTTAAAATAGACAAAGTTATATTATATACCCATAACAACGTTTTATAATATCAACATTACTAGCTTCACTGAATGTTCTAACTGAATTCATAAAAATAAAACTTCCTGATTACACGTTTGTTAGTGATGGACGCAGTAATTGCTAGTTCTTATGAACACATTTGTGAAGTGAACTCTACGGAGTCTTTTTTGTTCATTCATAGGATTCTGCGTAGGAGACACGCAAAAACAGATAAAGATGCTACATACTGATTATGTAAATTTATTTTCCTATTGTCAACGAGTAATATTTAAATTTGCAAGTACCCAACAGTGGGTATTATTATTATTATTTCTTATAATTTCATAATCATCAACAGTTTATAACTATACGTCGGAAGTCCTCACCGAGGGGCTCGAGCCTACCCTGAATTAGGGCGATCAGGCCTCAGTCGACCACGCTGGCCCAGTGCAGGTTTGTCGACTCCACACACAACCTTTGAATTTCTTCGCAGAAGTGTGCAGGTTTCCTCACGATGTTTTCCTTCACCATAATAGCGTTGAATAAACGTACATATGAATTCGAAGTCACACGGAATTGTATGCGCAGTCTTATACTTGCACAGCAACAAAATTATGGAATAGCTTACCGGTTGAGATTAGGGAGGCTCCGTCAATCGATGTCTTCAAATCGCGTGTATCCGAACACTTTTTACAAATGCAGTGTGGTGTGAATGACTGATTTTTATTATATTTAATATTTATGTATTATTACTATTATTATTTATGTAGTACTTTTATATATTATGTACCTAAGGTACCTTTATGTTTATTCTTTTATATTTGCATGTATATTTACGTAGTAAGTTTATCAATTGTCTGATTAATGTAGTAGTTCAAGTTGAACGCTGTTTTTAGCGGCACTGCCCTCAACCTGCTCTTAACCACCAAAGGTTAGCTGGTAGAAAATGCTATATAGCATTAAGTTCGCCTTTGTACACCCCTTTTTTGGTGCAATAAAGTATATATCAATCAATCAATCAATCAATCAATCAATTCGAAATCTAGTACGAAATTGGTATGTTATTATTATTATTTTAAATACCGTTTGTGTCTTTTCTTCAAGAATTTGCAAGTTTTCAGAGCAACTTCAAGTTATTAACATAAAACTGTCCAAAATATCGTCAGGTCAATGACTGAAGGATATTTTTGGAGAGCATAACCGATGACTGCACCCAAGTTTTATGAAGTCCAAAAATAGACGAGTTTATTGCAATTAAAGAGTAAACGAAAAATGACCCAAATATTTCTATTTTTGGCAAATACTAATGGCTTTTGAATTAGCAAAACCTATTAAGATAATAACGTTTAATTGTAACTAAATAAAAAATGCTCGCTTTTCTTAGGACTCAATGATTGAACCGCTCTTGATAAAATTTGGAATAAAAATAAAGATAGCTGAATGCTTGAACAATAATGAAAATCTTATGAAAAAAATCTAAAACCTCGCTAAGAATGAACTTATTGTAGGTCAAGGTGTTGTTATTGAAGAAAGATATAGATAAGATGTTGTACTTCGATATGATTCACTTACGACTTCAAAAAGGAGGTTATCAATTCGACCTTATTTCATTTACTTACAACAAAAAATATATTAATACATAAAACAATGCAGTTTTAATTCATCGAACTACTTTTGAAAGAGATTCACATACCTCTTTTAAAACAACAAATTATTTTAGATTTTCTATTTTACCAAAAAGTATTAAAACGACCATCATACAAAAACAAAAAGATATTCATTTAATAATATTTTTTTTTCATAAATAGTAAATTTATTTTATTATTAAATACAAAATGTCAAGAATACATAACATCAGTCAAATAACCCGCCCCTAACCGTTCCCGGTGCAAAGGTGCCCACAACGCTGGCAGCGTTACCACGCTGGATCGCAATAGCCAACCTTTGCACCAGGAGAGTCATGTGTGCGTTCCTTTAACCTTTAATAATTAGATATAATAATTAGATATAATAATTAATATTACATTGTGCTCATAAACATTTTTCATTTAACCGAAAGGCTAGAGTTCGCACCACTTGTGGCACCACGCAGCGTGATTTCAGACTGTACACAACACTAACTTTGAAATTCTTAGCAGGAGTGTTCAGGTTCGCTACATCATAAGAGAGTCATCATCACCATCATCTCAACCGGAAGACGTCCACTGCTGAACATAGGCCTCCACCCTAGCTTTCCACCGTGAACGGTCCTGCGCTACTTGCATCCACCGGCGCCCAGCAACTTTCACCAAGTCATCTGTCCACCTTGTGGGAGGCCGTCCAACACTACGCCTTCCAGCCCACGGTTGCCATTCGAGAACCTTTCTTCCCCATCGGTTATCAACTCGACAAGCTATATGGCCTGCCCATTGCCACTTCAACTTACTTATTCTGAAAGCTATGTCGATGACAATGGTCTTGACTGTAGTTGGACTGTAGTTGTCTAACTTGTAATAAACAACTCAAGCAAATGTGCCAGTCTAAATGGCCCAGCTGTTTAGTTTAGCTCTTAGTTGATGTCTTCGTGAAGACATTAGTACCCTCTTTTGCTCCGCGCTGTTAACCAACAATGCGAGCATCAACACGTAACGCGTACGTAGATACGATTTGTAATAGTAAATGCTCTGTTTACGTAATGGGAAAAATCACTTTAGTCTAAAAAGGTGTTATTCTGGATTAACATAAATAATCATGTGAACACGTAAGAAAGTGAAAATATCTATTAGCTGAAAACATTAACTAATAATAAATACAATACTTTTCATCTTTTAGATTTATATTTTCGGTCGTTGTGGAGATCATTGTGGAGAGCATTGGATGTATATTTATAACGAATGATGACGGTTCTTTACATTTTTCTTCCTAAAACGAAACAAAGCTCAAACCTGCAGTCAGAATAAGCCCCTTGCTCACACGCATCCATTATGCATGAAGGGCGCATCGCCGCCGACGCGGGCGCAGGACGCACGCAGTAAAAGGGCCAAGTTATCTCTCTATCAGACATCTTCACGCACTACACTCCCTTCCTCCGACCATGTTAGTATCACAGATTTCAGTACTGATTTAAGAAGCAATTCGCGTAATTAAGAGGACATTACGTTCCACTGCTTGTGTAGCTGTGTTTAATGAAGATGACTTTATGTTATTAAACTATAATTATTACGACACAATTATAGCAATTTCATGTGATCATAACGATGTTTCTTTAAGAAAATACACGATTTTAGATTTTAGAGAAACATTGTTTTTTTTTTAAACGGACCTGATCGCTAGCGGGCGCAAAATTGTAATTTACATTTTAAATCTTTGCACAGCGCTCAAAAATAAATACCTCCAAATCCACTGATTAACATTTTTCATCATTAACAAAATTAGTATTGAAGAGTAACCACAGTTGAAAGATCATAATATTAAATAGAGTACAAATCTAAACTAACTAAATTATGGAATTTACTGCCTGATCCCTCTATGAGACGATTGATGAATTAAATCTGGACTACTTAATTATATCGCCATCACGCCAACGACAACTTACCAAAAATATAGTACCACTCTCAGCAAAAAAAAAAAGAAGCCAAAATGTATTATTAGTATTCTTTCTTACAATAATAAGTTAGTACATTTGTCACCAACCCCTACTCTTCCCGTGGGTATCGTAAGAGGCGACTTAGGGACTACACATTGAACAGGGAACGGGTAGCAGCGCTCTCTGATACAGTAATTTAATCTGCGATCTCCAACCCGCCTGCCAAGCGTGGAGATTATGGCAAAACCAAACACTTAAGTGGAGGAGGCTCATAGCCCAGCAGTGGACTGTAACGGGCCGCTGATGATTCTTTCTTTTCTTACCAACGACGCAATGTACAAAACAACCCGCCAGCTGATACGGGAATCGCCGCTCAGCTGCAGCATACGCAATAGTATAATCATCGCATGTAAGGTTAAAATAAATAATTCATTACAATCAGATGGTAAACTTAGATTAATGGCTACTGCACTGGTAAGAAAATTATAGATTTTAATGTTCTCATGTCAGATAATGTGGTCAGAAATGAGAGATGCGTCTACGCATTAACTTGAGGGAGAAATAAGTAGTATTTAATCTACATTTTTTAAGTTATCAGGAGATGAGATTTGTAGTGCACAAGTATCAAGTGTAATGCACCGAAACAATGGCTTTTCATCCAGATAATAGGGTATTTGCCTGTTCCTAAATTTACCATATTTTATGAATTAATTTAAAAATATAGATTAGTAAAAGACGATTCGCGAAGAAAAAAAACAGAATCGATTGAAAAACGAATTCACAGTGATTTTTTAGTTTTAATATGTCTGTCTCTTTAAAAAACTGTTTTTTGTATGGAGATTATATGGCGTTACTAGCTTGTGACGTCACAAGCTGGTATGTGCCTCTGTGTCTAATCTTGAATTTCAAACCTTTATAACTCGGTCAATTTTAAAGATAGAGCAAAAATTATTTTAGTGTTCGATAGCAGAAACTAACAAGTTTGGATTTATACAATAAAAAAAAAGTTGTTAAATACCCTATTGCAAACACAAAGCAAGTCCAAGTTATAAGATAGGTTTAGGAGATCATGGCTAGGTATGCTAAGGTCTATATTATCCTTGGTCACTGACAGAGTTGACTCTGTAAAACAAATGGTTTTACATTCTAGATTGACTTTAGGCAATTTCTTCCGAGAACTTGCTATTAACAATAAGACCGTCTATCTGTACAGGCGCATACTTTTTTTTATTATTGTATTGTATATTCTATATAATATGTATTTTGTTTTCAAGTATGCTATAAAGAATTTGCATTATATATTGGGGGTTTGTTTTTAAACGCCAATTGAATTGGAAAGCACCCTATGTTATCGACTCTTCTTACTGTATGTTCTATAGCAGTCCGCCCGCGGCTACACTCGCGTTGTGTAAGGTTTTCCCCTGGGAATAAGACTTTTTCCCGTAAAAATCATCCTATATGTTAATCCAGGGTACAATCTATCTCTATTCCAAATTTCATCCCAATCCGTACAGTAGATTTTGCGTGAAAGAGTAACAAACATCCATCCATACATTCATACTTACAAACTTTCGCGTTTATAATATTTTTGCATCCATCCATAGATCATGCTCCTGTCCCCGAAGCTGAGGACTCCTATATTTTTCTAGACAATGTAACTTTGATATATATAAATAGTAATTTTTATTTGTTATTTATAATTTTAATATTGTTTAATACAACTATATTGAACATAAATATTTGTATGTCATACTATGTGACGGGGAATGGCTGTACCATGTTTAATTTAAGATCTATTGTAATTTTACCTATTTCCAACAAATAAATTGTCTTTATCTTTATCTTTATCTTTATAAAATTGTTTGCGCTCACTTATTCAGCGTTTATATTGAAATTGACAAATATTTTGACAAATTTGCATAATATGAGCTGCATTTTACACGAATAACCTTAGATAAATGAAAGGCTCGCATAAATGAAAGGATCGCGCGGCGCTCGCCTAGATACCGCTGCTGGCGTAATTGTAAAATGCGGCAACAAATACTACGCCGAATTCGTCGTACCCGAGCTCGCGCCGACGCAGTCTCGTCGTATTTCCTCCGAGCTTGCATCCTTCCAAATTGTCATTGTTGAGTTGCCGCATTCACGGAGCTGTTGTTATTAGATAGCGCGGTATCTAGGCGAGCGCCGCGCGAGCTTTTCATTTATCTAAGCGAATAACATTTAGCTTGATTTTGTATTATTTTCAGAATTTGCTATATTCTTTCTGTCCGAAAACTTAACAATTTAGTTTCATCAAGTACTAGCTAAGTTAAGTTATTGTTGTCCGTTTTAAAGGCCACAGCGCCACCGTCACAGCGCTTGCCTATGGGGAGATCGCTCGTAAAGTTAGCCACTCCCGCGCATCCGCTCGTATCATACACTTTTACTCTTAAACCCAGGATGAAAGTTATGGCCGTGTTATAGTTATGATAATATGACTACGGCACAGTCATAATTTGTTCCGTTAATCGTGTTCTCACCCTTAAAGTTTAATTAATCTCAACAAGATAATTTAGTTTTATGTGTTGCACATAAAGAATAAATGCTTTTTTACTACTTGACGGAAATGATTACTTCATCAGAAAAAATGTAGAAAAATGTTATAAGAAATACTTACAGAGGTAGATTAATGTTTTAAATGTAGGCCAGGGACTGGAGTTCTGAAATAAAAAAAAAAACCTAAATTAGGATTGGATAAATAGGTTCATAATGGCTTCGATTCGGGATGTCACGCTCTAATCCTTAATTTAATTAAAGATTGAAAAGGGACAGGAGATGGCCATCCTAATATTAGAGCTGTCAAACATCGAATTTGAACCTTATGGCCGTGTCGATTACACAATTTTAGAGAGCACTTAAAACATGCAACTTAAAAATCTGACAGCTATGCCCTTATTTTAGGTTATCATTCGTTCAAATTAATATCATTCGTTCATCAGCTCTCTTTCATTGGTCATAAAAACGAAAAGGATAGCTGGATTTTAAAATTAGAATTAGAGCATGACATCCCGAATCGAGGCTATTGTATAATTGTAAATATTATTTTTTGCACACAATTTCCATAAGTATACATTTTGTTTAATATTTACATCGCATGAACACTTATCGAAAAGAGAGAAAATGGTTCAGTTATGAAAATTCTTAGTTTTTATATAACATAGATAGGTATGTCTGTATAGACAGTCAGTAATTAATACATGCAAGGAAAAGGTGACAGTGGAATGAATTGTCACTAGATTTACATGGGCGTAACGGCGTAACGCAAGATTTTACCTCTTCAAATATTTACTTGCAATTTTGATTCATAAATTCAAACTATGTAGTCCTCTAACTAATTTCTTGTACTTATTGTCTTCATTACTGAAGACTACATTAATAATATAATAGTAAATTTAACTATAGGGATGCGAAAATACTTCAAACTTGGTATCATAATGAGTGCACATATTTTCAACTGGCTGACGAAGGAAAGCAAAAAGAACGGCACAGCATCATCTCTGTCCAACTCGTCCGTCATTGAACCCTACCATACGGAAGCGCAGCGTTCTAAATTTAAAATTCGAACGGGGGACTTCGGCGCAGGAGCAACCTAATTGCGCTGCGCACGCGTCGACGCCGCGGATGCAAAATGGCCGCTCAACGACCCGCTTCCGTCGGAACCCTGACAAGTGCATCCGAAATGTGATCCGCTGGTGATCCTCCGATGTCACGAGGGGTTTGGCGGTTCATGGTAATATAATCCTGACGTAATAGTACTGATGCAACATGTCACAGATGGGCATCGTGTGAGGAACAACACGTTGTCAAACTAAGTCATAGTTTCCACTTCTCATAGACATTTATAAGTTACCAATCAGTAGAATTTGACTATACTTGTCATCTACTTTATTAGCTGGATCCAAAGACATTACTAGCTGCTGAAGTATACTAACAGACACACAAACAATTCGTTGAAAAATTAGCTCCCTTTCAAACTCTTCGCAATTTTATTTCGAGATACATTTAACACCCCATTTGAATTTGGAACATAAATCAAACTAAAATATAAATCTGGACAAAAATAAATCAAGCTCCTGCTCCTGCTGCGCATGCGCGCGCAGTGACGTTAAGTATAAGAGGAAACGTTGCGGGGGAATGTTGAAAATAGCAAAATCCTAATATCTTGGGGTGCCGTTATCTTTGAAGTGCAGGGTGGACCATGGCGGATGCTATTTCTGAGTGCATCAACAAGCATTATTTGTGTATTTACCACATGTTTGGATTCAGCTTTAATTTAAATAAGTAAGTAAAAATACTTAGAGTAAAAATTATTAATCACGTGTGAAAACATCTACACTAAAAAAACCACGACTCAAAACTCCACGTATGTTTCAAGACAATATGCTGTTATTACGAACATAATACCTTCACACGAAGACAATACACTTCAATTACTTCACAAAACGAGTGATGTACTTCAATCAAACTATAACACGTATGTAATGGTCACGCCTGTAATACTAATGGGGTGCTCAGAGCTTAAAAGTAAATGGAAAGTAGGGTAGCTTCATAGCTTGTCGCCTTAGAACCGCAAAGCTTTCCGTCGGCATTTACGACTGGAGCTGCCGGTGCATATTTTTTCTACTTCACTTCACTGGTACAAGCAAAGAAAATTAAGACAGGTTGGTAGGAACGGAATAAAAGGCATCAAAGTAAACTGATCTTACATAAACACAGTTAGGTCACAACCTTTGACACAAAAAACACAATGTAATTATTTGAAGATGTCTTCTAAATCATAAATTTCGTAACGGTGCCGTAAAATGTGTCGTTTTATTGTGATAAGTAATAACAGTGTGAAGAGGTTATCGAGACAAAGCGCCGACGCGGCGGCGCAAGCGCACCGTTTACTAAACAATTTGTTAATAGTTTTAGATGGCTGGCTGCTATTGTTTGACGAGTGAAATAAATGTGTACCTTTATACTCCAGTTTATTAGCAGTGATAGACAATTTTGCTATTTATAATGTCATGATGTAACTTTTTATATAATTTTGTCAATCTATACGTTTGAACCATTACTTTCGATTTTCATTAAGATTATTGGATTACTATGAAGATTCAACATATTAGGATTGATTCAACATAATATTGGGAATCCAACATTCAGGTAATTCAACTTATGGATAAAAGAATAGGCAGGCGGGGTGTATAATTCATTATTACTGAACTTGACACAGAGAACTACTAATATTCTGAAATTATTCTGACAGCAGAGTAGAATACATTTGTCACCAACCCCTACTCTTCCCGTGGGTGTCGTAAGAGGCGACTTAGGGACTACACATTGAACAGGGAACGGGCAGCAGCGCTCTCTGATACAGTAACCTTTTAATCTGCGATCTCCAACCCGCCTGCCAAGCGTGGAGATTATGGCAAAACCCTTCACTTAAGTGGAGGAGGCTCATAGTCCAGCAGTGGACTGTAACGGGCTGTTGATGACGTCTATGAGACATTCCACTCTGCTATCGACCTTATAATAAAGTCGTTTTTGGTACAAAAGTTTGGCAGTACTACACCAATAACAGACAATTAGATGAAGAGGGATGTGTCGACAGTGGAGCATCATCAGGGCTCGTTACACGATATAGCAAAGTGTTTACAATTTGATGTACATTACGTGGATATTGTTTTTCCAGAAAAATATACAGTGAAGTTACTTGGAATGATTAAATATTAGTGTGATGATTAAATAATTGATCATGATCGGAAGCCTGGTGAAAATGAAATCGCAAACAAGAGAATACACCTGTAATTTATATTTTATAGTTTGGTGCGAAAACAGTGCTTTTTATATTAGCAGAAGTAGCAGCGCATCCCGCTCATCAGGTATTTAGGTTGTAGCCATACCCTCGTCGTTTTCAATCAGTAAGACTAGAATTGGATGAAGTGTTGTATGTACCTGTGGCCGAAATGAATATAATATATTGAATTTAATTTACTGGGTCAGGTCACCTTATGAAACAAAAGTGAATGAATTTTTTGCAAAAGGTAGCCCAAGGAGAACAAAGGGGAGCAACCAAAATGGGCTTAGCCTTGAACAGCCACAGCAAAAAAAAAACACGAAACATTTTGAAATAATAATATATAATAAATTTAGCTGCCTATAATATGGGAGGTATCAAAATAATTGTAAAAAAATAATGTTTTGTAAGACTTTCAATCGATTGATAACACCAAATATAGTGTTGCCAAATACATTCTGACGAAAGTAATAAGAACTTTGATACTAAAATTCCAACATTTATGTGATATCCTTATTACACAGACAACTCAAAACAGTCAATATTTTAAAAATATTTTTATGTTCATATTGAAGCCCAAAGGTCAAACATTTTGGTTTCTGTCAGGAACACCCTGAATTATGCATGCATGAAGAGATTGATGATTGTAAATGAAGCGAACTAAAAATAAATATGTGGGGACATCTTCACACACGGCCATCTGATCCCAAACTAAGCAGAGCTTGTACTATGGGTACCAGACAGCTGCTATACATAAATAGATAAATACATACATATAGAGATATACAACAACCAGACACAAGGCAAACACAAGTGCTCATCACACGAATGTTTGCCCTGGGCGGGATTCGAACCCGCGACCCTGTGCGTCGGACGCAGATACACTACCACCTGGGCTACGGAGCCGTCAACTAACTAACAAACTAAATATATCTGGATCCTAGCAAGGGAGTGTCCACGCTTCTCGAGAAGAAAATGACTTTATGCATTTATTTAGCTTATATTGTCACCGATAGAGCTTGCTAGTAGAAGGTTGGTAACGCAATGTAAACCGAATTGATCTTGTCAATACAGAATGAGCCGATATTAGAAACGGACCAGTGATGTTGACACATGCGGGCTCCCATCAGGCATCTAATTCTCGGCTCCAAGTGCTCCGATTAACTAATAGCCCTAAATTGTCCTCCAATTTATCTGTTAGCCGCTGTGTGTACTCGACTCCCGTTTCAATTGATTTTTTATTGATTAGAATTTAAAGGGATCGATTTGGAGCCAAGTTTTAAAGCAAAATCTACTCATCGTCAACAGCGTATATAGACTTCACACACAATATTTGAATTTATTCGCAGGAGTTTGCAGGTTTCCTCACAATGTTTTTTTTCACCGTAAGAGCGTCGAATAAACATAGCATTTTTTTTAATATGTTAAAAGTAAACTCTTGACCTCCATCTAGCCCGAAGGAGAGATGAGGCCTACGCTGGAGCGAGTTTACTCATGAGAAGCCTATGCACTCGCACTTTGAAGAGGTTAGGGTTGTATGCATTCGGAAATACAGAGGCCGGCAGGGCATTCCATTCCTTGGCTGTGCGCATTATAAAGGAGGAACCGAAACGAGTAGTTCGAATGCTGGGGATATTGACAAGATAGGGGTGGTAGCCAGCAGTTCGCCTTGTATTCCAATGAAAGAAAGGAGACGGTGGTACGGGCACACTCACCGAAGTAGAGTCTACAAAACACCGACAAGCAAGTAAACGTACATAATATGAATTCGAAATTCGAAAACACATTGGTACGTGGTGGGGATCGAACCCGCGTCTCCCGGACGGAAGGCAGCGGCACTAACCACTACACCACCGGCGCTCTCACCAGCTAAATCCACATTTAAATTTAATTTAATTAATTAGTCAATTTTGTGCTATAGATAAGGAACGAAGACAAATAATCACACTAATATTATAAATGTGAAAATATATTTGGATGTTTGGTTGGATGTTTGTTCCGCCTTCACGCTTAAAGTACTCAATGGATTTGGATGAAAGGAATGAAGTTTGTAACCTGGATTAACACATAGGATACTTTTTACGGGAACAAGTCTTATTCCCACGGGAAAATCTTACACAACGCGAGCGTAGCCGCGGGCGGACCGCTAGTAACAGAAGAAATAGAAAGTGTACAGTTAGGCGGCTTTATTGCTTTTAATAGCGCTGTTTATTTTTCTCAGACATTACTAACGTATTTGTATTGCTAGTAATGTAAGAATACTCAAAAAACACTATCTTTGAAATTAACACCGAATCCGATATAGCTGTTATCATTACCGTTTACCACACCATAACATTTTTTGTACTCTCCCTCTATGACAAAAACAAAACAGTCTAAACAATATTAAAACTATTTATCAGATATTTTTATCATTCCCAGGCGTGTCCTATCATATTACTGTCCTGGCTAGACAACAAAAATAAAGGAGCATTGGTTCTCACGTCTCCCCTAAGACCATGACGGAAGCTGGGAGCACGTCCTCGTGATGCATGTGGTTAAAACTAGCCCCAGGAAACTAAAGTAAGTATGTACAGTCGTCTGCAAGTCAAACGTAATTCTTTGATCTTTTCAGTAGGTTATGTTATTTGGAAGAATTTCACTTAAAATTTTACTGAAGGAAACTCTACGTCGTCGCAGAAGTGTTATAGTATGACTTGCTGATTTGATTAGAGGAAAAGATGCGAACATTTCGCTGTTTTCGCTTGGACCACATATAATATTATAGTACTTAGACCAATAGAATTTCAACGCTTTTTGGTTCGCTTACTGCAAGTCTAAAAATGCAGAGAAACTCCGTTTTATTCCTAGCAACAGAATCGTCGTTTGTTTACGTTATATTTTAACACAAATCTTTTTCAGTGCTTCAACCTAGTTGTTGTTGAGTTTTACGAATGAAACGACCGATACCTAACCATACTGATAACGCAATTAATCGTAGATAACACTACAATAGCACAATCATATAACGATAGATAAATAAATGTTATATCTTGAAAGTCTAGATACGATAAATAACATACGAGTAAAAAATATATGAAGGACTTTAATCAAAGGTCCTTAGTATTGTGTACTTGATGAGATACTGTTCTGATGCAATGACATAAACGGCAGGTTGACATACCTGGATAGCAACGCGGAAATATTATCTTTCTATACACAGGCCGTAGCATTTGCGTCATGCCAAATAAACCCTGATGAACAGCATACGAATTGGATGGAGGGAGGAACAGACGGACATTATGGAATTACAAGAGTTCTTTTTTGTCATGTGGCTACGAAACCCTAAAAAAAAAGCCCCTCACCATTCGACATCTTTTGACCCTTTTCCGAAACGTCTTCAATCCTGATGATCACATCATGATTGCTGCAAAAGAAGCCAAAGACGATAGAGCACACTCCACAGAATGCCATGTAGCAACCGCACAGGGGACGCGGTACACCCATTTCCGTTCTGCAAAATCCGGGAGTGTGCCATAAGGGCTATTCCTCCCCCCATTTCTCCATAGCAACGTCCTACCCATCCTACCCAAATGGGGTTAGGGCCTTCCGGTCCCTGCAACCAATTCCGCTTGAGTTATTCGTCGATTTTGCACCACAAGTATTAGATCGAATCAGTACGTTTATTCCATTATTCTAGCCTGACAATATACTTCACGATATTCTATGCTTCTCTGATACAATGGCATCGTCCTGTATGTGACGGAAGCGTGGTCACGGCGGTTTGCGGCCATGTGAACGAGTGAACATGGACCGGGATGGGTGAATGACAGCGAATGCTATTTGCGACCGAGATGCTCTTCTACATAATATAAAATATTATAGCATGTAGTCTAAGCCGGTGACACGTAAACCTCGCAATAATAGGCCTGATCGTAATATAGGATCCTATTTAACTAGTGACTTTGCAATAAAATGATGATGATGATGATGATGAGAGTAGGCTCCAGCCCTTTGGTCTTTTTATCGTGTGGGTAATGTCAACGCTCGACCTCACAAACCCTGGTGTCAGATGTGACAACAACTTTCCGACGAAACCAACGGTTTGACGTGCTTTCCGAAACACAGCATAATCATAATTTTTGGAAAATTAGGTGATGCTGCCTGCAATGTCCTAGTGGAATAACGACACTGAAAAAAGTCACAATTTTTTTTTAAATTGATATCCCTTGTAAGGATTGACGAACGAACAATCTAATGGTAAGTTCAGAAAAACATATATTTATAATGCTTGGTTAATCAGCACAAACTTATAACAAGTAAACAAGTTACTCATTAACAATCAATTTGTGAGATCAGTTGTCAACCTTTACATACGAGTGACTTACCCCAGTGCACTTTTTTCTCAGTGAACATCCCACACGATGAAGGAGAGACTCTTTAACAAGTAAATAGTCATAGAAATACGAACAAAATCAATAACCATGTTAGTCACAAACAACTCAGGATGACCACCAATTCAAAGTGTCTGATGATGCGTGTCGCCCCGACGCGACAGACGGATGCAGTGCGGGAGCGCCGAGGTCTCGACAGTGGAATTGTCGACACACCTTCGACGTTTGTGCAGGTAGCTAACATAAGCTGCAGATTTTGTAAGATTAAAGGTTTATCTACTGACAAAACAAATTAGATAAACATAACAACCGAAGAAATTGCACATAAGATGTTTCACCGATGACAGCCGCCTGCCCAATACCTCAATATTTTTTTATTATTTATGACTAGCTTTCCGCCCGCAGTATCACCCGCGTTTAATGAGTTTTCCCGCAGTAAAAAGTAGCCTATGTCCTATTCCAGGACCTAACCTATATGTGTGCCAAGTTTCATCCCGATCCGTCCAGTGGTTCAAGCGTGATTGACTAACAAACATCCGAACGTTTTATCTATCTATCTATCTACCAAACATCCAAACTTTCGCATTTATAATATGGATAGGATTTCGTTTCATCGCTCCATATCCAAAATTTAAATCTTACATAGAGACCTTTAGATTTTTGTCACTTCGTCTAAAAAATACGCAATAATCTTGACTTAGAGTATTCAACAATTCAACTGACACCTCTTGTAATTATCAGTAACTAGTATCTAGTAATAGTAAACTCAACTCCATACAAGCAAAATTACCTTTTTCGCATAAGGGCGCAGATTCTCAAAAACACAGTTTCTCAAAAGTGCAGTAAAATACAACAAATAATCATACCACAGGCTAAACATAGAGTGATCTACTAACGAGCAATTAAACAATGACATAGACTAGCCATCTCCGCTTCAGACAATGGCCGCTGACAAACAGTATTGTCAGCAGTGCGCCCGCGCATCCTGGCGCATTGTTTCACGTCAGCCACCCGCGACGATGATGGAGACTCGACGCCTCCTAATATGAGGTACTAACAGATTTTTCATCAAATTTATTAAACGTGCTTATTATGAATTGAATGCAGTATCGTCATCATTAGTTCATAATACGTATCCGAGGGGCTCGAGCCTACCCTGCATTAGGGCAGCCCAGTCTGGATTAAATTAAATGAGTAATTAGTTAGTAAAACTGAGCTTTTGAAAAATATAAAAAAGCATCCTATGTGTTAAATCAGGGTATAAATTATCTCCATTCCAAATATCCAACTTCGTCCAGTACTTTGGGCGTAAAGGTAAAGGAACAAACATCCAAATATATTTTCACATTTATAATAGTAGTGTGTTGTTATGCATAATGTTTGTAACTGGACAATTTTAATAAAGTAGTAATATTATTATTATTATTATGTGAAATGAGGTAATTTGATTAATACCAGTATTAGCCCAACCTTAGCCCAGGCTAAGGAAGCGAATTCTTAATTTAATAAACATGGTACATATTTATTTTAAAATGGTAAAAATAAGAGTAAAAAGAAATATAAAAGATGCGCCGGCTGCCATGTAATAGTATCTATTGTAGAGATCGCATTTCCTTTACGGCAATACAAATATTTTCTTGATAGCTGATTTAACGGATCAATGATTCCAAATCTGCCTGTAAATTTTAAATCAAATCCAAACCATCAACTGTATCGGATCCTCGCATCCCCCCATTGTGTGCAGTCGATCGAGCACGACGGGAATCGAACCCGAGACCAGCGGCAGGAAGTATCACTCACTGCCGGAACGACTGATTTGACAGAGGTCGCGGTGCTTTGTCTTAGCACAATGAAGTGTGGTGACGGTGAGTTCAGTGTTTTCGACATTCATAGAAAAAGTACTTGAGATCGTAATGTAAGCAAAGCTTTGTAAACTGAGCACCACTTACATTTTGCTCACTTCGTAAAGCCCCGCCAGTCCGTGCGCGCTATGTTACCTAGGTAACAAAAGGGATTAAAATAGGAAAAAGGCGAAAAAAAATACTTCGTAAAGGATATAGGTGACCGGATCCATATGCACCACTTGTATAAAAACATTAAAATTATCCGATTATAAATTTTCAGTCATACAGAAGTCATACAGTTTTTAATAAGTCATACAAAAACTACTTGATCAATTTTACTAGGTGAGACTACTATTAAAAGGCTGTACGTATACACCATTATGACCACCTGAAACTCTGCTCACTACAATCCCATGTCTTTATAAATAAAACACGACTGCAATAGTAAATTTTCACCTTAACCTCAAAAACT
The DNA here is from genome assembly GCA_951230895.1 of Carpatolechia fugitivella. NCBI lineage: Eukaryota > Metazoa > Arthropoda > Insecta > Lepidoptera > Gelechiidae > Carpatolechia > Carpatolechia fugitivella. The sequence continues at coordinate 11,406,519 of OX579654.1, read as the reverse complement.
GCCGTGACAAGCGATAATTTCGGTTCCATGCTTGAGTATAGCAATCATGCCGATCATAAAGTTGCATCTTTATAAAGCGGATCTGGACAGGCATTCGCGAACCCCGACCAATCTCCAGTCGGGATCGCTCGGAAATTGACCGATAATCGCAGTATGCGCGTGAGTCGCTGCGCCGCCGCATACCACGACAAAGGAGATGTAACAAGAACTGGGCCTCGATCCTGCTAATACGGTAACTGGAAACTGGGCAAGTTTTCACGAACGGCCGAATTTTGACAGATTTTAGAAGATTCGACAAAGAATCCGATTATCCCTGTATAAAAATGAGATTGCCTAAATGATGACGTCATAATTTCATAGAAAACAAGCAGGGACAAATTTCAGGCGCTGCCACTATGCCCGCTGTAGTGTAGTTGGTAAGCACGCTGGCTGCGTAAGCGTATAGGCCGAAGGTCGTGGATTCAAGTCCCGCCGGAAGGTTTACGTTTTTGATTGTTTTCTATGAATCAAAAATACATAGAACACCAAAAATATTTAATATCTCTACAATACAAATTAATACAATACGTGTACAACCCAAACGATTAAGTTGTAAGTACTAAGTAGTAAGAGCTAGCAAGCTATAGGTATTTTTGAAGAAATTCGTTTTAAAACTTTCCGTAAGAACCGGTATAGTACGAAAACTAATAAGGTATTATAAAAACAAATTGTATTGATCACTAACCTATCAGGCTATCACAGAGGCGATATTATTGTATAAGATACCACCACGCTGATAAGCGAGGAGATTAATAAGCAAACTGTGTACTGGTATACTGAATAACGTTGTCACCACCGAGGGGCTCGAGCCTCCCCTAAATGGGCGAACAGGATCTTTATTCGACTTTACATAGAAACTTTAAACTTCTTTGCAATTCGCAGGCCTGTGCTGGTTTCCTTGCGATGTTTTCCTTTCTTTCTTAATTTCGAAAACACTGGTTCGTGATGGGGATCGAGCCGGCTTCTCCAGGACGATAGATAGCGGTCGTAGCCACTACAACACCAATGCTCTTCTACTTTTTAGAGGCTCAGTAGTTTAGCCTAAAGAGCCGCTATCTGCATAGAAATTGTAGGTGATGAGACGTCTGGTTGTTCCTATATTATTATCTTTTCTGTACATGAAGGGTTGCAGAGTTAGTAGAACTGGATCCTTGCGCACGTGCCGCCGCCGCCGCTGTTATGTGATAATGGACATTCGAGTGACGGTCGTATTATTGCCAGTGTCATACTCAACCACTGCTTCGGTATGCGTTTTTTACTTCTTTTCATACCAAGATACAATTATTAATATAATATAAGAGTGTTATCAAAACATTGAAGACTGCGTACAGTTTTTTTATTGTTTGTGTACTTATTATCTTATCATGAGCTCATTGAGATTTCGGGGATTAATTCCAATGGGTTGGACAAAAACTAACGGAAAATTATAAATATCGATTGACTAATTCACAGTGTATAGTTAGTTTTACACTTTCTGAGAGCGTCGTCGGTGGTCTGGTGGTTAAGGCCGCTGCCTCCCGTCCGGGAGATGAGGGTTCGATTCCCACCACGTGCCGATGTGTTTTCGAATTTTGAATTCATATCTACGTTTATTCGACGCTCTTATAGTGAAGGAAAACATCGTGATGAAACCTGCACACTCCTGCGAAGAAATTCAAAGGTTGTGTCGTTGTGTGTGAAGTCGACCAACCCGCACTGGGCCAGCGTGGTTGACTAAGGCCTAATCACCCTAATTCAGGGTAGGCTCGAGCCCCTCGGTGGGGACGTATATGGGCTTTTACACTTTATTACTTTACGCAATGTTGGGAATAACATAATCTGCATTTTGAGGAACAACGTGTAAAAGAAGGCAAAAAATCTTTAAAAACTTGCTATTAGTATTTAGGGGGTTAAAGTGATGATGATGATGAAAAGATGAAAACGGTTACTTCTTTAGGCCTATCTATTTAAATCAAATAATTTGCAAGATTACATTGTGGAGGAACGAACATGGTTCGCTACAAGTACTTGGAAAATTTATAGTAAATTTTCTCATAAAACTGCATTCATGGATATTAAAGATACTTTCGTGTTTAAATGGCGCAGATTTTAGCCGAAAATTCCTGTGCACATTAAAAGAAAAAATAAAAATTCCAATGTCAGATAATATCATAACGCTCATAACACAATATGTATAGAATGCCAACAATTTTCCTGTCAGCACCGGCTATCATCCCGCCATCCATGAATGTCACTGTCAAGTCGCAGGCAGCCACTGTGACGCGTCAACCTGCAATCACGCGCAGTCACTGCCCTGAGGTGCGCGGGCGCATAGAGACCGTACACGGACCAATGACACACGGACGATTTAAATCATCGTTTATGTTTTTAGATTTTTACGTTATTTAGAGATAGTGAAGTCGACCAGCCCGCAGGGACCGGATTACCCGTTGAGAAACCCCTTCAGTCATTTGGGTTTTAAGTATTTAAAGAATAATAGTTAAAAAAGCTTAATTAAAAATCCTTTTTAAACAAGCTTTTAAAGCCGTGGAGTGGAGTATCCTTGTTAAGACAAATCCAATGAGCCCAAACACGACTAGGTTGTGGTGTGTATTTAAGGAGTTCCTATGGCCACCTTCTGGCTCCATCATGAGACCCTGGACATCAGGTATGACTAAAGATCTTGTTAAGACAAATCCAATGAGCCCAAACACGACTAGGTTGTGGTGTGTATTTAAGGAGTTCCATGGCCACCTTTCGTCTCCATCATCAGACCAGCTCCATGGTACCATAATATTGTCATCGCGGTTACATAAGTGTACCAAATTTCAGCAAAATCCAATGGCAGCAAGTGCTTCAAAATTGAGTTGCAAGATTTCGCCCGAACATACCCACAAACCCACCCACATACATACATACAGTGCAAGCTAAATAAAAGCTTGTAATAAATAAATATGTGTTTAACAGATTCCTTGATAGGGTTACCCTGTTGGATTTGCAAACGTTATAATTATAGCATAATAAGAGTACGAGAAATCGTTGATCAAAATCGTAAGGGTTCCGGTCGCTGCCAGCCCGCGCTGGGCCAGCTAGACTGACTAAGGTCTGATCCTAATTCAGAGTAGGCTCGAGCCCCTTGATAGGGACGTATATGGGCTGACAACAAAAATATAATGGTTGGGGACTTAAGTTAAGTTAACTCATCGGGATTTAACCATCCTTCTACCGCATCACCAGAACTTGCAAGAGAGGGTCGAGCCCTTCGGTGAAGACGTTTATGAATGAATGAATGAAAAATCTTTATTTGTATTAAATGTGGTAGATAGTTGTTAAACAATATAGTTAGAATCACACATTCAACAAATATTAAATTGGTAAACAGAGAGGTAGGTAAAAGAAACATAATAATATTCAACGTGTGCATTATTAGTTATTTATCTAACGGTTACGTCGATGACCATTTAATTTTATTCGTTGCACTTTATCTCTGTGGCCCAGCAGCCGCCACGAAGCTGCAGAGCACCACACGTAGAAAGTTGTAGAGGATTGATATAATAAAGTGTGGCAAAAAACCAGGGCAGAGTCCGAAAAAAGGTATATTAATATATTATATGTTATATATAACTGGAAAAATAGTAACATAGATAAGCTTACTATTGGAGATCAGAATATGAAGTGAGAAATTTAGCAGAAAAAAAACAAAATCGAAACGTAAGAAATCTAAATTTGAAAATGAAAGATAAAACTGCCAGCAAGAAAGGTTGCCAGTCATAAAACAGGAGAGAGGACGAATGCCTCGTTACAGTACTGCGAGTAAACAACTGAACATTTCAACGACAATGTTAAATTTTGAATATATCTATACAAGCACCTATCCACTATTTTATTTCTATTTGCTGTTAAATCTGTAAGGGAAGAAACAGTTATTTTCTACATTAACTTTACTGTTGTCCTATATGACATTCTGGACGTCAACTAAGTTTATGACACGTTTTAAGTCCTCGTCACTGCGCCTGAGCACTTCATAAAGTTTTAACTGTTATTCTACTAACTCTGTAATCACTTTTTAGAAATAAATTTTTCGCCTCTGCTGTCATATAAATTCACTCCTGCATAAAAGCTCTTTTAATTTCTGAAACAAAGCTTTAAAAAGTAAAATTTCGTAGTAACAAAATTGTGGGTTCATTAGATTGAGTGTTTTGCATTTTAAACTCAAGATTTTTTTTTCAAGTATGTTTATTACTATGTAGTTCTTGTCCTAAATAAAACAATCAGTATAAATATTACAAATATTTTGATTTGTTTAAATAAATCATCTATTTCCATGAGTCAATGAAAACCTGATAAAAAATGTCTCGAAAACATTAAAATTATAAGATGCGTTTGTGTAACCGATAACGACGAATACAAGACGATAAAAAGAGCCTAATAATATTTATTTTTTTCTAACCTAAACAGGCCTTGGCGTTAGTAGAATGGTCTTCCAAACGTTAAGTGCTTTGCGGGTGCTTGCAATGGCTGAAGTTATTTCGGTAACGCGCTAGTAAACCGTTAGCTTGAGACGTTCTAGGAAGTATAGTAAAATCCAATTCTGTCCTATGTGTCCCTTACGTTAAACAGCCGGAGCTTACTGTCGTTAACTTTACTTTGTATGTAAGTATAGAAACTAGTATACATATTAAACTAATACTGGAGAAGCGAGACGGCAAAATCATTATTTTGTACACGATATTTGGTAACTTGAGGTGCTTCAGTGTACGGTGCCCAAATTTTGAAATTGACTGACAGCGCCTTTTTCCGAGCGGTATGAGCTGTTTTATTTGTAATGCGAGTGTTCAGCTGCAGTACAAAAACAGATAAATAAGACACCTCTGGCAAGATGCGTAGTACGCTATAGGTGGGTCATAATTTTCCCTGCTTTTAATTGAGATGTCGTTGACGGTTGAATTGTTCGTCTAACTATATTATAATCTGTATTCAACATCAACGGCCCGTTACAGTCCACTGCTGGACTATGAGCCTCCTCCACTTGAGTGGAGGGTTTTGTCATTAAAAGGTTACTGTGTCAGAGAGCGCTGCTGCCCGTTCCCTGTTCAATGTGTAGTCCCTAAGTCGCCTCTTACGACACCCACGGGAAGAGTAGGGTTTGGTGGGGTTGGTGGTTGGGGGTTGGGGTTGGTGGTTGGGTTGGGTTGGTATTCTACTCTGCCGTCACCACACGGCTTAACCTGTATTATTGATTGTATATTAATACTTTTGTTCAACATTAAAATATTCATAACACTATATACACAAAATGGGAATTTAATATTACGAAAATACCCTCTAGGTAGGATTAAAATTTATTTATGGCAGCTTCAGAACACTACCCTTAACATAAACAAAGAACCCTTCAAATAAACTTCGAAAATCCCTGACACTATGGCCCCAAGCAAAACGTAACCCCAGGCCAAATTAAATCTAAAATCAATATACTACAAAACCAATTTAAAAGGTCTCGAAATACTAACAGTACTAACGATGTCGTATGCCAGTTGAAACTGGATGTATTCGAAACTTCGCCGCACGCGCAGTGGTGAAAGATCGATATTGTCTTCCGCCCCTCGACGCGCATCTGTTGAATCGTGCGCACACCTCACCCACCCTTTCTAAATCACATGCTGCTTTAGGGTTCTGCAATAGTACTGCAATATGATGGTAAGGACATTATTGCAGTAATATGCTTTAGAAATGTAAACCAACATAGATAGTGGTTTTAGCTATATAATGAAGAAGATTAAAAAATATATATCTCAGAAATGTCAGATTATATAGGCTATAATAGAGATTTTTTTCCCTGCGTCTAATAAAAACTAAAAGGAATATTTGTTGCCTTCGATACAAGACGAGAGTGAATAGGCATCTTCCATCTTGACAAGAGTCTTCTACCTTCTACCTCTGAGACTGAGGTAAAACCTACCCAACAACTACTAGTCAAAAATAAAATTGATCTCACGCCTGACAGAACCCTAGACGCTACGCTGACTCGCCCCGACTCTTTTTATTATTATTTCTATTTCCTGCATCTATTTCCAGCTTTCAGGGAGCGAGGGAGTGCACAGGGAGATGTCACAGTAAAGTTGTGCTGTTTAATTTGTTACGCAGGCCAAAACTACACGAAAGCTGGTGTGGTAGTGAGTTTGATAGCGAACATCCGATTTTTCGTTTTGTTCAACATTTTTGAGTAATAAAACACATCAAAACAGTCCCTCCTCTCATCTGTAACAACGTGTACTTGGAACGTGTTTGTGTTTCATTACAAAAATTTCCGGACTTTTAATGAAAAGTATAGCTTTTAGACAGGATTTTTAAAATTTCTAAATGGGTTATAACCCTAATCACGATTGACAGTGACAATGTGAGTTTCGGTTGAATATCTTGATGCAAATGTCGTGTGTGATTAGAATGTCGGAGGCCAAGATTCGCTTCGGGTCGCTAAGCCAGCGAAATAAGTAAATGTCGATGGAGCGGAGAATCTTGGTCATCACATCATAAACCATCAGCCAATAGGGGATCGGACTACTTTTTTTATATTATAAATACCAAACTTCTTAGTTTCTGCTATCGAACACTAAAAGTATTTTTGCTCTATCTTTAAAATTGACCGAGTTATAAAGGTTTGAAATTCAAGATTAGACAGAGAGGCACATACCCACTTGTGACGTCATTTGTTAGTAACGCCATATAATCTCCATACAAAAAATCGTTTTTGAAAGAGACAGACATTGAAACTTCAAAATCACTGTAAATTCGTTTTTCAACCGATTCTGTTTTTTTTCTTCGCGAATCGTCTGCTACTAATCTATATTTTAAAAATAATTCATAAAATATGGTAAATTTAGGAACAGTCCGATCCCCTATTATCCTTTCTTTTCGAAGAACAAATAATGGAGACATTAATTAATGGAGAAAGAAAAACACAATAATTGAAGAAGAAAATGAATGCTATATCCGCTCAAAACTAGGGCAATACGGGCCATACGATGAAGAAAATGAAGAACCGACTACAACCACCAGCGCAGCGCTAATAATTTAAAAATGCATTTTCCCAAGTTCAATAATACAATGTTTTTGTTCATCGAGAAAAACACCGGATGAATGTAATAATTTGAAAAACAATAACGTATTATGCATTAATAATTTTGTTTACATTGATATTTACAGATGATGCTACAATATTAACTAACGGAAATTTTTGTGCAACCACTACTTTTGCGACAAAACATGCAATTCTGCTATTTTAATTTAAAAAATACCATGTGCTAATAAACATTACGTGATAGATTATTATATACATTACGTGTTATTATATAAATAGTAATTTCCATGTTTATGTTTTAATGTTTACATAGTGTGAAGGTGAACTCTGAATAACAAATTAACTATTATAATTTTATCCGATGTCAGATTGAACTGATAATAGTAATAATTGCAACTATTTGCAACGTTATATTTCATATATTTCATCATAACATAAATGGAGATTAAAAATAAGGATGTATGACTACTTTTTATTCAAAAAAATACACCTATACCGTGTTTCTCTAAAACTGTTCCACATTTTGCAACTGATACTTTTGATTTAGTAATAAAACCTCGTAGTACTTCGCATGTTATTCAACCAAAGGATATTGAATTACAAAGAGAAGCTAGTATTGTAAACCAAGTAGATATTGTAATGTACATTGCTGGTGCATAAAACATTGACGAGGAGTAGAGACAAGAACAGTGAACCGCTGAATAAAGGCATTTTTTAAATCACACTATTGACTCATCATCAACATCTCATATACGTCCCCACCAAGGAGCTCGAGCCTACCCTGAATTAGGATGATTAGGCCTTAGTCGACCACCCTGGCCCAGTGCGGGTTGGTCTACCTCACATGCAACTTTTGAATTTTTTCGCAGGAGTGTGCAGGTTTCAACACGATGTTTTTCTTCAAAGTAAGAGCGTCGAATAGACGTACATATGAATTCGAAGTTCGAAAACGGGATCGAACCCTCGTCTTCCGGACGGTAGGCAGCAGCCCTAACCACCAGACCACCGACGCTCTTGACTAATCTCTAGCAATAACTAGTCTTTATTATTTCAACCATGTGCCTGACCAACTAGCCACATTTGCTACCAGTTTACCAGGGTTTCTGATAGCATGTGTAAGTAGCTAGTTCGTCAGAGAGAGGGTTGAAGTGATAAGACTATTTAATTTTGTTGCTAGTGTTTTTTTTTTTTTTTTTGACGGACCTAATCACTATTTATACCAGAGTGGTAATATAGTGGGCGCGGACTTGCGGGGGTGCAGAAGGCTCGTACCCCTTAGGAAATTTGTTGCTAGTGAGGTCCGTGCACACCATTTATTATCAAAATGTTAGTAAATTTATACGATTTTATCATCTAGCTAGACAAATCTGCAACTACCTACAAAACTGCTATGATGTAGGGATACCTACAATATCCTAGGTCTGTCTTGAATGAAAGCATAAAACCCTGTGCTAACTGCGAGTATGATAGAGTAGCTAGAACACATGTAGCTAGAGTCTAGCTGCTAGACACTTGCATTATGAACACCACTGCCACTTCTACAAGACAAAGGATTTTTTAAACTATCTCTATTTTTACCAGAGTGGTAATATATTACTGCGGACGCATACTTGATCAAATACAAAGATCTCAGCTCAGTATAGATTATCAAGTCAACGGCCCGTTACAGTCCACTTCTGGACTATGAGCCTCCTCCACTTAAGTGGAGGGTTTTGCCATAATCTCCACGCTTGGCAGGCGGGTTGGAGATCGCAGATTAAAAGGTTACTGTATCAGAGAGCGCTGCTGCCCGTTCCCTGTTCAATGTGTAGACCCTAAGTCGCCTCTTACGACACCTACGAGAAGAGTAGGTGTTGGTGACAAATGTATTCTACTCTGCCGTCACCACACGGCGGTATAGATTATAGATACTCGTTATATAATAGTGCTCAATGTGTCCAGCCGCATGTTCTGGTTACTATATTAATTGTATTATTGGCTTGGTTATTAAAAAAAAACAAATAAAGTAAATACATAAATTATTAACTAAGAAAGTTTTGCGGCTAAGAAAGTATTTGCGTGCAAAATCAATCGTGTTTATAACATCACACAATTCCTGCCGCATGACTAAGCCGTATGGCAATGGCAATAATACTCAGCAAACAACACTATCTGTTTATTGCACAACAACTCATTCAGACGGCTAACATCATTAGTTACAACTAGAGCTATCGATATTACTGCAAAGAGAACAAGTTTCTTTATCATCTAACTAGTCTAACACGACCACTCCTGGCTCGGAAGTAAATTCTAGCAAAATTGACAGATTGTGTAAAAAGACAATTTCGTCCTGATATTTTCAGACACACGTAACGAGTACAGCATGAAATTTACATCGTTTTGTTCCCGCCGTGTAGTGATAGTACCCGTCAAACTGAACAACTTTTCACGAAAAAATAATTTCCTGTGACAAAAAAAATTTTGGTCTCTCCATACAAAATGGGTCGGTCGGGAGTCTCACTTTGTATGGAGAGACCAAAAATTTTTTTGTCGCAGGGATTTTTTTTTTCGCGAAAAGTTGTTCAGTTTGACGAGTACTATCACTACACGGCGGGAACAAAACGATGTAAATTTCACGGTGTATAGAAGCTACGTTATGCTGCTGCTACGCCACCAATCTCTAAGTACTACGCTACGTCCATCCGGACTCCTGAATGAGAATGATTCAGAATTGAGATTTTCGAATCACTAACATAACTTGAATTTTGAATCACAATGTTATCACACTTCACATCACACTAATATTATAAATATGAAAATATATTTGGATGTTTTGTTTAGATGTTTGGATGTTTGTTCCGCTTTCACACCTAAACAACTGGAAGGATTTGGATGAAATTTGGAAGAAAGATAGTTTGTACCCTGGATTAACACATAGGATACTTTTCACCGGAAAAAGTCGTATTCCCACGGGAAAACTTACATAACGCGAGCGTAGCCGTAGGCGGACTGCTGGTAGTTACTACGTAAACACTACACTGCTATCGCGCGATCACAAAATACTTTACGGACAAAATTTTTTATTTCCTAAAAGGCAACCTTTATATTAGTATGGATTTATCGGAGACAAAACGTGAACAAGCAAGGAATTTTAAGTAGCCAAAGCGTTGATGTATTCCAACATTGTGAAGTAGGCGGCAAACGGAATGCAACTACGATTAAATTTGCATCCTTGTCTATCAGTTCGTTCGTACATAATGCATTTTATTTGTAATTCATAGGCCTTAGGTTTAGTATTAGGATAGATAACTGAATTGCGATACTCTACCTGAACAAAAAATATTTTGTTAGTAATTACAAGCTACTTCACTTCCTCTTACAAGTCCGCGCCTTCTATATATTACCTATTGATTGGTATACATATTACACATTGCTATTAGGTCTGTTAGTAGGGGATAAAAACGCCTTGAAAACATACGCCTCTGCGTATGTTTTCAATGTAAAGGTATGGTTTCTCTAAACACAAATAAAAATAACATCTCGAGACAAAAACATCAGGTCAACCGGATATCCGAGACCACCTTCGAAAAAAAAATATGTTTATTCTTTAACAGGTTTACATTACAAGCTTATTGCGACTCTTCCAACAAGGTTAAGCCTTGCCGGCTGGAAGACACCTGGCACACCCTTTAAAAAAACTAGGGTCAATGACCGATTAGAATCTTCAAAAGCTGAAGAAGTCCACAATAAACCAACCATTTAGGGAATGTCAACATTAGAGTGTTTATACGCACAATCTACGTGCCTTTCAAAACATCCCACATCCGGCCACACGACCACTTTTATCTCATTTTATAAGATAATTTAAGACATGCAATTAGTATCTATAGGAAATGAATCCAGCGATCAGACTTCTTTAGAAAAGTACTTATTTACGGAGAGTAATATAAAAACCACTTTAAGTTTTTTAGGTTATTTTAACTAAGTATCGTATATCAATCAACAGCTCATATACGTCCCCACCGAGGGGCCCGAGCCTACCCTATACCAAACATTAATCTATCTATTGCAAGGTAAGGCCTCTTTTTAGTAGAAAATGTAAAAAAAGATAAAAAAGAGAGCGAAAATGATTGCAATAGTAGCCAGAACCAATGGATTAACTTGTCTTTCGAAGCACGGCAAACGTCTAATACACAACCTTTACGGACACTCGTCTAGACCCTGTTAATCAACTTTTTTAATAGCTACGACTTATTTTAAACATTTGTGTTGTATGTAAATAGCGTTCTGTTTCTATTAACATACTTTACGAAACAAAGTAGCAACCTATCTAAGTAGCTAATCAGTTGTATGAAAATGAAGTCATTTCCTTAAGTTGCTACTAACAGGTGCGATAGCCTAATAATAAAAAATAAACGTATGATACCTTGTGTAGAGAAAGCTAGTAATTTATAGACAAACACTTATTGTAGCGGGTTTTGTCGACATGTAGGGTTCTTCCATTTATACAACTTGTTAGCTAAATAAAACGCAAACCCTCCCAAAAGTTTTCAACTAGCACTTTTCCAAAGTCTTTAAAATATGTACTTTTTGAACTGATTAGCTCACATAAATAATTTGTAACATAAAAAATAGCTTATTAAAAAGTTGTAGACTAGAGTTGTTTTTATTTTCAACAAAAAAAAAGGACAGATACAAAAAAAAAAAATTGGACCAGACTGTCATCCTCCTACGAAGCGAAAAGGGAACAAAATCACAACATTACCGCTCCTAACCGGAATGCAGCGGAAAATCTCGTTTTCCATACAGCTGATGGAAGTCACGGTGGTATGGCCATACACCTGCCTCGATTTAAATGGTCGGACCTTTGGAATCGTGGCCCAATGTTGTTTTGGACACAGCTTCATGGCGACCATAGCCCAAACCAGTTTGAGTCAATGACCCATAGTTCTATGGTTCTCGGAAGAAATTACTATTTTTGGAAAGAAGCTTAAAGAAACAGACTAAAATATTCTTGTGTTTAAGCTAAGAACAAGGATTAGACCGTGTTTAGACATGTTTCAGTAGATCTGCAAACAGGTTTGAAGAAAATATTTTGTGCGAAAATAATGTGCAATGTGCAAATAGCCCAAATGTACGTATTTCTTACTCTCGATACTTTGAAATTGTTAAAATATTAACTCACCGTTTAAAATACCGTCAAAACAAACAATTTATATCACAAAACAACTAGAAATCACAATAAAATCACTAAGAAATACTTGTAAATACACAAATCTGTGTTCATAGCAACTCTTGTTGAACATCAATAAACATGGCTGTCATTTTGACACACTGCATAAAATATAAATCGATGGAATCGCAATAACCTCCCCTAACTGTGCCCTATACTTGCGATAAGGACGACGATACACATAGGTGAGTGCATTGAAAAGAGAGAGCGGATTTGAAACAGCTGTTCGGTGAAGTTTTGATTTTAGGAGGGTTGGGTATAGTTGCACCGCGCATGCGTGGGATCGGCGCGTGCGTATTGATTGAGTACGAAACTTGTGAAACTTGGAATTGTGCTTCAAATACCTCAAAACTAAAAACTACTTCGCAACTGTAAAACGAAAATACCCTACTATCACACCAATATTATAAATGTGAAAATATATTTGGATGTTTAGATGTTTGGATGTTTGTTCCGCCTTCACGCTTAAAGTACTCAACGGATTTGGATGAAATTTGGAATGGAGATAGTTTGTCACCTGGATTAACACAGGATTAACATAGGACACATTTTACTGGAAAAAGTCTTATTCCCACAGGAAAATCTTACGCGAGATTAGCCTCGGGCGAACCGCTAGTATTTCATATGAAACCAAGTATTTGCACAATTTAAAAGTGTGTTCGTTGAATAGAGCAACGCACTAAAATTGAGTTCGTGCGAGGTAAATCACTCACTAAAAAGTATCAAATTGAAAAGACAAAATCTAAACTCTTTATAGAATAAGAAAATAATTATACGACTTCCCAAAGTGAATTGGCACGTTCTCTGACGACGTAATAATGTAAGAATAAAACAATGCTCAATTGAACTTATCCTAATATGATTTGGTACAGTCATCACATCACACTTAAATTATAAAACACTAATATTATAACTGCGAAAATATATTTGGATGTTTGGATGTTTGTTCCGCTTTCTCGCCTTAACTACCGGATGGATTTGTATGAAATTTGGAATAGAGATAGTTTGTATCCTGGATTAACACATAGGATACTTTTTACGGGGAAAAGTCTTATTCCCACGGGAAAATTTTACATAATGTGAGCGTAGCCGCGGACGTACAGCTAGTTATAAATACATAGATTTGTAATGAATTTAACTCAAGTAGAACTGAATTCACGTGTGTTGTTTGCACCTACCTAACTAAGTTTTGCTCCCGCTCCTTGTCGATATACTACGCCAATCTCATACCATTATGATTGATTGTAGACTGGCTCCAAATCCTGCAAACATAACTGTAACTATGTTCACTCTGTAATCTTAAAAAAACGGCTGCTAATAGGGAAGGACCCACGTACTTACATTAATTGTGTTAGGTATAGCAATACCTACACTCCTTACTCTGTTATTTAAAAATGCTGGCATGTGATAAATGCACACTGGCAGCTTTATTTTGTTCTAGAATCGTATTTTCAAACGATTTCGAAACATGCCGGTTTTGAAGGGTGTTTTGACTCAGTCTAATTTGAGAAGCCCTTCGACATGTTTGCTAGTTCTTTAATATTCACTCCAGAATAAAAGTTTGTATTCCCTATTAATTATATTTTATTTGTCTTCACACGCCCACCACTACCAGAAATTGTATGAAAAGTCGACTTTGCGCAGATACCCTGGATTTTTGCGGTCGGTATATAATATAATATTCCAGTTGTTTGTCTTTCAGGAATAAGGACAGGAATCTAATTAAGTCTTTATAAAATTGAGTAGTATATATTTATTTACATTTGGGTAGGCATATATAAAGGTATTTATGTAGTGTATTGGCATGTATGTATGTATTTTATCACAACCAGTTGCGGGAAAAGAATAAAATTTCTTTCATCGCAACCAGTTGTGAAACTTAGTTGCGATATTATTATTATTTTAAGCTTTAATTTATCGTATCTTTATTATTTAGGGTGTGTACATGTACCTTACTACTATAATTCTCATTAATCTTGAAAGACAACCTCTACACAACAATTTGTGATGTTGCCGAAGTTCCTACCTACTTCTGGGCACATCTAAGATGTCCTTTAGGTTTGGGGAAATACCTATGAGGATCTTGATTAAAACTCGATTACAAATAACAAACGATAGTATTATTGTAAAACAACAATAATAACAAGAGGAGAGAGAGGGCGGACGTGTAACTAAGAAACGGGGTCGGTGAGGTTTGTCGATACTACGGAATGCGATGCGTGTCGGTACGGGACGGGACGGCGAGATAGCGGGGGCTCGCCGGGTATTCCCTTGCTCCTATCGACTCGGGTAACCAAGCCGACCAAAGCAGGAGAATTCCGCGAGTGGCGGCGTGCTGCCGCTTAAATACTGCGGCCTCGGAGTGGGGGTCGACGACGTCAGGCTTGTGCTTCTAGAAAGATCGAGTCCGTGCGATGCTGTGCCAGGCACCGATGCGGAGCTCGATGTGGGTAGATTCGAATGTCCGTCGTGACTCGATGTGATGCTACCCTCTGTTGGACGAAGCTATGGTAGCTTCGTTACATTCCCCTCTCTCCTCCCGAGATTTTTACCTGTAAAAATCACCTGGTTAATAAAACTGACAATGACAATACTGCATTTTCCTATTGCTAAATGTGTACATTATTATTTTTATTTTTCTCTAAGGTATGCGCTTATAACTTTTACTTTTTCCGCTAGGTACTCACGGTTTTACTGTTGTTACGCTTTGTAGTGTAACAATCGCACCACTCCTTTTTTTTGTGTCCACGTTTCCTTTTCCTTCCCCGTCTCCCCTTCTTTTTAACTACTTCCCCCTCTGCTGTGAACTCATCATATTCTTTATCATGAAAAACTTTAATCCATTGATAACCTTTTGATGACCTTGGCAACGGTCCTATTAAGTCCGTTGACACGATTTCCCAAGGCTCACTCATGTTTTTTATGTACATACATCCCGGTGTTTTTTCTTGCGAAGTTTTATGTGTCTGGCAGGAAGTACATCTTGAAACATATTTCGCTACGTCTCTGAACATACCTGGCCAATAGTGCCACTGCGCAATTCTTTTCCACGTCTTGGACGTACCTAAATGACCAGCGGTCGGTGAGTCGTGATTCTAGCAAAGTACTATCTGACGTTCACTCGGTGAAACACAAAGTTTCCATTCTGAACTCGGATCTAATTTTACACCATACCTGGGTTTCATTATTTTTTTATAAAGTTTTCCTTGTTGAATGCAGTACCCTTGTTCTTTATCTGGGCTCGTTTTTACTTCTTTAATTTTTTTGTCGTACCAGTTTTCTTCGGTACTGGTTGCCGCGCAGGCCGGGTTTCTTGATAGTTCGTCCGCTATTGTGTTTAACTTTCCGCTTCTGTATTTTACCGTAAAATCATATTGTTGCAGTTCAAGCGCCCACCTCGCTAGTCTGCCGGACGGATTCTTTAGGTTATTTAACCATGTTAAAGCCTGATGATCAGTTACTACGGTGAAATGATACCCTTCTAGGAATGCCTTCAGTTTACGATTCCCCCATACGACTGCTAAACATTCCTTTTCTGTGGTTGTATAATTACCCTCTGCCGGTTGTAGGGTACGGCTTGCATACGTTACCACTTTCTCTATTCCTTCATGTTCTTGAATCAGGACGGCACCTAATCCAACGTCACTAGCGTCTGTCTGAAGGATGAATGGTTTTGTGAAATCTGCTCTTGTCAATACTGGATCGCTGGTAAGGATATTTTTGATACGGTTGAATGCTTCCTCTTGTTCTTTTCCCCAAGAGAACTTCCTTTCCTTTTTTAATAACTTTACTATTGGTTTAGTTACATCGGCGTAGTTCTTAATGAACTTTCTATACCATGAAGTCATGCCTAGTAGTCTTCTTGTCTCTTTGATTGTTGTTGGTGGCTTGAGTTCGAATATTGCTCTCGTCTTTTCAGCATTCATTTTTGTTCCTTCTTTATTCACTATGTGTCCTAGGTACTCAACCTCTGGTTTACAAAACTGGCACTTTTCTTGGTTTATCTGTAATCTTGCTTCTCTTATCCTTCTGAAAATTTCTTCCAAATGACTCACATGTTCTTTGAACGTCGCACTGCATACTATTATGTCATCTAAGTACACATATGCATTTGGTTCTAGTTCCGGACTAATTACTTTATCTAACAGTCGCTGAAAAGTCGCACCGCTTGAATGGAGGCCAAACGGCATCACGTTGAATTGAAATAATCCTCTTCCTGGGACTGTGAATGCTGTATAAGGTTTGCTATTTTCCTCTAGCTTTACATTCCAGTATCCATTTTTGAAATCAAATTTAGAAAAGTATTTTCCTTTGCTTAATTTCTCTAATGTATCGTCGATCTGTGGTAGTGGGTAGGCGTCTTTCTCCGAATTCTCGTTAACTGCTCGGTAGTCTATACAAAAGCGATATTCCCCTGTTTTCGCTTTTGGTACCATTACAATTGGAGAACTATACGGACTTGACGACTCTTCTATTACGCCTTGTTCTAGCATCTTATCAATATGCTCGTTAATTTTCTGTTGTATTTTAGGGTTTCTTGGATAATATTTCTGCTTTATCGGTTCTTTGTTTTTCATCTTTATTTTATGCTCTACCCAAGTGTTCCCTTTTGGACTCTTTTCACTCTTCTCAAATTCTTTTTCTAAGAACTCCTTGAGAAACTGCTCCTGCTCCGACGTCAGTTCGGTGTTTTCGATTAAAACTGGATTACTATGCGTTTTCCTTTCTTCGAATCTTTCTGGTTCTGATCTTCTTTTTATAATTTTGTCTATACCAACTCTCTTCATTAAATCCATCCCTAATACTATACTAGGGGAGGAGTTGAGTAGAATAACGCGATGTTTTAATCGTTCCCCTAGAACTTCCATATCTACTGGAAATACTACTTCCATCTTGATTTTTGTTCCATTGGCTAACTCAATGAATCTTTCTTTTTGCTTTTCCGGTTTTATTTTACCCTCACAGTGCTTCATTACCTCTTCATTTATATACGTGTTCGTGGAACCAGTATCTATTAACGCGTTGAATGCTTTTCCTAAGATCTTGACCTCTATATACATTCTGTTGTCCTTTTCATAATCGTTTTTACCTTTGCTAGTCTTTATCGTAGCGGCTTTGTATTTTCCGGGTGAGTCTCTCTTTGACGCGCGACAACAATTTTTACTTAACTTTCCGATTTTTCCGCAACTACTACAGAATATGAAGCCTTTACTTCTACACTCCCTTGCAGAATGACCTCTTTTTCCGCAATTCCAACAGCATGTTTTAGAATCGTAGTTCGGTAATATCTTTTCTTGAGTGGTATACGAATATCTACCGTACATCTGGTTATTCGTGTACCCTGTTCTTTGCTGTGGTTGAAAGTTTGTTGTCCTGGACGGTCCTGCTTGAGATTTCTCTTCCTCTATTTTCTCCAGTTCCGCAGTTAACTGAATCAGCGTATTTAGCGAGACTGCTTCATCTTTTTTTATGTATAATCGGTACTTTGGTAAACTGTTGTTGTAAATACGATCTAACTCTTCCGCTTCGGTCATTTTCCCGTAACGTCTGATCAGAGTTTGTATTTCGGTTACGTAATCGGTGAACTTCTCGTATGGTTTTTGTTTCCTCATTATAATTGTTTCTATCAGGCCCTCCTCGTAACCTCTGGGATAATGAAATAGTTTGAAACTTTCGGCGAAGTCTTCCCATGTTAACTTCCCTTTTTTCGAAATGTTTCGAAACCATAGTGACGCTTTTCCCCTTAAGCATCTCGGCAGTAATTGAACGACATTATCTTTGTCTATGCCGATAGTGTCAATCAACTCTTCAAGTTTTTCCAGGAATTCTACCGCATCGTCGGTGACATCGAAACTTATCTTCCAACGTTCGATCGATTTGTCGAATTCTTTTACCTTATTTTCCTGCATCTCGGTTTCGGATTCTTCCTGTTCTTCTTCACGTTCTTCTTCACTTTCTTCTTCTTTATTTCTTTCTTTTCCCTTTATATGATCGGCTAAAATTTTCCTCAGCTGTTCTACGTTTAATTTCTCGTGTTTAATTCCTCTTGATTCTAGTTCTTGACAAAGTTGTTCTTTATTCAAAGCGTAAATCCAGGATGTAGACATCTGCAAAAAAATTTTTTTTTACGTCTGTCGTCGAGTCGGTTAGTCGGTTTTTATCGGTTATGACTTAGCTCGAAAAGTTTTGTCAGAATCGGACCCGTGGCGTACTTTTTTTACTATATGTATTGTGATCGTCTATGTTACGGTACAAGTTTTATTACTACTCGGTTTTAGTTTTACTGTTTTTATTATATTTATTTACGGGATAATTTATTATTTGTTTTTTTAGCCCTTCTCCTTCTTGTTGATAAGCGACTTTTATAGTGTTTTCTAATTTTATTTTGCTTTTTTTTATTTATTTTTCGGAGGTCTTTTTTCTTATTTTATTTTCCTGTTTTTCGGCAATTTCCTCAAACCACTGCTATCGACTAGGGGGTAACCAAGCCGACCGCTTAGTGCGTAATTCGAGGAAAAAGTATCCGCGGTTTTATTTCTATTATTTTTATTCTATTTTTCGGAACGGAACTAGGTTTCAAAATTCCTCGCTATCTTCCCGGGGATAACCAGGCCGACCACGACAAATCTTGCGAACACTTTACTTTAAAAAAAAATCTTACTTTACTGCGACACGGTACGGTACGATTACTACTTTGTACTCGGTATTCGGTAATGTTTACTTTGCTCCGAAGTTCCTCACTATCGACTAGGGGGAAACCAAGCCGACCGCGAGAAATCTCGTTAGCACTATTCAGTAGATAACACGTACTTACGGCAAATATTACTTATTTTACACGCGACGGTTAGCTCACAGACTTACCTTCAAAATTCCTCGCTATCTTCCAGGGGATAACCAGGCCGACCACGAGAAATCTTGAACGCACTTTTCACGAAAATTTCACTTATTTCACTCGGAACGGGACGGAACGGAACGGATTATTTTTTTTAGTGAAACAATGGGATTTTTCGCGATTTTTTAACGTTGGGCGCCAGTGTGATGTTGCCGAAGTTCCTACCTACTTCTGGGCACATCTAAGATGTCCTTTAGGTTTGGGGAAATACCTATGAGGATCTTGATTAAAACTCGATTACAAATAACAAACGATAGTATTATTGTAAAACAACAATAATAACAAGAGGAGAGAGAGGGCGGACGTGTAACTAAGAAACGGGGTCGGTGAGGTTTGTCGATACTACGGAATGCGATGCGTGTCGGTACGGGACGGGACGGCGAGATAGCGGGGGCTCGCCGGGTATTCCCTTGCTCCTATCGACTCGGGTAACCAAGCCGACCAAAGCAGGAGAATTCCGCGAGTGGCGGCGTGCTGCCGCTTAAATACTGCGGCCTCGGAGTGGGGGTCGACGACGTCAGGCTTGTGCTTCTAGAAAGATCGAGTCCGTGCGATGCTGTGCCAGGCACCGATGCGGAGCTCGATGTGGGTAGATTCGAATGTCCGTCGTGACTCGATGTGATGCTACCCTCTGTTGGACGAAGCTATGGTAGCTTCGTTACAAATTATAAACTCTTTCAAAAATAAGTTCGCCCGTTATATCATGCAATTTCGCCTTTGGTCTAACAATTTCGCCCATATATCAATCACGATGCCTTTACAAACGGAAATAACTCAATTTAAGAGTTTTATTATTTTTAATGGATCGTCGTCAGTACTTGACCGAAATATGGAAATCATTGAATCGTACAACGTCCACTGCTGGACTATAAGCCTCCTCCACTTAAGTGGAGGGTTTTTCCATAATCTCCACGCTTGGCAGGCGGGTTGGAGATCGCAGATTAAAAGGTTACTGTATCAGAGAGCGCTGCTGCCCGTTCCCTGTTCAATGTGTAGTCCCTAAGTCGCCTCTTACGACACCCACGGGAAGAATAGGGGTTGGTGACAAATGTATTCTACTCTGCCGTCACCACATGGCTAACGATGATCAATCACTCAAATGCATTCATAAAAAATATCGACGAATTAAGATCCTCTTTTTGAAGTCGGTTAATAAAATTGACACGGTAACGTTAGCTTTTGTCACTTCCTTTTTAACAAAAAAAAACCAAAGTAAAGTTTAGACTTTGGATTGTACACCAGAATCGTCACCACTGCACTGTATGCAAATACATAGCTACTGCATCGAACTGCATTGTTCAACGTGAGTAGGTGCCCGCGACCTTGCCTAGTGCGCGGGAGTTATTGCGACGACAGCCGATAGCTATTGTGAACTAATGATGAAAATATTATTCCAACGATTGATTTTGTTTTACATTACACATTGAATAGGTATTTAGACTGGTTACATGACGTCATAAAGCTTAACAGACATAATCAGAGTTCAAAACAAAACAATACAAAACTAACTCTGAGGTATATCAATGTTTTTTGTTGTTCTTGTAGGATTTGTCTGTGCCCTTTTTTTCAGAGTTCCCGAAAAAGTACGGTCAAATAAAATCCACAGGATCGCAACTTTTAAATACAGTTGTATACAAAAGTAAGGTACCTATCTAATCACATCTTACAAATTACGATCTTTTAATTATGTAATGTAATATTGAAACATCACTGCTTGTCATTCAATACAGCCAAGAGACATATATTCTAGGGTGTAAATAAATTAGCTGACACTATTTTAAAGGATCAACCTACCCATGAAACTGAACAACTTTCCCCAAGAAACATGGGCTGTCGAACGACAAAAAGCTGTCCCTTTCATACAATACCGCGCGGCCAGCTAATCGATTTACTATAGAAGATGCATATTTTTTGTTGTCCGACAGCCTATGTTTCTTAGGGAAAGTTGTTCAGTTTCATGGGTAGGTTGATCCTTTAAAATAGTGTCAGCTAATTTATTTATAGCCTGTATAGTTCGTAACATACAGCCTCACTTTTACGCTTCGAAAAGGAAACTATTTTGTTCCGATAACAATAGGAAAAAAAGGGTCAGGAATGCAGAACCACTTAAGATGCAATTAGTTCGTTGTACTGCACAAGATGATTTTATCTTAACCTTCTGTTTCGAGACGAACTAAAAGCTTGGGACAAAGTTATTATCTTTAGGTTTAAATGCTACATAATGTGAACGTAATAGGATTGCTTGTTTGTTTTGACACCGTATGGGTGTCCTTATATGTGTTTGTGTTCGCTTAGAGAACGTCACAAAAAGATCTCAGATAAATTATTTAGTCTCGTCCTCGTGGAGTTCCTCCCTTGTTTGTCGTTGGGTTAATAATTTATGGGATAAACAATTTATTCCTAACAGAAAATGTTTACTAGCCATTTAGAATAGAAACATGTATAAATGATTCAAACCTAAAACACTATAACAGAACTGATCACAATAAGGCAAAAGTTGCTGTCCTTTTTATCGTTACAGTAAAATATCAGTCCACATACCTACTCTAAGAGCGTCGGGGTCCAGTGGCTAGGCCCGCTGCCTCCCGTCCGTCGATCCCAGGTCGATCCCCACCACGTACTAATGTTTTCGAATTCATATTATGTACGCTTATTCGACGCTCTTACGGTGAAAGAAAAAATCGTGATGAATTCATAGGTTGTGTGTGAAGTCGACCAACCCGCACTGGGCCAGCGTGGCCTAATCGCCCTAATTCAGGGTAGGCTCGAACCCCTCGGTGGACGTATATGAGCTGTTGATGTTGATTTTATCGTTCCAGGCCACATAAGGCTAAGGACTCTACTTCCCGTCCGGGAGAAGCAGCCGTCGCTGATCATACCAAATAATTTTATTCGACTACACGGTGAAGGAAAATATCCTGCAGAAACCTGCACATGCTTGTAAGAAATTCAAAGATTGAAGTTGACAGTGCTGATCACAGAGCCAACGTGAATCATCTATATTAAAGGTACCTAGTGTCTCAAGCTTCCCTGATAGGGTCGTATCTCCGGATGTTTCTCGTGTTAATACGCTGATTAAAGCACAAACCAAAAATATGTAGGTATTTATTGAAATTCAGCTCAAAATATAGGCGTAAACGCACATTTTCCACACTCATTATTTTCTTCTTCGTAACCTTCTTCTTTCTCATCTGCACAGCATTCGTCTCTCTTCTGGTAGCTGAAGGAGTTCAGGACAGCAATGAAGTAGAAGGAGAGAAGAGTGAACAGAATCATCAGAGTATCAGCTCGGTGCGTCAGCGTCTTGTCGCATTTGTAGGCGTAGAGACATATCCTGGATAGCGCAGCGTATGTGTACAGCATCCGGGTCGTAGAAGATAAAATGGCCACTATGTTAAAAAAATCTGCAATTTTGTCCACTGGGCAACAGAAATCGCATTCGTGGCTTAAAACTTGGAAAAATGTAATAGCTGATAGGAGCAAGATTACTCCTAAAGCAATCCTGACCCACGCCAGGATTCTCGTAGCGACGTGCCAACCCTCCGTCAATTTTGGGTAGCTAATATCACGGCATATTGGGTGGTGGACTACAGTCATATCGTATATGGCTAGACCAATAAAAAAGACTGTTATTAGCGAAACCACCGCCGTCAGGTCTTCGAAGAAATATGTGCAGAAGTTGTATCTTGGTATGCAAGGCAAGGGCATTCTGGAGAATCAGAAGCTATTCGATAATGTAGCGCATTTACTTAAAGGAGTATAGTTCTATTTGGCGGCCCATGCCTGTCCATTCAGACAATATTGTCAAGAAGGAGTCGGGGAACGAGAAGATCATATACACTTGGAACAAGAATAAACAAATACGAAATCGAAGGGAATCCTTGTGAACCATGGTAACTTTTCCGTTGATTTTATTTTTCTGTGTCATTGATTTACCATAGCATCTTGACAGGTGAAGTGACAGTGACAGAAGATTTTACTTAACAAAAGGCAATGGAAACAATTACATACAGTTTGATATACAGAGGATTCAATGAAACCTCCAACATCCATTCGGAAAAAAGGCATAAGTAAAAAAAATAAATAAAAAAATACATATATTGAGGTTTGGGACCTCCCTTTAAGCTACAAAGTTGCCTGTATTGGGAGGTACCACTCTTCCATTAATGGTGAGGTCACTTATACACATTTAAGGCGTAAATTGCACTTAGTTATAAGTAATAAATTATTATCATACTATTATTAGCTTATAATAAATTTTAAGTTAAAAGTATTTAAATTAAAGTAGTATAAAACAAAACAGTTTATTAGGGTTATAAATCCAGAAGTAATTAATGTGTGTGTGTGTGTGTGTGTGTGTGTGTGTGTAAATAAAGTAGGGCATCTTATAGTGTAAAGTTTACATCTAAATACAATTTTACCGGAGCTTTCTATTAGATCTATTTCTATTAGATTAGATCTTTCTATTTGGTCTAGCCATTTATAAGATGTTCTTAGCAGAAAATGCCTTTAATAGAATTTACTCGTTCCATACCGCACTCAAGAAACGAACAGAAAAGTAATAGTGCACCAAAAAACTTTAGGGTACGGAAACCTCAACGAAAACTGCGGCAGACAAATTAACTTTTCAAACATTTTATGAATATAACAAGCAATTCATATAATTTTACTATGGACTAAAATTTGAAAAATGCCGCACCTGATTCGGGCGCGCTAGAAAGGCCCTATAAAGACGTTCTCACATATCTTGCGCGGGCGCATCAAGCCGAAGCAGGTCGTTGACTCCTAGCCACATGCTCCAGCCAGCATCCGAAATGTTTGTTTCCGAAATTCCCACGTTACGCAATCATCATGGGAAGAGACCAAATTAAGACGTATAGGGAAGTATGGAAGACAGATTATTTATTGGAGTTTTCCTGAGGGAGTGAGATATTTTGTTCATAATTATCGTCATACATCTTCTTGAGAGAAGCTACAAATTCAAAGGTTGTGTGTGAATCTTTAAGTAAAAGGTATGAATTGCGCTACTACATCTTATCTTGATCTTATCATACAATTTCAGTCATCGGAAGGATTGTCACCCTGACTTCAAGTTCTTACTAAAAATAAGGCTATCGAAAGAAGCAAGACTTGACAGCTGTCAAACTAATAAGAAATCTAGTTAAGCTTCGGAAAATGTACCCTGTAACAATGAGTTAAGAAACGTGAAATGTCTTCTAAAATAATGGAACGCTCTCCCTACCACAAGAGCACGTTGATATTCCCAGAATCATACTACTTTTGTTTTTAAGACAAGAGAAACTCTAAATCTTTTCGTAAAGCGTGTTCCACTTTCGGACTCGTCATCACTTTCCTTCAGGTAAAACTGAAGTTAAATACAAACCCTACCCTACAAAAGTCTACCAGTCCTTATTACACGCACCCACTTATTGGCTGAAGCCAAGTAACGCCCTTATTTAAGCCAAATTTATTATTTCCCTTATGTGGGATCAATTACCATATAAGTTAATGTTATTACCATCTTTAGCCTACATCAGCACACTAGCCATCTACAAGCTTCTTTTCCTACAGCACGCTTGTGATTATGATACTCAAATCTGAATTGCATTGATTGTTACTTCTTATCTATCCTTTGTCATGTGGCGTGAAAGTGATTGATAAGCGTCTATAAGATAGTTGTCAAGCCAATACAACCACATGTCGATAAAACATCGGTAATTGACAAAATACTCGAGCTATAAAACAAAAGAACTTAATGCTTTATACTCAAGGACGTTTATACTAAGTAAAAATATTTTTGATCAAAAGGAAACTCCATTATGGCATTC
Source organism: Carpatolechia fugitivella (assembly GCA_951230895.1). Lineage (NCBI taxonomy): Eukaryota > Metazoa > Arthropoda > Insecta > Lepidoptera > Gelechiidae > Carpatolechia > Carpatolechia fugitivella. Next base: position 11,381,491 of record OX579654.1, on the reverse strand, counting down.
ACTGACATATTTTCGTGCTTGTTGTTAATGAAATAAAGATTTTTTTATTTATTCATAATATTTTATACGACTATTTATTAAAATTAATATTGTAAGACGACCTTTAATACCTTTTTTACTTCTGATTGTGTAAATAGGTATGTAAATAGGTACTTACAACACTAGTGCCGTAAACATAAAATATTAAACAAAGAAATCTGGCTCACCCTTTCAGGGATATGAGCGTGATGATATGGATGTATGTAAACAAGGGAATTGAACAGTGAATCATCTGAGAATGCATAAATACCGTACGATGCGACACTCTACATAATACTGCGTAATACCTATCAGCGCAACTGACTCAACTTCGTGTCTCCCTTAATAATATTGCTTCTACTCCGTAAAATTCTCGAATCACAATTGAGCAAGGTCCTCAGTTCTCATTTCTTCGAGTTTGTAGTGTTAAGAGTCTTTAGATGTTTTTTCTTGAATTAATTTCTTCCAATATTCTCTGTCATCCTACACTTCAATACAATACAAATATAATAACGTATTGTGTTATTAATATAGCTCTTATTATTATGTATTTCTTGTAACTCGTAGAATAAACTACAATCATCTGCTCCGTGCTAAACACAAATAGTCCTTTTCTGTGATTATCAGAATTTATAATCTTGCTTAAGTGGTCAGAAGTGGTGGCTAATTATTTCAACATGTCCGTACATGTTTTCTTGGCGCGAAACAATATTAAATATATTTTAGTTATTTGCGTTGCTCCTTGTTAAAAATATATTGTTTGTCATCCATTATTAACATTCACATCTCATAATCAAATTAGAGCCTGTATTTTAAGGTATTTTCTGTAATCTAGCATTCTACGCAGCGATATGACATATCGATTTTTTTGCGCGAAACCTCCTAACCTACAAAAACTTTTGTTTTCTCTACACAATAGAAAAAAAAACTCACCGGCCCAAAATCTGCTGGCGTGAAGTTCCTTTTGAACACACAAACTTTTTAACACTTGAATTTCGACCGTGGAACCGATTGCAATGGCGGGAAAGCGATGCGCGCACTTGCAGCCAGTCACACGGGCTGCGCTGCGCAGGCGACTGAGAGCGAATGCAGCTGATTGTGATTAGTACCTACTTGGACACATCTATCAGTGACGTGGTTTGACGACTGGACGATTTATCTTGCAAGGTTGTGAATTAGTGTTATCGGACAGTCGAGTTCACATTTTCTTCTTTTTCGTCTTGTGGGTTGTAAACTCGAAAACCTTACCAACCTCACGGACCCTGGCGTCAGAGTTAGTGAGCAGCCAAAGACCATTGACATGGCTCAGGTAACGAATACTTCCAGAGATAACAGCCCTGGCTCGGGTCCCAACCCACGGCTTAATCAACTTTGTTTTCGGACAATCAGGTGACCTAACCTAACCGAACTGACATTCCCCGTCTCACAAAGATATTTTGTAGTTAAAATATTTTGAACTTTATCTAATATTTAATTTAAAAAGTTACAGAATATTACAGTAACATGGAACTGTAAGAAAAACAAAACGTATATAGAGTGAAAGGGAAGAGCAGTTTGCAAATGGAACCCCCTACAGTAGCGTAGCAGGTTCGTAGCAAAAGCGTAGCATAGTGCCAATTGTTGCTACGAAACTACTTTTTATTCAGACTAGCCATTATCTGCAAAAGCAAAACAGTTTTTTCGTGTAATTGACCGAGCGAGCGAAGCGTCTCTGTTTCAGCTGTTCAAGCGTCTTTGTGGATTTGTTTGTTTGTTTCACTCTACAGGTTGCGTTTCTCAACCGATTGTCGTGAAATTTTGTGAGCAGGTTCGATAAATTAATCGAACTTTTTTGTGGAGTCAGTTTTTGGAAATTTTAAAAAATGACGGAGTTATGGGGGTTGCCAGCTTACAAGGTCTACCGCTGAGGCTGTTTTCCTCTACAGGTCACATTTCTTAAAATAAAATAAAAAAAAATTAAATTAAATGAAATAAAATAAAATAAACTTTAAAAATAAAAAAAAATAAGGGGTTGGGGATGTTTGTCGAGAAAAAAAAAATTGAAAAGATATATACAGACTCGCGAGGTCTACAGCTCACAGAGCCACTAGATCTTATTGGTTTTGTTTGCAAAATAAGTTTATTAGCCGTTTCTTGGAATTGATAGTACTTTTTATAGTCTTTGAAAACTACTCCGTTACATTCTTCTCAGCCGATCATTACAAAAACTCTCTTGTCACATAAATGACTGCTGTTGATTCTTCCACCAATTTACGCAATGAAATATTTGTTTCAATCAAACTAGTGACAAACAATAAAATTGATAAATATCCGTGATAGAAATAAATATAGCGATCACGTATACCTCAATAATGTCTTTATCGGTAGATAGATAAGATGTTTTCTTTTTATTGTTGAACCAAATTATTATCAGCTCTATAATGTTCGTTCTGACGTAGGCGTGGACACGTTTCTTCACGTTTCCTCCTTCATCATTAAGAGCGTCGTTATATTTATGTATCAGAAATTTGGAAAGCGTAGTGCCGGAAGGCGTAGTGTTGGACGGCCTCCCACAAGGAGGACAGATGACTTGGTGAAAATTGCTGGGCGCCGGTGGATGCAACTAGCGCAGGACCGTTCACGGTGGAAACCTATGGGGGAGGCCTATGTTCAGCAGTGGACGTCTACCGGCTGAGATGATGATGAATTCGGAAAGCAGTACAGATGATGCGCGAGTCCTGTGTTTTTTTTTCTGGCCTTTCTTCTCCACTGTAAGCGGACACTTGGAGTGAAGGTTGAGTTCAAAAAGTGATTCTGTAGAATCTTACATTGAATAAAGTTTTTTTCTCTTTTTTCTATAACAGATAATTCGCAGTTTGTTAAAAGCAACAATGGTATACAACGTGTTAGCAAAACCTCTCGGTCAGCTCATGAAATTTAACAACTTTTGATCCAGAAGTTCCACCAAAGATAAAAAATAAAACTGATCAGCTTATCGCGTCATTTTGTATGAAAATTCGAAAACATTTTTTGCAAATTTAAAAAAAAACGTGGTACAAAAGTTGTTCAGTTTTATGAGAGGTTTGTTCCGCCGCATAACTATCTATGTTCTTAAAGGTTTTTATACCTTTAAGGTAAGGTAAGGTTGCTGGTAAGGTTGTAATTAACACTATAGCACAGACTATAGTACACAATACGCGTATATATTGTACGTACTTCATAGCCGTGTCCCAGTTACAACTTAGTTCCTAAGGTCAGCTCTGATTCTGACCACACCGCAACTTGATAGCCAAGAAACTAAGAACACAGCGGTCACTGCTTGGTGTCACGTTCATATCCATTACGGAGTGAGCAGTGTTGCGAAGGCCCCATCGAAACTTTGATACTAACTTTTGGATCCTATAGCAGCCTATGCGTAGCAAAGAGGCAGAACGTTCGACTCCATTATGGAGGTCCTATGTTCGAATCCCGGTGGGGTAATCTGTGGTTGAACAAACATTACTCTGTGAGATTGGTTAAGATGTTGCAGATTGAGTCACCTAATTGTACGAAAAGTAAGATGATTCGGTGCTCTGGCTACCATCTACAAAAGTAGTCTTAAAACGAGCCAGCTGGGTTTAGCTATCATGCCGTATATTTTCCACAAAAATTAATACAAAACAAACTGGTTGCAAGTGCATAATGCATTAATTTTAATAAATTGATAAGGTTGACACACTGGCTTCTGCGGTCAACGCTCTTTTATCAGTTGCAACTGCGTTTGTGCATACCGTAGTTAGGTATAAACAAAGGTTATTTATAAGGAAATTTAGTGTATTTATTCAAATATGGAAATATTGTACTTAAATTAATTGTATTTTTTTATATTTTAAAAATGAGTTTGGCATTCTTGATTTAGGTTTGCGAAAACGATATCAAGTTTGGTCCATTGCTCCATTGCTATATTAATGAATATTAATAATAATTAATTAATAATGAATAATAATGAATATTAATTAAAAATCATGATGGCTCCACTTCATCGGTCTATCAGGAAAATATTATTTAGTAGTTATAATAAGCCACAACAATAGATATTTATATTCTGTGCCAACAGTAACAAACTCAAGAATGCATTCTTATCACTACTTCGATTCTCGTGGAATGCCGACGGAAGCCTCCTTGTGAGGTCCAAACTATACCCTCGCTGAGGGACAGAGAAATTCCCACCGTTTTAGAGTGAACACTCCGTCACAGTAAAGAAAACGCATTTAATGTCATTTCAACCAGTAGACTGAGTAACAAGTTATGTTGCCTAAACTCTGTTAAGTAAAATAGGAAGTTGAGGTTGAATGGAATTACAGTTTAATTTATTTGTGCGAGGTATGTCACCTTTACTTCTTACTTGTTTATGTTTGATCTCTATTATACTAGCGCGTTTCATTAACAAATCTACTGAAATCGTTACTTCTTGTTTGTAAAAAGTTTGTTTGAATGTTTCACGCAGAGCATTACACCCACTTCAGTTTTCGGTGTATAACGCATCCCTTATCAGTTTACATTTTGGAGAAATATAGTTGTTTCTCTAGTGTAATAGTGGCGTCACCGAAGTGAAAGAGATTCTCGATTCTTTGTTCTGATATTGAATAAAGATTCCCTAAGATGTTGTTTTGGAACAGAAGTACGGAGTAGTCAGCGAGGTTATTTAGTACAGTAGCCATATAGTGACGGCAGAGTAGAATACATTTGTCACCAACCCCTACTCTTCCCGTGGGTGTCGTAAGAGGCGACTTAGGGACTAAACATTGAACAGGGAACGGGCAGCAGCGCTCTCTGATACAGTAACCTTTTAATCTGTGATCTCCAACCCGCCTGCCAAGCGTGGAGATTATGGCATAACCTTCCACTTAAGTGGAGGAGGCTCATGTCCAGCAGTGGACTGTAACGGGCCGTTCATGTTCATGTTTAGTACATATGTATCCCCCGGCGTATAAATTGTTAGGTTAGCCCACTACTGTACCTCTACGAGCATGGAAAACAAGTGTGTTTACTGTATAAATCACCGGGTCTGATATTTTACCGTGGCTGTGTCGTTCCGCGCGGCGACACTCGCGATGAGTTGATGACCAATTGGGAAATCAGTCTCGCTGTGAAATTGGGAATTAAGAGAGAAATTATTGGGAAAGAAAAAAAATAAATTTTTTACAAGAACTAATCATGATAAGCTAGCATGACGTCGATCAATAGGGTACGATGTCTTATTTGTGTTTTTTTCTGTAACGCGTACAAAATAGTTACCTATTTATGTATTTATTTTATGGCACGTTTTAGGCTACTGTATTTTAAGAATTTTGGTGGTTACAGTCGCTGTCTTCTTCGTCGATATTTAAACAATATTATTAGTATAATTTTAAAATTTCAAAACTTCTATGTTATAACATGTGCTCATTACATACCAGTTTACTTAATAATTACCTATGTATTCACTTACATAACATAACAAAGATATTCGTTTCATCCTAAAAACTATTAAAAAAAAACTTTTCTTCCAAATTCAAATTCCTGCCTTCCTGTCCATTGTGTGGCCTCTCCTGGCCTGTCCCACTATCCTAATGTGAATGACACAACAGAACCAAAAGGGCAATGCCCCGACCCACAGCCGAAACTGGGAACTAAAGGGAATAGAGGCCGCACTAAGTTGCACAGATATCGTTATGATTAATTTAATAAAGATAAAGTTAAAATTTATTTCAATCAAACTTAATCTAAAAACACAGTATAAAAGTACAAAAAAAAAAAAAATTAAACAACATAATATGACTGCGATGCCTAAACTAAGTAAATAAACTTGTATCTTAGGCATCAACAATACAATGAAAATAAAAACATATTATTTAGTTCATACTCTAAAAAGATACATTCAAATAACAATAGATTTTAAAATTAAATTAAGTATACCTATTACTATACTAAAATCTTGTGACGGGGTCAATAACCTATCTTAAATAAGTAGTATTGCCAGCACATTATGTAATAAGAATAAGAATAAGAATACATTTATTTACAGCACACAGTAAACAACAATTAAACAAAAAACAAGACAGGTACATAACATAATAATAGACAGACATAATCACTGCAATCGAGCGTCCGATTTCTTCAAAGACAGAATTAAATCGCAGGATGTGCAAAGCGTACACTGCAAGTGGTCTCATTTTAACAGTGTGCTGTAAAAAGGCTACAGCTCAGCATAAGTTGAAAGTGTAGTTCCAGCAAATAGGAACCACAACTCAACGCTGTTTTTCAGCTGTTTTATGTGACTTAATATTCGTCTGTACGCGAATTTATACAAGTGACTTTCATATTCCTGATTATTTTTCTGTTCAACATCTGTTTTCTTGCCTTTGTTCCGGATTTTATGTAACACAACACAACAGCTTCTTGAATTAAGAATGTGTAACCCAATTACCAAAACATTAACATTAATGTTTTGGAATTACCGACAGGTACTTTTCCTACTTAAATTAAATTGGGCATGTGTTCTTACACCTGTCAGACAGTTAATTAGCTATGGACGAAGGAATGCTTACTTTCTTGTAATTATAAATTGTAAGTCATGAATAAATTAATGTTTAATTGATATCATGAAATGCCCAAGTATTTTTTTTGGGCTAGGTGTAGAAATTTACAGATGAAAACATTGTAAAGTATGATGTTTATTAAGTAGAAATAGTCCCAGTCAGAATCAAATACTTTCTTTATTTCAGCTGAAAGACTTCCATCATCATCATCATTAATAGCTCATATACGTCCCCACCGAGGGGCTCGAGCCTACCCTGAATTAGGGCGATTAGGCCACGCTGGCCCAGTGCGGGTTGGTTGACTTCACACGCAACCTTTGAATTTCTTCCCAGGAGTGTGCAGGCTTCATCACGATGATGTTTTCCTTCACCGTAAGCGTCAAAAAAACGTACATATGAATTCGAAATTCGAAAACACATTGGTACGTGGTGGGGATTGAACCCGCGTCTCCTGGACGGAAGGCAGCGACCTTAGCCACTAGACCACCGACGCTCTACGAAAGACGTCCACTGCTGGACAAAGGCTCCAAGGATCCCCAAAACGATCCTGCGCTGCCCTTACATCCATCCATAATAAAACTTCATATGCATGTCACAAGTCCTTTACCAAGATGCTGTGCCACCCTATAACAATATGGGTAGTCGCGTAGTTACTGTACACGACAACTGGTCTTACCAAAATACAATAACTTAACAGGTGTTCATCATCATCAACGGCCCGTTACAGTCCACTGCTTGACTATGAACAGGTGTTAAGTATGTTTATATGTCTGCGCCTGCGCGTCCCGAATTACAGAATTATTTAGATGTACAAATCTGGTTTTGACGTCATGTCATGACACTGTTTCCATAACGAGTCTCACTCAGCTTAACCACACTACTGTCTACAATACTATTACAGAAATTGTAAATTATAAAAATCCCTGCGATCCTAAACTTTCGACAGCTGTCTATTTAATGAGTAATTAACCAAACTAACCATAAATCAAACATACCTTCAATAGGCAACCCGTTAAATCTTGAATAGCTTATTTACCTATTTGAATGCATCAACAACGATTTTCTTGTCCGTTGCATCGAAATTGACCATTCATTTTCACTTCCTCTTGCGATTGCAGCTGCATAAAAACAAAAGATAATCGAACCCCATCCTATTCCTAAAACGCATCTTACGCTTGCGTCCCTTCTGTTCTAAATTCGAATTCAATCAAGTAAGCTAATGAGGCCATATTGTTTTTATTTGTTTTTTACGCAGAGGTCGTTGACCGGAACCACGTGTTGAATCTAGCGTGGTCACACGTGCAAGATTCTTTGAAAGAATCATTGTCCGGTTACTCTTCAAAGATTTCTAAGCTGTAAGTTTTGGGAGGGCTATAAACTGAACGAACGAGAAAGAAATAGAGTCGTGTTATTTATTACAAAATCTATTGTATATTTACGAAAAGTGACTACTCTCAATTTAGTCAAAGATATCTGAAATTATAGCTGATGATAAACAAAGGTTTGATTAATGTATCACAGTCTTGAATAACATAGACCCCCTCGTTGCTGGGGACGTATATGAGCTTACTACAATAATAAAGTTGAGGTTAACTATAGTCTAACACTGACTCAACGCATTTCGCTGTGCTATGAACTAAACGTGACCCCATTTCCTCAAACTTGCACTTGTTGACGCTGCACAATAGCATAAGACCCTCTTTTACAGCCCTCTCTATGCGACATCGGGTTACTTTCATTTAAGACGTTCTTTACAAAAGGGGTCTGGATTGAATAGAATATTATAAGTGAGTACATTAGGATGTTTTCCAATCTTCCCAGTTACTAGAGAAGTAAATACGGTTCCTGGCCGAAAGTATTTGTAGAGCGGCGTAGCACGAACAGATTTATATAGGTAACTCTTTTTCCAAAGTAAAGCCCTAATGTGCTTTATTTTTTATGTATATCTCAAGTTTATTATTAATATTATCATCTTGAAGATTTATTTCTCTATTATTACTATTTATTTATCGCCGGGAATATTATCGGGAGCATTATGTTATACATAAATAATATTTTCTGAAGGTGGTGGCTGGTTGTCTACTGACTCTACTGCTAGTCTGCTATTTAGGTGAATGTTACTATGCCATTCATGCTCTTTCATTACGGTATCCAGTTTTTATTTCTGTAAACATTGTTCTGTAAAGGTATGAAAAAGTTTCCTTTAAATGAAGTAAGTCATAAAATATTCGTTCATTTAGTCATCTCATCATTTTATCATAGTTCTGTTGTGAATCAAGCTTTCTAGGCTTGTGGTTGGCCACATTTTCGTCATCATCTTCGTCAGCATTTATCAACCAATAGGTAGGTAAACCGTTGGTACCGGCCTGCAGAAAATAGTAGCTATGTCAGAGGCCTTTTTATCTGGACCTGGAGCTATTTCTACCAAAGTGTATACCAAAGTGTAGCCGTGTGGTGACGGCAGAGTAGAATACATTTGTCACCAACCCCTAATCTTCCCGTAGGTGTCGTAAGAGACGACTTAGGGACTAAACATTGAACAGGGAACGGGCAGCAGCGCTCTCTAATACGGTAACCTTTTAATCTGCGATCTCCAACCCGCCTGCCAAGCGTGGAGATTATGGCAAAACCCTCCACTTAAGTGGAGGAGGCTCATAGTCCAGCAGTGGACTGTAACGGGCCGTTGATGATGATGATGTTGATGTATATAGCGGGCTCGGAGGCTTTCGGTGGCTCCCTATTTCTGACACCAGGACTTGTGAGGTCATTTGTCAACCGTACAACCCACACGATAATGCCAAACCCGCACCTTCCATCCTGCCTGCACTGAAATAATCGCACTTACGCCATTTGTTAGCATTGACGTGATCTCCATTGCTGAGTCCAACAGTTGACGGTAATTGTCGACATACTAATTTGCTGTAATTCGTCCACTATTGTTGGTACATAGTACACTATATATACGCCATTATCATATCACTCAAAATGTGGTGATTGGACCGTTTCGGGCGCATTGTGACTCTTCCGGCCCTAATGAGGACAATGATATGAAAATTGAAGCGTTTATGTGATTTCTCCTCTTTCAAATATTGTAAAATTAAAATGATAAACTTGTTTTATAATAATCGCTTTACAACGTCCTTACTGGAAAGTGAAAAAAAAATCACTATTCGGATAAATAGAAAAAAAACTGTCGAATATTTCCAAGCATCACATCCTGTGTATCTTTTTTAACCGATTTTAATATGCATGTATGTCTTTAGATAAGGGCTTCTATGTATAGGTATGTTTGTCCGTCCATGTATATCTAAAAATCGGATTGCAATCATATTGCAATATTTTTTTAAATCTTTTAATTTAGGAAACAATACAAACTTTATCAAAATTGGTTTAGTAGTTATAATGGACTTCACTCCAAAAGTTACAATTAAGATACTGAAAAAAGTACCTTCAGGAAGTTCTTATAATTCTCAAAATAACAATCCCTTTGTTTAATTATTTTTTTCAGTAATTATTCTGATTGAAAATTATCGCCCTATTACATTGATACCTATCTTATCCAAAATCTGGGAAAAAGTTTTACATATCAGATTGACGTCATTTATTACGAAATATAAAATAATAACACCGGAACAATTCGGATTCCAGAAAGGAAAATCCACAACCTCAGCATGTTTCTCGCTCGTCAAAGAAATATCAACCGCGATGGATAAAAAAATTCCCATGACATCTATTTTCTTTGACATGAGCAGGGCATTTGATTTGGTCTGTCATGACATCCTGTTGGCTAAATTAGAGACATATGGAATCCGAGGTATAGCTAATGAACTAATTAAGGATTATTTAAGTGAAAGAACTCAATGTGTTGAAGTGAATGAATTTAACGAAGATCGAGAATATACTGTGTTTCGATCCACGTTTAAATTGAATAAGGTTGGCGTGCCTCAAGGGAGTATTTTGGGACCTTTGTTGTTCATAATATATATTAACGACCTCCCTACGATAACGCAGCATTCCTGTACTCTATTTGCTGATGATTTGTCTATTTTAATACCTAAATCAACTAATTTAGATTACGAGAACGAAATAAATACTACGATTGATAAGGTAGTTAACTGGCTAGAACATAATAAACTTCGAGTAAACTTAGAGAAGACCAATTTCATGCAGTTTATAAATAAAAACGGCAGCCCCTTATACTTGTCGATAGCACATAATAATACACCAATACGAGAAACTACTTCTACAAGATTCTTAGGCATAACGATTGACTCATATTTGACATGGAAACAGCATGTCGATGAAGTATGCAAGAAGATCTCTAGGTTCACATACGCGCTTTACCGTCTAAAAAATATTTGTGACCAAAAGACAGCCCTCACAGCATATCACGGCTACGTGTGCTCATCATTGCGATATGGTCTACTTGTTTGGGGAAACTCCGTAGACGTGAAACGAGCTTTTGTTATGCAAAAGAAATGTGTGAGAGCGATGTGTGGTGTTGGTCCATTTGAGCCCTGTAGACCCTTATTTAAAAAACTAAATGTATTGACATTACCTTGCATGTATATTTTGGAACTTTGTGTATTTGTAAAGAAAAATTTATATTTATTTAAAAAGAGGGAGACTACCTTTTTGATCAGATCAAGATACGCAAATCTCTTGGCTGTACCATTTCATCGTACAAAAAGTTTCGAACGTAATAGCTATAACATGTGTATAAAAGTGTTTAACGTGTTGCCTCATAATATAAAATCTCTGTCTGAATCGAAATTTAAAACCACTATGTTTAAGATACTTGTAGACAATTGTTTTTACAATGTTGACGAATTTTTAAATTATCAATTTTCGCAATGACATTTTATATAATTAAGTGAGCGTTATTTTATTGCAGTTGACATTTTTATTTAATTTTAATGGTATTATTGTAATTAATTTAAGGTATCTTCTTGTTTTGACATAATGTTATTTAATTGTTTTGACATAATAATCATTGTTAATAATAATAATAATTGTTCATTTTTAATTAGAAACGCTTAACACTGACATTTGCATGCCATATTATGGCGCAACACGCATGTTCTATTTTATAAAAGTGATCTATTTTGTTACCGTGTTTGCAGCAAATAAATTTCATTTCATTTCATTTCTATTCTATTCATTCAAAAAGTGTTTGTGACTTTTATATTATTATTTAAGTAGGTACTCGTTGTACCTAATACAATAGGCCTGTGTCGTAAATTTCAAAAATGGGTTATTTCGTTAGTTTAGTACCTGTATTACCCCAAAAAAATAATATTTCATGATAAAAATTATATTTAAAACACATATTTTAAGTTTTAAGAAAATATTTTTAATCTGGCGTAAAAACACAAGAAAGTGTCATGGCGTCGTGAATGACGTCACATAGTGGCAAACGATTGTGTTCACTTGTGCTGTTGTATGAAAAAGTTAACCAAGCGTCAAAACAACAATGGCGGCATACCACTATGTGACGTAATACGTTCTGATTGACGTTCACAGCGGAGGGGCCAGGGAGGGTATTTATTTGATTTTAATTTGTAAAAATAACAATAATCATTAATTTTTATGTGGAATTATTTCGGTTTTCCCTGTTTAAATATTACAATTTACGTCTAGAAACATTCATCCATTGATTTCATTGTTAGTTGACACAAGCCTATTAGGTACCTATATTTAATGAGTAATTCTTTTGAGGTTTTCACTACAGGATAATAACATAAGTAAATAAGTAGCTAAATTAAGTGATTTAGTAAACTACTCAACAAAACAAAATGTGAATACTAATTTTAAATTATTGGTGTCCCTCGTCATGTTTCGCGTAGTAATTCCACTACGTATCAGCTTTGAAATCTTACTGACATTTAACTAGTCGGTAGTATGCCTGCCTTCGAAGCACAGGGTCGCTGGTTCGAATCCCGCCTAGGGCAAACATTCGTGTGATGAGATATATATATATCAGCTGTCTGATAGTACAAGCTCTGCTTAGTTTCGGATCAAGACGGTCGTGTATGAAATGTCCCCACATATTTATTCATTATATTTCAATGCGTAGTCATAAGAACAACGTTCGGCCTCCATTATAGATTTTTCATCGTATAAGCTACAGACAGAACACACCGATCACGACAAGAGGTGCCCACCTCGTCTATACAACGCCTAAGCAAAATAACCCAAAACCTCTCGGGGTAGTATGTCAGCCCATGAGACTGAACAAGTTTTGTTCCGCAAAAAACGTGATGTTTCATACAAACTGATCAGCTGAGTCAATTTGTATGTTCCCTTTCAATAGAATCCGGTAATAACGTAAACAAGATAATATTTTGACATTAACTTTCCAAAGACAAACAAGACTTTGATGAGTAAAAAATTAATATGGCAGTTTTACAAATTATTGGACAAGTGGACAAGTTGAGGAGTAACAGGCTGTCGTGGTATGGGCATGTGATGCGGAGAGAGGAATCCCATACCACCAGACGTATGCTAGATATGAGAGTGAATGGAAAAGCAGGTAGGGGTAGACCCAGAAAAGTATGGATGGATTGCGTGAAAGATGATATGTGTAAGAAGGGAGTGAATAGTGATGTGACGTCTGACAGGGATGAATGGAAGAAGAAAACATATTGCGCCGACCCCAAATAAAGGGAACAGGGCAGGGGAATGATGAGTTTTACAAATTATTGAAAGTTTTGTCGTCCGAGTATTTTACTAAAATAACTATCATAAAGAAGTTAATAGGGGGCGAAATGATTGTAAGAAGAATGTATGGTTCCTTGAAATGAGAATATGATCAGGATTGATACTCAAATGTGAGTAATTTTGAAGTAATCGTGTTTAAATTGGTTTGTTTACATTATTGCCGGATTCTATTGAAAGTTACTTTTTTTTGTGCTGACCTCCCGAGGGGTTTTGCGTTATTTTGACTCAAGACTCTTGACTTGAGAGACAACTACAACACACACAGATGAGTAGCATAGCCCCACCTGACCGGATTCGCTACAATGGCAAACCTCAGTACGCTGTCTACAGTGTTGAGAATACACCTTCAGCGCCTTCCAGGTTGGCCCAAGAAGTTGGATTCCCGGTGGAAATCTCTCTGCAGATGGGGGTTCGGAACTTCGGAAGAGAAAATTGAGAAGCTTTCAATCTTATGGGCAAAGACGATATGGCAAAGACTAAAAAAGTAATGGAAAATGATTGGACCGAACTACTATCTCTAGTAATGTTAGGACCCTGTATAAAAGTGGGGTTCCGTAATGGTCCGCATCCCGCAATCACTGCGCAGGAGTGGATGCGTGAACTGATTTGTGAAGTACGCAACACACGGGACGATTTGTTGTTTATTTTTTATTAAGCACACGTGTAGGTCATAACAATTGTTATGTATGTCGACAATCGACATATATTTATTATTTTCTAGAAACCTTACATCGAATTATTTTTGTTTTGGAAAACTTGAAGTTTGATTTTAGTCTGTAATGAAGGATTTTCTGACAGCTCTTAAAAAAATAAAAAAGTAGTAGTTCGAATTAAGACGATAGATGGCGCAAGGTGTACTTCGTGGATTTTTTGTTAATCCTTTTATGGCCCTTGGTGACTCGCCGAATTTCTTCGGATCCACGAATCGTCAACGCCATCTACCGAAGTTTTATGAACTATCTTTTTTTTAATTGGCTGTCGGAAAATCCCCCCTTTTTTTTACGGACCTAATAGCTATTTCTACCAGAGTGGTAATATAGCGGGCGCGGACTTGCGGGGGAGCAGAAGGCTCGTACCCCTTAGGAAATTTATGACAACGTATCTGGGGGCGCCCTCAGACGGTCTCGGACCGCGGCCCAGAACGTTGCCAAGGTGAGAAGCGCGTCGGAGAAGAATGACCCCTATCGGGTCTTACTGAATTAATTCTACTATTGGATCCGCATCCCCGGCGGCGGGGGCGGTTGCTACCTGAAGGGCATTCTGTAGTAGTGTTAGGCCTACACGCAATGGCAGCTTTGATCGCGACGGTGATCTCATCGTCCGGATCTGTGAGAGCGTGTCTAGGACGACGCTTGAATCGCGTAGTGGGATGCGGAAAGTAAATGGACGCTCTTCTCACCAGAAGGTTCGGGTGCGTAACGGCCGAATTAAAATAACGTTTAGACGCTTGACGCATATACTCCTTAATGGAGGGGACTTCAAGGTCAATGTGGAGATTCCTATTGCGCACGAACCACGGACACCGCGAATGAAACGATTTTGAATCACCTGAAGGGGATTCAAATTGGAGCGAGCCGCATGGGCAAACGCTGGGCTGGACACGCGTATGTCATTACGGGATGGACGCAAGCGGTATAAAGGCGGACCTTACTACGTAGGGAGAGCTTTGACCGTTTGCAAAGGAGGGAGTGGAGCCGGCCTATGATAAACGCGCCGCGGCGCGATTGCGAACGTTACGCAAGTGATAGCGGAAACATAACCTAGAGTCAAGAGTGATGCCTAAGTACTTGACGCGGTCGGACCACGGAATCTGGCGACCGAACAGAGAGACGCTAGGAAATCTCTGAGTATGAGAGCTACAATGAAAGAGCACTGCTGTGCTTTTATCGGGATTGAATTCTATTCTCCTCCATTCGTCCCGCTCTCGGAAAGTCTCCCCACTGGGTGTGAACTTCCAAGAACTCTTTGGAAGTCTTTGAACAGACTCCGTACCCAGGTCGGTCGGAGTAAAGAAAACCGTATCAGGTGGGGTTTTTTAGACGGGGCGGACCTTCAGTGCGAGTGTGGCGCGACTCCGCAGACAATGGCCCACTTTTTATCGTGTCCTGCTTGTCCTGACTCGTGCTCCCTGGAGGAGCTCATGGAGGCCTCAGATGGAGCAATCAGGGTGGCGGCATACTGGGCAAATAAAATATAAAATCTTTGACGAGCCATCGACTCCAAAGAAGAAGAAGGAAAATCCTCCATTGACTTTGCCTTTTTTTTTAAATCCTACAAAAAAAGTACAACGAACTTAACTCTCTTGGTCACCATCACATGTCTATCACTACCCTCTTTATGAATGCGTTTTCCTTTTTTTAATAATATCTTTTTTTAAATTCACCTTTTTTTTAAGCAGGGACTTGTCACGTTTCCAGTTTTATTTTTTTTGACACTCTTGGAATGTTTTATCAATTGTTTTCCTGTGAAATATTATTTCTAGAAAGTGTAATAGTGGAATTTGCTGTTTCTGTGTATGTGAAATAGATTGTGATTGTCGGAGGCAGCTCAACTTAGTACTTATCGGAGCACAAGGTAAAGGCTATGTAATGAAAAGTATTTTGTATGGTGCCTGTGCCTATATATATATTTTTTAAATGACCAGCACAACTTTCAACAATCATAGCGTAACAAAAGAGGTAAGTACAAAGATTAATTCCAGATTGCTAACCAATCACGTGCACGTTCAGCTAGGTATTCTCCACTGTACTGTTTACAATAACATTATATAACATGCAAGGATACGTCATAAAAATATGTTATTTGTGCTAAGTTTATCTCTATTCAAAATGAGACAATAAAAACGATGAGTTATTTATACTTATTAAGGTTTCCAATAATGACATTTTGAATGTTACGCCTGTATCGCAGAATATATATCTAGTTGTCTATTTGCCAAGCTCATTATTTATAGGCGGCAACATTCGAGCTATAAATTGAGGTTATAAAATGAGGTTTTGTTTTTGTAAACTTGAAGAACAAATGGCTGAATGCGGCGTGGATTGGACTTTATATTCATAGAAATTTTAGAAAGAAGATAAGGAGAATTGAGTGAAGTATTTTATGCAAATATATTAAGTCTTGTTGTTTACGGCGTAATTCGAGAGGGACCATGTCGAACCTATCCAATCTTAAGGGCCCCGGAGAAGGTCAAACGGTTTGATTCAAACACGTAAAGTTTGGTTTGACTCAAACCATTTTGATCGTTTACAAAGGTGGTTTGAACGGTATGTCAAACATTTACGTGTTTGAAGCATGTTTGATGCAACTTCATATTTTTGTTGTGTTTGACGCGTCAGACAGAAGTGTAATTACGACAGCGCACAGAATCGGACTGCGCAGAGCCGTTTGACAAACCGTTCAAACCGACCTCAAACGGTTTGATCAAACACGTAAGGTTTGAGTCAAACCGTTTGATCGTATCCGGGGCCCTTTACGCTGTATTGGGGCATTAGGCGCATATATACTATGTGGCATAATATAGTAAGTAACTGCGAACAGCTTCTTATAATAATACTAACAAAATAACCTATAAAAAATTGCGATCCATTTGTAATAGTTTTGGCAACAAATAACAAAAAGAAAGTTGTTCGGAATAAACAGGAACAGCGCAGGTTTCGCGCAGTGTGTCGCGGCCGGCTGGGCCCGCCCTGCGCAGACGCACGCACTAGATTGGCACCTGTCAACCGCCGCCACGCTCGCCGACTGCGTTATTGCTGCCAAGGTACTCTCCTTGTTATTACGGGAACAAGATTGCACCGAGAATTATGTACGTAGATACAAATACTGTTCTATTTCATATTATCAAACAAATTTAACTTAGAAAAGGTTTTACACGATTCACACTTGTCAACGAAAGTTTTATTATCAAACAAATTTAACTTAGAAAAGGTTTTACACGATTCACACTTGTCAACGAAAGTTTATCTTTGATGCAAAAGACACAAAATTAGGGAAAGTTGCTTTTGCTCTCTGCTTCCTTTTGTTTAATGTATTTTATTTCGTTGATGTGCAAGTCCGTGTAAACACCGCGAATTTTAACTGGTAGATTTTCAAATAATTATAAAGCAGAAAATTAAAAATGCAGGTTCGAGTCCTGTCCAAGATCGACAAAATTTATCATTTTCTGCTTTATAATTATTAGATACTAGCTTTCCGCCCGCGGTTTCACCCACGTTTAATGAGTTTTCCCGAAGGAATGAAGTGTTTTCCCGCGGTGCAAAGTCCAGGACCTAACCTTTATGTGTGCTAAGTTTCATCCCGATCCGTGATTCGGCAACAAACATCCAAACTTTCGCATTTATAATATTAGTAGAATTTCGTTAACAGACGTAATCTGTAACAATATCTATGGTTGATTTTCGTTAAAGGTTCAGTCCAACTTCCCCAAGGAAGTGGGCTCACAAATGAAAAAAAGTTGTATCCCCATAATAAATCGATCAGCTGGGGGCCGTTTCACGAAGCTACAAGTTACAAATTACAAGTACAATTCCGATGTACATTGCGTAGACGATTAGGTAAAACGATAAGGGCTTACAGTTTAGTTAGGCGAATTGGCTACGCAATGTATATCAAATTGTAACTTGTTACTAGTAACTTGTTGCTTCGTGAAACGGGGCCCTGGTCAAAAAATCAACCAGTTAAATTTCAAAGTGTATGAGTCAGGCATGGCCTTTAAAATTCTATCTGGTTATCTTCTGAATCAAACAGACTGAACTAGAGTGTACCAATTTGCCTCGTAGCCTTTATTTTTACGTCAAATGTTTTACTGATGACATTTATATCACTGTGCATTTAACTTAATTATTTTACCATCGTATAAAGCGCAGATCAGCCGGTCGATTGCGTAAGCGGACTTGCTTTGCTTGGGGCGGGTTTGAAGACCGCCAGCGGCTTTCAAGCGATCGCGTAAGGAGCAAGCCAAGTCAACGAAGACGATTACAAGTGAATATTTTTACTCTTTGTCCCCAAGACGATTACCGTCCCAAAAGTTAGACAATTCCTACAATCGGAATCGGAATACCGTTCAACTTGCTTGAAGCCAAGCCAAGTGAACGAAGCAAGCTCGACTTACGCGATCGAGGCCCAGAACTACCTGAAATAATCAACTTTTGATATATTTCAAATTATATTTATCTTCATTCTATACGTTATGTGGAAATAGCACCCATAGTCGCTACTTTGACGATCAAATACTAGCACTTGTACTGATTCTATAAATGTAAAAAAAAAATATATGCTAACAGAATATATCCTTAATTAAATTTTAAATCGAGTAGAATTTTTAAATACTTTATAATAATTTAGATATAAGAAGCACATGTTTTAAATAAAAAGCAGCAAAAAAAATTTTTGACGTCCTTGATCTCATAACTTAAAGCGATAACCATAGTTTTATTTTTCGTTAATATAACTTGCCAATTATTGAATTAGATTGTAAATCAATTACATTTTTTATAAACTCTGCCATTTTCTGTTAATAAGCAAAGGAGTTCAAGAAAAACGAGTTTTTCGCACGATTCCTGCGCGGTGTCGGACGTAACCACCGTGAAGCATCGCATGCTAATATGAACGTTATTTCAGTACGTTGGTTGAACTTTCAACTAAACCGCGTTGAGTAGCTAATTTTTGCAATAACCCGGCCTTAAGTATAGGATGTAGGTAGGTAGACGACGTAGTATTGGACCACAACTGAACTTTGAGCTCAACAATTTGCAGATAAGTATCATCAACATCATCAACAGTTCAATACAAAACAACAAAAAAAGCAGATTTGTTAAAAATAATCATGTGTAGTGTGAGTAAAGTCTTCAATGTTATAATGATCATTATTGCATATACATTAGAGTACAACGAAAAGTTCATAGTTTTAAGTTGATATTTTTAGTAGTTATTTAACAGGTATTTGTTTTTTCAAAACACCTACGAGACAGAGTTAGACGAAGAAATCATACAATATTGATTGCATAATAATATGACTATAATTGTGTAAAAAAACATTGTTTTATTCGTAATATAAACAAAAAAATAGCATGAAAATAATAATTTATCTATCCAGATCATAACTTAGCATTGAAATCATTGTGACTTGATCTACCTATACTATAATAAAATTGTCCTAGGGCGGAAATCAACATTTTTCCGTCATACTGATGGCTAAATCTTATTATTTATTTATTTATTTAACCATTTATATATATCAAAAGGAACAGAAAAAATACCACACAATGCTCTATTATTACCACTGAGCTTTAATTAGCTACACAGGTCAGTTAGGGAAACAAATAATAATTTCTAGACGTCCTTAATTAACAAGGAAAATCATCCTCGTTGCACAACCGACCATATGTAGCGATACACTTATACCCTTACTGCTATATTTACAAAAAAGGCGCTTCAAAATTCTAAATATTACTTTTGACATTCTATTCGTACATTCCCATTTAAACTCTCAAAATTATCTGCAACATCATCCCATCGCTTCTGACTGGGCGCATACAAAACTAAGAGCGCCAAAATGTATAAATTCCACATTCCATAAACACCGGTGAAGAACGCCGATGTGTATTCTAATTTAACATTTTCATTGATCTTCCAATCGGCCACTTGGCCGAGGATAATACCGGTTAAGGTCAAAGCTGCACAGACCATCGAAACCACCATCAAAAGTTTCAAGCGAAAGATAATTCTTTCATACAATCCCTCATAACCTAAACGCCGCATATAACTCATAGGAGGCAAATACTTCCGACGTTTGCGATGTATATCACTAAACACTTGCCAAACCGAATAACAAAGGAACAGAAAGTATATTCCTATTAGTATTCTAGAGATTATTAAAAAAGTTAAAGCTAAATCCGAGTTCGACCATAGATCGTTCGCCCAAATTGAATAGAAGGGTCTTTTAAGTTGCATGCCTTTCTCGTAAATGTCGAATATGAATATGACAATGCAGCCGAGAAGAACTGCAACGAAATGTCGCCAGTATTTCTTAAACGAGGTCTCTGCCTGGATCAGCATATGCTCTCCGGAAAGAATGAGCCATAACGAGAAGAGCTTAACATAGAACACAAACTGTCTTATATCAGTAAGGAGCAACATCAACGGCATATTTATAACTAGGAGCAAATACTCTAGAGGTAAGTTTAAACTACAGGTAGTAATTGCAAGCGATATCAGCATGGTTTCAAACAAGTGAAGTTTACGTTTTAAGATATGGATTCTTCTATAAAACCAGCAAATAGTAACTATGAAGCTAAAGAAGAAAACCGTTTTTAAAGACACCCACACTTTCGTGTAGGTTTCATTTTGGCTGATAGCAGCTAATCTGATCTCTTGGACACGATCTTGTATCGTCTTTTCTGGTTCATCTTCGGGCAGTCTGATATTGAGGAGATAGTACTCGTGAGGAAGAGAATTAAGCTCAAACAATGGCACAGCTTCACATTTTGTTATATTCTCATAGAAATCGTCTTTAGATTCACATTCTATGTTACGTTTCTCTACTGATTCTGCGTATAGTTTCCACTCTTCGTCTGGGTCTCCTTTATCTCTGTACGCCAATCTCGCGTCTATAGCCACTATGCTCTTGTTCTTCATTCGATAGTGATTTTGTATATCTATCTGCAACACTCCAATCAAACTTTGCTGCCATCTTAGGAACTCCGACACTGTAGAGTCACGAGCTATCGGCATTTGGAACACGTAAACTAAGTCGGTTACTGACAAATTTCGTCGGTACACGTCGGATATGCTCACCGACTGACATTTACCGTTTCCACGACTGTAGAACCACCTCTTCGTCTCATTTTCCATGGTAAAAGTGTCTTCGCATATAGTTCCGACGATATTTTGAATATTTCCCGGTTTTGGTGCGATAAGACCGCCAACCAAAAAGCAAGTCATCTGACATAACAACAACAAGGTCACAAGCGCCGTCAGTTTCCGCCCACTTAAGTTCTCGATTATAGTTTCCGTCATTGTTGAAGTAAAAAATATGGCACCGTTAGAATAGGAACTCGTAATCACAAATTATATACAGTATTTAATGAATCTAGTGTCACAAACTCGCAACGCGTTTGACATGTTACGATGACATGCGCAAGCGGCGTAGTCAGTAGGGAAACTAACGCTTTTATATTAAATCATACAGTACAGACAGATTCAATACTTCGACTCCAAGGTCAAAGGCTTCATATTCATTCTGACCACGTTCTGACTCACATGGTGGCCGTATAGCATAGACATTAGAGTGAGACAAGACGTTAAAAGCGTTTGGCGTCGTCGTCGTCGAGTCTAATCACTATTTCTACCAAAATAGCGGGCGCGAACTTGACCTCTTGACGGCTCTTGACATACCAAATTGAACAACGTACCGAACTGAACAACTAAACAAACCGAATAACTTGAGGATTGCGAATAAAGGATTATGTCTTGGTTTGTATGACCGTGTTTTATGTAATATTATTTAATTATATATAAGGTGTAAATAAATTAGCTGACACTATTTAAAAGGATCAACCTACCCATGAAACTAAACAATTTTGCCCAAGAAACATAGGGCTGTCGGACGACAAAAAAAAGTTGTGCCTTTCATACAAAACCGCGCGGCCAGCTGATCGATTTACTATGGAAGATGCATATTTTTTTCGTCCGACAGCCTATGTTTCTTGGGGAAAGTTGTTCAGTTTCATGGGTAGGTTGATCCTTTAAAATAGTGTCAGCTAATTTATTTACACCCTGTATTGAGATAACTTAAGTTAATTGCGATTACGATTACTTTTTTAATCTCGATTGAATTTAATCGCAATGAGGCAAAATATGTAAGATTTTTTAGACATTTTAAACCTTATTCGGACAGCATTAAGTTTAAACTAAGGTGGCAATATATTGACCAATGCCCACGAAAGATTCAAATCGATAAATCGATTAATTTTTGATTAAAAAAATAATCGATTGATGCCAACACAATACTGCCACCAATACACATAAGTTTTGTGAATTGTGACTAGCTCATCACAAATGGGAAGTTGTCAGAAAGTCTTCCCATCGCTCTAATCGAGGGTAGGGTCGAGCTCCTCGGTAGGGACGTATATATGAGCTGTTGTTGATCATAACTTCCCATCCCAGAGAGTCTTCCCATCGCTCTAATCGAGGGTAGAGTCGAGCTCCTCGGTAGGGACGTATATATGGGCTGTTGTTGATCATAACTTCCCATCCCAGAGAGTCTTCCCATCGCTCTAATCGAGGGTAGGGTCGAGCTCCTCGGTAGGGACGTATATATGAGCTGTTGTTGATCATAACTTCCCATCCCAGAGAGTCTTCCCATCGCTCTAATCGAGGGTAGGGTCGAGCTCCTCGGTAGGGACGTATATATGAGCTGTTGTTGATCATAACTTCCCATCCCAGAGAGTCTTTCCATCGCTCTAATCGAGGGTGGGGTCGAGCTCCTCGGTAGGGACGTATATATGAGCTGTTGTTGATCATAACTTCCCATCCCAGAGAGTCTTCCCATCGCTCTAATCGAGGGTAGGGTCGAGCTCCTCGGTAGGGACGTATATGAGCTGTTGTTGATCATAACTTCCCATCCCAGAGAGTCTTCCCATCGCTCTAATCGAGGTTAGGGTCGAGCTCCTCGGTAGGGACGTATATGAGCTGTTGTTGATCATAACTTCCCATCCCAGAGAGTCTTCCCATCGCTCTAATCGAGGTTAGGGTCGAGCTCTTCGGTAGGGACGTATATGAGCTATTGTTGATTATAACTTCCCATCCCAGAGTCTTCCCATCGCTCTAATCGAGGGTAGGGTCGAGCTCTTCGGTAGGGACGTATATAAGCTGTTGTTGATCATAACTTCCCATCCCAGAGAGTGTTTCCTGTCCCTTCGTACCAACATTGCGCTCCCCGGAAAATAAGCACTGAAACATCCATCTTTTAAAAAACAAAAGGAAACAAAATAAAAACATTGTAAGTGTTAGTGAACTCACCCAAAAAAATGTAATGACGGATCTAAGTGATGTAATAACATCCTATGGAAATAAATTATTTTGACTTTGACTTTGACTTAATCCCCGGTGAAAGTACCCATCAACAGAAGAAGCTTGAGTTGACTTGGAAAGTGGTGTCGATTCGGCATACGCCCAACTAAACTAATCTAAAATTAGTCCTGTCACTTTCTATCATTTTTAATTGAAAAGGGACCGAAGATCATCGGTTTTGTTTCGGTTTGGCTTTTTATTCGTCATGGTGTTAGGTAAGCTCTAAAACAAGACTAAATTTGACAGTTAGTCGTGAAGTCATAGACAAAAACAAAACCAATGATCTTCGGTCCCTTTTCAATTAAAAATGTTAGAAAGTGACAGGACTAATCCTAGTTTAGTTTAGTTGGGCGTATGCCGAATCGACACCAGTGTCTACTAATCAATGAAATTACATAATTTCTAGATGACTCTTCTTCCTTCGCTCGCTTTCATATGATGGATGCTGTTACCGCGCGTGGCTCATCGTCAACCGTAACGAATTTCCGACGCTGGCTGACTGACCCAAAAGGTACTTTGTTCCAACCGGAACGGAACGAAATTAGTAATTTCTCTTGAAGCCCTTTTTTTTTTGGTTAAATCGATCATCCCGTGAAAGCGTCGTAGTCCTTACGTACAGTTGCGGAGAAAATCGTAAATGATTACAAATTGTTTTCGTGAATTAAAAAGGTGTGACTTTACGCCGTGTGGTGACGGCAGAGTAGAATACATTTGTTACCTACCCCTACTCCTCCCACGGGTGTCGTAAGAGGCGACTTAGGGACTACACATTGAACAGGGAACGGGCAGCAGCGCTCTCTGATACAGTAACCTTTTAATCTGCGATCTCCAACCCGCCTGCCAAGCGTGGAGATTATGGCAAAACCCTCCACTTAAGTGGAGGAGGCTCATAGTCCAGCAGTGGACTGTAACAGGCCGTTGATTTGATTTTTGATTTGACTTTACGCCTGATTTAAAATGATTAAATATAAAACCCTTTTTACTGCTTTAACCTGGCATGTTGATAAGTGTTCGGTATCGCATTTTTTATTCATTTCATGTTTCACTAAAAATTATAATATTTATATTGAATGCTGCGCCGTCCATAAACTAAAATGTCGTTATCGGGAAAAGACAATAAAAAAAAAATATGAATGAAAAATTTAATCCACACTTTTGATATTTGCTATCCAACAAACAAAATCACACAGTCAAATTATTAATTGCATGCGCTTACAAAAACACAATACATTCGTAGCTAGAAACACGATAAATTTTAATTACGTACAGAAATAAATAAAGGCAAAAGCAACTGTTATAATAGTCGTAATTAATAATCGAGTTGTGTAACGAAAATAAACTAGCGTATATTCATATTTGCCCACAATCAACGTAACTGGTATTTATACCCATTACGTGCTTTTTGCTCGTTTCCGTTAAAATTGGGTCAATCACGTGTGCGATAAAATAATTCTGTTGTTTACATGATTTTTTATTTTAAGAGATTGTTTGAATGAATTTAAATGCCAGAAAATATCTTTTTTTGTTTTGTTTTACCCGATACGCTGAAAATGAAGGCTTTCTAGGTGGCAAAAGAAGGCACTGAAATATTTATGTTTCGTTTCCTTTTGTTTTTTATTTACAAGATGGATTTTTCAGTGCTTATTTACCGACTCCGGCAACGTCCTAAACGTTGAATGGAGGAAAGCATGTCTAAACAGCCGTCCTATGTGGACGAATAGGAAATTCACTATGAGAGCGTGAGCAGATTGTTTACATAGTGATGATAAAAAGAAGCATTAACAGTATAAAGGTTTCATAAAATCTATTGTTTTTCTACACTTGTGTACTCGATAATCTGACACGATGTTATGGACGACCGCGTCTAATAACAATGTTTAAAAGAAAATGCGCGACGCAGGTCTTGTCAGGACAACCCGATTACCTTGATCCTACGTATGTACTGATGGTTTTCAAAACACATTTAATGATGGTTAGGTTCTAAACCAGGAAAGGCGAAGGATAGAATGGTCTTGCTCTGAATAGAGACCATACTTACAGAACTGCTAGTCTTCTTCTTATCATATGGGTTGTAAGGTCGACGACCGACTTCACAAGTCCTGCTGTCAGAGTTCATGTCCAAAGTCGCTGAAATGACTTATTTAACGACTAACGGCCTTACAGTTGAACTAAACGCACGTGAGTGCTCCGAAACGTCAGCAAGCTTTCTATAAAAGCACATTTTTACATCCTATTTTTGGCAAAGTCAAAGTAAAAAAAAAATCCATAGGATGATTTTTCATCGCTTATTTTTGGGTGAGTTCTAGTGAACAACGGCGGAATCTGTGGAGAAGAGCTCGCCGAAGAAACTCCACAGCGGTCGCATCTTTTGCGTTTCTTTGCGCAAAGCTTTTATTACTTTTTTCTCACCATTACGTATATGAATGAATGAATGAATGAATGAATATTATTGCACACACAGAAATAATAAATGACAGAGTGGAAGTAAGAACAGGTAGTCATGTACAGTTAGGCGGCCTTATTGCTTCGTAGCAATTTCTTCCAGGCAACCTTTGGATACAGGAGACTATAAAGTAGCGCGTATATTATACTCGTATACTAAAATCCCGCTGTAAAATAAGATAAATAAACGAAACCGAACCGAAAGGAAATCGGAAACGCACTCTGCGGTCGCCAGGTGGTCTGTTTTTGTGGTTGGGGGTTCGATACCCGGGCGAAGTGTGACGCAAAATGTGTTCTACATCAATCACTGCAGCTTGAGGCAGAAACTTAAAAAATAATTATGCAACGTTAAATAAAATCATGAACTTTGACAATATTTGGTAACGATTTATTAGTAAAAAATATTTATATACTAAATGTAACCGATTACTAATTGAGGTTAGAGTTGAAAACTAAAAAACTTATTATTTTCTTACCTACCTAACTACCATGCCATGAATTACAAGCTATCAGAAAAATCGTGCAATAGGTTATTTAGGATAGAATACTAAAATATAATTTCTGTAAATATAAAGTTACGTAAGTACTTAATAAAGATTCAGACAATCTTTTTTTCTGAAAACCATTTCATGGAAAGAAAGGCTTTTCAGGATTTAGACTCTTCTAAGACAGATAAAACTGTTATTAAAAGATTTTTCAATATAGGCAACTTTACTGAACATTCTTCTAGCTACCGGATGTTCAAAAACAGCAAAGTGAAAGCTCTTTTTTATCCTAAACGAAAGTGCTTCTGTCAAAATTCCACGCGACATCTGCATTGAACGGAAGCTGTTTTTGTGCAACCATAATCACTCCCGCGCCGATTTCCGTTATAAATAGGTCAACGTGTCACCAACGTTCCACAGAAGTTAGCAAGCATATTTCTAACGGTTGTGTAAGAACAAACAGTATTTTTTTTAATTCGTCATTTAATAACCATTTTATCGCTACACATTCATACAAAACCCGATAACTTCAAGGTCTCTGATTTCATGGTAAATTAAAAGTTAATTTTATAAATGCCTGACGTGGCCTGTTTTTCCTTTATAGTTAAAGCTAATAATAAACAATTAAAAAACAAACGTGATGAGTATTTAAGGTTTTCCATAGTTTAAATTATCAAGTATACCCAAGACAAGAGTAATGGATGACGTTAGTATAAAAAAATCCCCTTTTCTGGGCCAATAAATTACTTATTTAAATCACAAAAAGTTCGCCAACTAACATAAATAGTTAGCCGATTAAAATTACGTTCATAAATAAACGGAAGCGCACGCGCTGAAGAGTTTTTCCGCGACAAAACTCGATTGCGCACCGGAAAGTGCCTTGTTCATTTCCCGCCATCCGGCGTCTCGACCAACCGAAATTTGGCGCCTAAAATTCGCCCGGCCAATCGGGCAAATGGCCGCCTTTTCCAACCAATGAGCGGCGGTCCCGCGCTCTCGCCACCGCGTCATTGTCATCTTGAAAATTAGTACAGCAGTGCAGTGAACCCCGACGGTAAATCGACGAATTTTCCCGTGAAAATAATAAAGAAAATATCAATGGTGAGTATTAATTTATTGTTCATATGATTCTCCTACGAAATTAACTAATTTTAACCACTTTTTTACCCCATTCTCTTCAATGTTTCGCGACTAATTTTCAATTTATTGTATTTTAACACAGAAAACATAATCAGATTCCAATAACTACATAACGTAAACATGTCCAAAAATCATCAAAAAATCCTATGTGATCAAAAATCATGTTTCAATCTGTTTTCTAATATGAACTTTCGTTTAAATTCAACTTCCCTACTAACTCAAATCTAGTCACTCTTCTTTCGGCAAAATGGCGGCTGCACATTCTATCTCTATCAGTCCTGTACTCTCTCACTCAAGCGCGAAGGAGACAACTATATTTCTGATAGTTACTCGCTATGCGCATACGTAACTAGACACGTCTTCGTTCTTCGTAAACAACTTGTCCATCAGTGTTGCCAATATGATGATTTATTTGCTCCCCAAATTTGGGGTGAAAAATACTAAATATTTTTGTTTTATTTATATTATTTGCGAGTTTTAAAATACTTGATCTCCATCGCACTTTTTATATTTTTATAAATTTTATTTTAAACTCATTCCTATCCTTTTATGCAAACATGCTCCATTTTCGTTGCCAGCTCCCTTGATAGGCGAAAAATGGACGATGACACTCGGCACCCACTGAATGGCTATAAACTAGTGCCTCAACGGCTGAAAAGCCGGAAAATTTTTATAATGTGTGTCGAACCACTGACCAACGACCCGCCACAAGCAAGATGCAACCTCTGGCGCCGCAGAGTCTCCCTTCCTAGTCCCTTTGTCACACCATCTGAGAATCTTCCACCCGGACATCAATTGTCGTGGCCGATCTGGAAGTCTTTAAATAGACTTCGGACTCAGGTCGGCCGGAGTAAAGATAGCATGTCTAGGTGGGGATTCTCCAATAACACTGATTTGAGCTGCGTGTGCGGGGAGGTACAGACGATGGTCCATCTGACATCATGTTTTGCGTGCCCTGTCACCTGCACGCAGAAAGATTTGATGGACGCCACACAATCCACCGTCCAAGTAGAAGTTTCCAATAGTTTCCATCAGCTCGAATTTAGTAAACAAAAGCAATCCTAAGCAATGCAAAAAGATATATGATTATGTATGGACGGATGGATTGGATTGAAAGTTCTAAAAGAAAAATTTAAGGCCCTATAAAACAAATTATTACGTATTTTAAGTAAAAAAAAAACAATAAAATACAATAAAGATTCAGGCTATATTAGGGATTATAAAATACGAGTTTAATAAAATTACCTAGCGAAAAATTAAGTATTATGGGATATATTTTTCTAAAAAATATCCCTATACTCAGCAATATAAAAAAGTGCCCTACGAAAGCAAACAGATTGCGTCATCATTCGAAATGTTAAGACTCTCCCTAGTGAGATTTTTTTTTAAATTTCTTATTTATTTTCATTTACATATTTTTCAAAGTCTCCGTCGTTACTACCTACCTTGCGAAACACGCTGTAATCGATTACATAAAGCGCACTCAAAAGTGTACTGCACTCACTGTCAGCCTTTCTTTTTTTGCTTCGTTGACAGAAACACAACCCTAGTGCTCATATATATGTCGATAATCCTCGCCAGAACATTTTAAAAATCTTTATTTTAGTAGAATCACGCACTGAAAGATATCTTCTATATGGGCGTCTATCACAGAATAGAATATACTATATTTGTAAATACTGTGTATACAACGTGTTATCAAAATAACGCAAAACCTCTCAGTCAGCCCATGAAACTGAACATCTTTTGTTCCAGAAGTTCCACAAAACCTCGAAGAAATATCTTTTCATACAAACCGATCAGCTGATCGAGACAATTTTCATGAAAATTCATAAAAAAAATGTCTTGAATATACAAACTTGAATAATCATCTATTTGTAGTTGGTATTTAACATTATTATTTTTACTATTTGGAAACCGGTGACGATTATTGTGTAGGGAAATAAATATTTAAATACATAATAACAGTAACACTGACGACATTGAAAAGAAATATGAAAATAATAATAAATGAAGATATGTAAAAGAAAAATTCAGTATGGTCACACACACTTAGTCACGCCAGCGATCCTAACGCCACCTATCGGCGGGAAGCTGAAGCATTCTCTAGGTCGCTTGTTGCTCGCGTCCGCCGCGCCGCCGCCGCGTGATTCGGCCGACCACCGCGCATCGCGCAGGCGCAGCAGTCGCCCAGTCGGCGAACGAACGAATTGAAGTGCGGACGTACGTATTACGTCACGCGCGTCGCGTCGCGTCATTACGACTTGTTTACGTTCGCCAAACTTTACCCCAATTTGTATTGTTATCAGTGCGTGATGAACCAGACTGTTCCCCGCGTTTTAACACATCGTTTAAGTTTGTTATAGTTAGGAACTGATTCGTTGTTGTGTCAGGTGAAGGCGTCGCGGATGCTGTCCGAGAAGTGCGTGCGAGTGTTGAGTGGAGGACTCGAGATGTCGGCTCTGAGCATGAGGGCACCGGTTACGACGGTGCTGGACACGCGGGCGATGCGCGTGCGCGGGCTGACAGCCATCGACGGCGTCCGGAGAAACCTCTTCGGCTGCACGGACCGGGAAGAGAACCGGCGATTTGTTGAAAGAGAACTGGCGAGGCAGTTGGAGTTGGACAGCCAGCGGTGGGGTTTCGACTTCGCGAATGAGAAGCCGCTTCCAGGACAGCAGAGGTTCAGCTGGCAGCTGGTGTCAGCAGCGGCGGTACCGGCAGCTCTTCGGCGGTCACCCATCACGCTAGCTACGCCCAAGCCCATGACGCCAACGCACGACAACAAGGTCTCCAGCCCAGATTCCAATAAGACGCAGAAGAGAATAACAGGTAAGAGCAATTACATTTCAAATTTCGAACATAAGACTTATGATTATTCTTTGTGATTCATAGGTTATGTTTGTAGGGTGACCAAGCTTTGTGTCAAATTAAGTTCATATTTTCTGACTCATTTACTCATGTTTTAAAGGAAGCTACTTAAGCTTCAATTTGTAAATGTAATTAGGTAATTATCCTTAATGCACTGTAAACATAATTTAACTCAAGACTAACGACCTCGTTTACTAAGTTAATAGGGTCACCAATTGTTCACACTTTCTATGAACGGAATATTCCTCTGCACCTAGGTTACAATTATGTTATCATATCAATTTATCTCTGTTTACATAGCCACCCAATTTTTTATCTCTAAAAGTGCATAATGCATTAAATAGAGCATACATTTGCCTACATTACTTACACCAACACCACTGTTGTTAAATCTCAATGATAAAAACAAGGTCACATTGTGAGTCTGTTCGTCTGACATCATACCTACTTGTACTATGTGTAAACAACTAGCTATACCGTACATACTGCATACAGATTTTACCATATTTCTGTCTTACAATCCTGCATTGTTTTCATTTTTAATTATTTGAAATAGTTCAAACTTTATTGACTTTACTAAGGAATAAATAACTTTAAACATCATTATTCAATTACACCAAAGAAATACCTATTGAATGCCTATAAATTAAATAATATTTTAATTTCTTATCTACCCGTGATATTTTGTGCTCATTTTGATTACTTGACACTGGCTGAAAAAAGAAATTAAATAAGGTATACCTACCACCTATCATTTGAATTAATATCTTTTTCTAGGAAACACAACTAAATATTCTTAGTTCAGTCTGTGTTTCTCTAGATTGTGGCTAATTATCAGCGATATCTGCTCTCCTGAGTACCTTTGTATCGACGCTGAGCTACGACCTTTTTGTCATGATAACCTGTGTCAGGTTATGAATTCATAGTAAATACTAGTTTCAATATTGTTATGTATGTAGACACATACATTATCAAATAAATGCTTTGTCTATCTATTTATGTTATCCAATGAACATTGGCCTAAGTGCATAAGTCAAATTTTAAAAATAGGTACAATAACTATAACACCCACTTATATAGTTTCACAACTATGTTATTCTTCTAACACTCATTGAGGTTATAACAAAGAGCATTGCAGCAGCAAAACTAGTTATTATAACACACTTATCACATCATTTATTTACTCAACAATAGGTACCTATAATATAGGTAGGTAGGTAGTTTACCTAATTCTAAAGTTGACGTGTGTTGGACAGACCGGTTGTCGCCTGTTTTAATATACATAAGAATGAGTCGGCTAAGAACGAAAGTCGGCAAACGCTGATCAGATCAAATCTATATCATTTTAAATTACATACCTACTAACACTCATATCATGTAAGTATGAATATTGTGTTAATACAATAGACAGTATAGCTTTTTCCTTGTAAATATTTTAAAATAGGTTTGAAGTAGGTTTTATCTATTATATGCTTAAAAAGTAATAATTCCTAGCACCCCGATAACTACCTAGCAAAAATAACAAAACTACTAAATTCAAAACAAATACTTGTGCTCATTTTCATTAAAAAAAGGTTATTTGGTTTTTCGTCCTTTTGTATAGTACGACTTATAGTTACCTACTCAGTGGTTCTCGAAAATCATGCACTTACTCGTAATCATAAAAATTCTGTAAACTTTATTTAAGTATTTATTAATAATTGCTCGTATATGTAAACTCATTTGAAATCGCACAACTTATTTTCCGTTTCGATTTTGCTCATTGCCATGATATGACAAAGCTTACTTGTCACAAGATGGCTGCACACGCAAAGCTGGTGTCACATAACATCGTGCTATAAAGAGCCAACCGACACTAATAGTTTTCGACAAAGACACCATCCAACGACAGACTTCGCCTGTGCCTGCCACCTATATCGAAAACTATCGGTTTACTTTACTTACGATAAGAACTCTACACTTATCTTTAACCTTGGATCTATAACCTATATCGAGTTGTAATAATATTAACTAGGTTGTAAAATATGTCACACGTTTCTATTCACATCTAAAGGTGGATTATTTAAATATTTTTTACGTACAATAAAACAATCTTTTACCATGCGAAATATCTATGTTGACTGCAGTAAAATAATGAATTATTTTGTTAGTATTCGATGGACAAAATTGTAGTCTTTGAGTTATTTTGTTTTAAAGCTCACAGTTTACTCTGGCTACGTTCTTATAATTTATGCATCAAGCAAGATGTTTATAAAATGTGCACAAAAAGATTTTTTATCATATCCTCGGTCTTACAACAAAATCAATGGTCCCTTCGTCACCTTATAATTGAACCTCGGAGGTGCCCGCCTCTCGTCCAATGCGAATTTTTTGCTCGTAAAGGTGTCAACTTCATAAAAGAACCAATTTTACCTTGTATTCAACTCATTAGCACACGCGTTATTAAAAATTAAGACCTCATTTGTAGTTAATTTTTAATAGACGTTTTTTCGCAACGTCTTAGGAGAAGGGTTTTAATTTGTTTGACTGCTTATTAAATTGTTTTTATGGTGACCAAACCCCAATATGAAATCACGTTCGTTATGTTTTTCTTTCTTTTAATATACAAACTCATACGAATACTTACATATGTGTGTATGTAATTTAAGTTATGTACGTATAATGTCTAGATAAACATTATGACCTAGTTAGTGCGTTTGTTTAGATACATGCTCTGGCTGGGTCACTCCCAGCGAACGCCTGCGTCTCCCACCGCTGTCCTATTTTAGACTACATGTGTGGTACGATGCGTGCACGCATGCTTTGTTTACTACAAACTGTAGGTACTTGCGATATTACGCACCACTACTCCATTGATAACGTTGATAAAACTGGAATATTCCTCTTATGGGAATAACCGTGCAAGTGCGATTTGACGTTTTGGGATTAATAATACGATACACTTTCGAAGAGTTTTTCAAAAGAAAATAGTCTAACGACCGAATATTTGAGCTAAATAGTTCAGTGAATATGACGTCATAAACATCATGCACGTTGCGACTCATGGCTAGGATATAATATCATTGACTAGGATGAATCAACAGTAAAATCATGACGTAATTTATTCAATGAACGTCCGAAGGTAGCACGTAATTTAACAATAGTGAAACTGTCCGCCCTCACCTCTCCTACACGTAATAGTATTCTTTGCTAGTACACAAATAGGTTGACGCAAGATGCGCAAGCGTGACTCTCCCGCGCAGAATGGCCGAAGTGTCTGTAGTATTTTTAATCGAGTCATAATCATTGGTATTCATCTTACCTGATATATCTCGTCATTTTCATAACATTGTCGATTTCCCTTTCGGCATTTTTATCTGATTATCTTGAAAAGTTGGTTTG
The DNA here is from genome assembly GCA_951230895.1 of Carpatolechia fugitivella. Lineage (NCBI taxonomy): Eukaryota > Metazoa > Arthropoda > Insecta > Lepidoptera > Gelechiidae > Carpatolechia > Carpatolechia fugitivella. Next base: position 11,347,821 of record OX579654.1, on the reverse strand, counting down.
ACGCACTTATGTATCAAATAAATAAATATGATTATCTAGCAACACTCTTACGACCATTTTCGCAGTTTCGTCACAGTTACCGAGCGAAAACTAACTGCTTTTTCGATTTAGATCGTTAACTTGAAATATTTTCTTTCAGGCACGCAACCACGTATAATTAAATCATGCTTTAATTTTTTTCTTTTTTCAAAAACGTGAGAGATTTTTGTGTAAATCGGAAGAGGAAACTTATAAGTTACGCCTGTAGTCCATAATATATAAGCGTAACTATCTATTTTGAATTTATTTACACAGTTGATAGTTCCACGAACCAATTAAAGAAACTTTACTCAAGTCAATGATACTTACGCAAGTTATCATTGCGTGATCAAGCTAATAATTATCGGTAAAGTGCTCTAGTAATCTTTATCGACTATAGTTTATTTATACTAACATGTCACGCATGTAGCGTATAAGGAATACAGTAAATAAAGTTTCTTTTTATCTTACGATCAGCTGGGTCGAAGATTATCGCCTTTTGTACTCGTAACCTGCTATTCAATCTTTTTTTTTCTGACGACAAAAGAAAACCTGTACAATGTTTGAATAGGCTGTTTGTACTACATTGTTTTTTTCTTAACGCAATTTTAAAAAGAAATCTGTTAGGCAATTTCACGGTGATCTGAGATCTCGCTACTTACAAAATTTAATTGAATTTGGAATGTTCCGGCCAGTAACATGACGAAATCTGATACTTACAATATTAAAAGTAAAAAGTTTTGTATTTCAAATTAAGAATAGATTTTACGTTACGTGCAGTACCGGCAGGCGTGACAATCTATAATTTTCTAAGTTAGTTCTAAGAACTCTTAAGAATGCAAGGGTCATAAATTGTTTTGTCTGAAACTGACCAAGCGAATAAGCTAGGCAGGGGGTCTGAAAACAACTGGGTAAAGGGGTCACCCAAATTTCTTACCCTTTCTATAATTACACCTTTTCTAGTGTCATTGAACTACGACTATTTCTCTCATAATATGGGGAAGAAAGTGGACTTAGCAGCGGGATATCCCGAGTTCTAAGCACTTTTAGATCGTTATTAGAAATTGTTGCAATTTGAATAGGGTCCTTTGTAAGCAATATGCGGTCAAGAATGAGTTTCCGAGTTTTATTTCCGTTGCGGATGAACGGGTTTAGTAGTGCAGATGTTTTAAAAATGGAATAAAATTACTGGCACTTTCGAATCCGTTCAAATTCAAAAACGCTCGTTGTGCTTCTAATTTCGCTCTCTCTGTGGCTGATATTATTTTTACTTTTATTGTCGTGACATTAGCAACCCCACATGACAGTGCGTGGTATATCTCATTGTAGTATGCAGTCGGCGCGTGCGCCCCTCGCCCTCGCGGACAATCACCTAACGGACTTTATTGATTTTCATCCTGCCCTACTGTTTTGATTTCCTGCCAGTAATTGCCATCAATTCCTAACTACCACCAATCATGTTGAAAGCGTGACAGTTATTAATTGAAATAACTAGGTAATCATTTGTTTCTGACCGGAAAATGTACCAGTTTGACATCGAATTTGCAGTTTGATTAATAAATATGTATATTTATTTTATGTGATTATTATTACGCATGCAGTACGTAATTATTAACGACCGTTCCTGATGTAAAAACAGCCAATTACAAAAACCGAAGACATTAAAGATGTTATCTCAGACGGAACGTTCTAAACTCAAATTAAACCGTTGTTCACACAAACCGTTCGAAAATCGAACGCGAACATTTGAACACGTATCTCGCGAAACGATGCGGGTGATTACAAAAAAGTTGTCAACACACGTGTTCCAAATTTGAAAATTTAAACGGTGCCCCATGTTGAATAAAGTAAACAAGCACAATTTATTCTAATGCATTACTGAGTCAGCACATCAAATTCAGAATGCTTTCATTCCCATCGATCGATGGACATCAAACTGTGGGCTTCCATCTTTCACCCTTCGATATTTGAACAAGAATTGGCTCCCCAATAGGGGATAGCTAACGGTCGCGAGCGCATGTGCATACGCGCAGCCCCCGCTTGCATATCGCACCCTCGCAACTGGCAACATTCCCGCTCGGATGACCGGGATACAGGGATCTATCCCTAGGATGATAGTGAGGGGAGACTGTCATAGTCCTGTAGCCAGCGGAACAGTGACATTAACAATAGGTCTGGTGAACATAGAAAATAAATGTAATGGTGTATATGAAAGGTAGAGACATGTTTATTTGTATGACATTGTTATTAAAAATCTCAAAACCAAAACACATTACATTATATTAAGTTTTAATTCATCAATAACGCAACGCACAGTATAACAAATTACAATGACATTTTCAGACTGATAAGCGTGCATCGTGAGTTGTTGTTGGTCATGATTGCAATTAAGAATATTTTTTTTTTTTGTACGCTTAATACGATTTCTTCGACCTCCTTTTCACCTGATCAATACTGATGTGTCATCGACTTAATAAGCAGACTTTTTGGTTGTTGGCTGCTTACACTGGCTACAAGTCTATACTATGATCATCTGCTGTAAACAGATCGATTTCGACAGCACGCAACACTCTTGTTCCATACTAAACACTGTTAATTGTCAATTGATCGCGCGCGCATCTGTTGTATTTGCTATTGTTCTAAATTGATCCACAATTGGTTTTGATGTGCGTTGCCGAGTTGAACATCTGGCGTGATCGGTATACAAAACGTTTAGTATAACTGCAACTAAAGTTTTGTTAACCTAGTCCTTTTCTAAGGTTGTTATCGATCGTGATCGATTTCTATCATTCTTTATCGAAAATATCGGTCGATTTGTCATCTATAGATAAAAATGACAAAATGGTGTTATTTCCAGCTCATTTTATACTGCATTTTATGCTTGAGCCAAACCTGCATCTAATTGATAAATCAAATTCTATATTAATTGAAAAAAAAAAAAAAAAACATTTTAACAGCATTGATTTTACTGTTTTCTAGTTTCTTTTTAAGTTAAAACTACACAATCTTTTCTAATAAACTTCTTATTGATGTGTACTGACCAGTCCATTAACATAAACTTGCACTTACATTAGTAATTGCCCTGACCACCGACTTGCGACTAATGCGTCAGTTTTCTCACGGGTCAGACGCTCGTGTGAACTGGCCCTTAGCCTCGGAGGTCGTTCAGGCGCTGGTGTGAACGCGCCCTTAGCCAAGGAAGCGGATACTGCACGACAAGGTTCACCGCCTGTAACCGTCGAAGATAAAAATAACGTTCGCAGGTGGATTGTAAAAATACATTGTCGTGTATGGAACTATGAACGAACATCGAGGTCTTAAGGTGTTTACGATGTGCGTAACCACAACAGTAAATAGAAGACTTTTTGCATACATTGTAATGTAATTTGTGAGGCAGAAGGTGGAATTTCAATCTAAAAACAGCTGTTCTCAAATCAAATTGAACTGTCAATCGAAACTGGATAATTTAAAAAATAAACTAAAGACAATCGTGTTAATGGCCTCGATTCGGGATGTCATGCTCTAATTCTAATTTTAAAATCCAGCTATCCTTTTCGTCTTTATGACCAATGAAAGAGAGGTGTTGAACGAATTATATTCATTTGAACGAATGATAAAATAAAATAAGGGCATAGCTGTCAGTTTAAGAGATTTTTAAGTCGCATGTTTTAAGTGCTCTCTAAAATTGTGCAATCGACACGGCCATATGGTTCAAATTCGATGTTTGACAGCTCTAATATTAGGATGGCCGTCTCCTGTCCCTTTTCAGTCTTTAAAAGGTAAAAAGGATGGACCAACTTAAATTAAGGATGAGAGCGTAACATCCCGAATCGAGGCCAATATCTGCATTATTAAAATCTCTACATCACGACTTTTTATCTTTCAAGTGTTGACGAATACAAGACGTGGAACCGCATTCCGAAGATGTGTGATGATAGAGGACAAGTCGAGATTACAGAGATGCAGTTTTTGGCAACATTTAAATCTTTAATGTCAATATGGCTGACATTTACTAATGTCGTGGTTGCAGAATGAATGTTAACTGCTTAACTTCAAATTATAATTTAAGATAAATAATATCGTTTGAATGTTTGATAATATATTTGGTGATATTTGAGACGAAACTAGGTATCTTAGGATATTGATACATTCAATAGACAGACTTATTATGAACAGTTTTATTTGCACAAAGAAAAAAATTAACACGACATACCTATTTAATATGACCATTTGTAATTAAGTTCTTACTATCTTTAGATCGACTCTCACCATGTTACCAAACTGACCTTTACCACAGACAAACAAATACTAGCTTCAACTCTGGCAGGTCAAGCATGACCTAAGACTAGGCCCTATCTCCTTGTAATAAGACCTAATTCCAGCCCCTCGATTTTTAATGAGCTGGATTCCAGAGAGCCATAAAAACAGGTGATGGAGTGGTTCCAGTTGACGGCTCCCACTCCTGAAGGTCGTTGGAATCCGGTCCAAGATGTGCTCGTGAGGAAGCCCACTCTCACTTTCCAGGAAATTAAGCGAACGCTCGTGAATTCGCGATGTTATTATCATTATTATGACGGATGTCATCAAAAATAATAACAAATATCGTTTAATAATACAACTTGCGAAATAGTGAACGATTAAGAACACTATTTCGCGTAAAATAAACGATTTCTGTAATTCTACGGTGTCTATAGTTCTAGTTATTTCTTTGACACATAACGTCATATTATATATCAGCCTATTGCAGTCCACTGCTGGACGCCAAACCGCACGATCACCCGCTTTCCTCATCCAGCCACCACCAGTGACCTTCCTCAGGTCATCAGTCCACCTGGCAGGGGGGCGTCCCACGGTACGTTTCCCGAGACGTGTTCTCCATTCGAGAACCCGTCTGCTCCAACGCTCATCGGTTCTGCGACAGACGTGGCCAGCTCACTGCCACTTCAGCTTATATAAGAAATAGAATATCTTAAACATTTTTTTTCGAACATTTGCACATCTTTGTTACATCCATATTTTGAACTCGCTGATTACACCAATATAATATAAGATCAAACGAGCTTCGCAAGCGAAGTTCGATCGATATTATATGAGTACGCTTCATTCGAAGATATAATATAATAATAGGTAAGTTATATTCCTTCGTTCTCATAATATTATATTCTCAAAATATTACATTCGCAAAACATTACATTCGCAAAATATTATATTCTCAAAATATTATCTTTTGTAAAATGAAGTACTAAAGTATTATCCATAAAACGGAAGATAAACATTATTACTTAAATAACGTAAAAAAAAACTATGGTTATCGCTTTAAGTTACGAGATCAAGGACATCAAAAAATATTTTTGCTGCTTTTTTTTTTATTTTGTGCTTCTTATTTCTAAATTATTATAATGTACTTATTTTAAAATTCTACTCAATTTAATTAAGGATATTTTCTGTTAGCACATTTTTTTTTTATATTTATAGCATCAGTAGAAGTGCTAGTATTTGATCGTCAAAGTAACGACTATGGGCGGTATTTCCACATAACCCCGCCATATTTCATTCATTCAATAATAAATTACTCAATAAATGGTTTCCGATCGATTCCCTTTCCAATTTCCCATAGTCCCCAGTTCGCTCAGACCTGGGAACCGTTAACTAGGGCGATACTGTATCAGTTGAGTGTAGCAATTATCTCCCCTTGACTAAACTGATCAACCGATGAACAGTCACGTGTTATTGGGAAAACGATGCAGATGGCAGAGCAGGGTGGGAAAGAGGGAAAACTACAAAGACTCAACACCTACTTCCTAATATTTTTATATCTTAAGTTACTGAGGCAGCCCTGAAATAAAGCTAATGCAGTACAAACAATTTAAAATACGACACCAATAAAGTTAACAGACAGTTTAGTTTTTTAGTTTCTTAAAGCAAGTGTGCCTAATATTTTCTCGTACCTTTAGGGTCCGGCGGCGTCGGGCCACACTCTTATCAAAACGCGCGCGAAGTATGGAAATCCTTAGAAGATATTCATATATTCATTCATTCATTCCTTTTCCAAGTGTGGCCCGGCCCTTATAGTATAAACTCAAAAACACATACAGCCATACCATGCCTGCCATGTTGTCAAACCATGAAATAAATAATTTTAGTCAGGTCAATCTTTACAAATCTTTAAAAGTCCCGTTACATTATTATAAAGTTTATGTATAATATTAAAATTGAAAGTGATAGGCGTTTGACTCATTCAACGGTGTTATCGATCAATTGCAACACAACACCAAAACATTGAAACGTGCATTGTTAATGTCATCGTGCTTTTATCTCCAATTACAATGTAGTAATGGTGCATTGACACCCACCATTTATCACAATTCCACCATTTTTATCATTTCAATGTAAAAATCGTGTGAAAATCCCACCCCAGTAGTATCTCCCGTGACGTAGGAATTGAGTTGAAACAAAACGAGGGGGGTTTTTTTCCAATTTCATTCTAATATGCGCCATTCCCTCCGTAACAATAAATATAAAAATACTTATTTCTATGCCAGCCGTTAAATTCTATTAAAACAATAATAAAATTTCACGCCAGTCAATAAACGAACGCAATGCACTATTCCAACAAAGCTTCAATCAGATTTCATTATTTTCAATTTGACGACGCGCCGCGTAACATTATTGTTTTAAATGGAACGCGTCGGTTTTAATTTGGGAACGCGCCGGAATTATTTTTTTAACGCCTACCATTTTAGCCGGCTGTCAGACAGTTGTGTGTGGAAAATAGACAGTTGTATAACAACTAACTTTTAAAAGAAAAAATAAGACGGCCAGTTTTACTTTAACTACGTTCGAAATTTGAATAAAAACGGTATTGTTCCGCACACTGAGTTTGTGGCTTGTGCAGATAAGCAGCTGTGAACGTATCGAATTTTGAACTTTTCAGTTAACGGTTATATTGTTCTTTTGTTTTTCTTTATTTTAAAAGGATTTTTATTCTTGTAACCTGCCAGTGCGAGTAATGCGATTCCCCTTGATCGCGGCGATAACCACGGAAGTAACAATAACTACTTTCGTGGGAATGTCGTTGTCGCCACCACGTAATTACGCCTCCTAAGTGACTCAAGCGATCTGATAATGCACTTAAAATGTTTTGGGGTTGTCCTAATGACAATCTGTGCTTTCCCATGGATTCTATAAGTGGTGGTGATTGTAAGTGTATAAAATATACTTTTTAACGGGTTGTTTTTCTCTATGTATACTATTCTATTCTACGTTTGTCGAATACAAACAGACTCCTAACTCCTAGACTATTTGAACCCTGTTAGGTTCATAAAGTAAAATTAATTCTCGAACTATTCCCACAAGGATAAGGAAAGGTATTTCAAGTGCAGTGCTGCGCTACGCAACGCAGATAAGGGCCGCGCACCAGCCTTGCACTAGACTTGCGATAAGCTTTGTGGGGCACGACCTTAAACACGGGAAGCTTATTAACGGTAATCGAAGAACAACGGGCTTTTAAATTATTGTAATTTTAATTAAGTTTTTTTTACCTGAAAACAGTACAGTATGGTGGTAACTGGTTGTGCAATATTTTAGTAAAAAGATAAATTGTTAATATTTATTGTTGGATTATTTCTGTCCACTACTGACTGGACATAAACCTCATCATAGACATCGCTCGTCTTCAATAAGTCAGATTTTTTCACCTGTTATCCTCTGAGTATACTTTCCACCAGGTTCTATTCATACCACTCCAGTTCCAATTACGGGTTTAATTAAAGTCAAATCTGACCATAAAATTAATGCATTTCGTGTGCAAAGTCCTTAACTGTCAAATTACTGTCTGCGTAATTTACGCTTATGCGACCGAAGCGAAAATAAACTGCACTTAATGCATATTAGTGCTTTCGTTTATTTGAATTTGAGTCGATAATTTAATTTTTATAACCTTTTTCATTTATAATTTATTTCATATTAGACACCAAAAATAAAAAAATAAAAATTGAAATATCTATAATTCATCAGAAGCGGGTTTCACTGAGTAAAAAATAACCTATAATTATGTAGATGAGCACGTTTGTCATCACCAAGGGCGTGAAAATATTGGATGTATCTTTTATTATTACAAAATCCAGTTTTTAGTTTTTCACAAAGAGAATAAAATTCATTAGATATTCCGGAGCCCACTTGAAGCGCGGTCGCATTAGACTAGACATCTCGATTCGTCGTACATTTTAATATTTTTAATGTATTTCTTGCATTTCAATTCAACCCTAAATCTTAATATTCTGTCGTTGACAAAGGATCTTGACAATGGGTCAGGCGTTGACACTCACATTCGAAATCAATCTAACGAAAGATCATTTGAATTTCAACGATTCTTTCTTGTTTAGATTTTAAAGACGTTTTTTGGTTCCAGTTCTCTGTTTTACTGGAATAAATACCACAAGCCCTTTACAAATAAAACTAATTTTAGGCAAGGCAAATACGTGCTCAATACACGACAAGCCCTTGAATTTCAATATGTTTGATCAACAATATTTACTAAACGTGGCCGGCTCAAGTTCGTATGCGTAGGAGTATTATAGTGTTCTCAAGGCCCACTTCAAACCTTAGCCCAAAGCCTCGTAACTCACCTTTTTTCGGTTTCGAGCATAAGGGTCATCAAGGGTTTACCCTTACTGTTGACACCGACGGTTGACACACGTGTGAACTTTTGATTCTTTGAACTCTTGATTCGATTGTAATTCTCTATTCTCCATCTCACGCATTCTTCACGACAGTTCAAGTGTCACAAATGTCCCCGAGAACACATCCATCACAGATTCTTACCCTCAGAATGATGGATGGTGTCCAATGAATAGGAATGTATGTTAATGTAAAATTGAAATGTTAATTCTAGATAATTATCGAATAGTGAACAACAGTATAAATAGACATGCACTCGATTCTAGTTTTACACCTGTGTTGTTGAGAAACCATTCGCACACTTCAGTTCAGATTTTGGATTTAGAACGCTCGAGTTCAATTCTTTTAATTTTTCGGATAATGTTGCGTTTTTTTGTATATTTAAAAATCGCTTCGTATCATTTATCAACAGACGAAAACAGTTTTAAACCTTTCAAGAAGTAGCTTTGTTATGCAAACATTTCTTCCAAAAGGTTTTACATTTTTAGTAAAACAAATACTCCGTGCAAACAGCATTATGTATGGACGTCACAACGAAGAATTTTAATACTTTAAAAAGCATGCTTGGTGAGGACATTAAATAGTTTCTAGATTTAAACTTAACTACAGTTCGATGGTAAAGTTTAGACTTAGACCTTATATCGTACAAGCAGAGGCTATTTTTGTTTAGTATCTTCTTCAATCTACGTACGATTGTAACAAGATTGAAAGCTAACAAACCTTTTGACCCGTCGACGTTCGTGACACAATTCAACTCCTTTGATTGATAACTTACGGCTATAAAGCACGTCTGGCGACGCGACTATTTCTAAAGATGACTTTTTTCACTCCCACCTGAATTATTGTATAAAACTGAGTTACGACGTTCTTTCATACGACCGTTGCAAAGGAACCACGACAATAAAAATAGGGTATTGTTAAAAACATATTTTCTTATGTGGATGAGGATTAGAAATATAGAGTTACCATCTGAATTTTAGATATGTTTGTATTGGCTGTGAATGGAACGTATAATGAGGCTAATTGTGTGTGAAGAACATACAGACGGACTAGATGAAATATGAATATTTATAGTAATTATGACGATTTCTATAGGAAAGGGTCAGTTTTGATTGACGGGTCGAATACGAATGGTCATATTTTGGATTGGCTTGGGAATACTATTGTTACGAATAAAATTTCAAGTTTCACAGTGTCATAATTCGTTTATTATTTAAGATCGGAATTGATTTTCCAAAGACGGTTATAATATTCTACGACTATGAAATTACATGTACAAGCGCAATCATGAGCTTCTTAAGTACTTATAACCTACCAAATACCTAACAACCATCCCAAGGTACACTTTAGGCTCATCGTTATCATCAAGGCTCTTTCCTGTGTAGAAATCACCTTCTTCCTCTGTCTAACAGCCAATCTCCTAACCTTGTAGATCAATCAATCAATCAATCAACCTATTGCAGTCCACTGCTGGACGTAGGTATCCCCAAGGGCACGCCAAAGCGCACGATCACTCGCTTTCACTCTTTCTGTCCGATATTGTCTTATAAGAAGTTGTGATCATATTAGGCTGACTTGTAGCAGTCAGACATTTAGTATCCTTCCTAGAATCTTCTCACGATGATGGTGAAGAAGAAGCTAAGCCAAGGTAAACCCTGTGTCTTATCTATTTATTTAGCGGCTTTTTCCCCGAAGAAGACCGTTACTTGACACATTTTAAACATTCTTAACGCCAAATTATATAAATACTATTCTAAAGCAATATTAAACAACATACAGGCCCATATTATTCCTATACATTGACAGTTTTCAACGAACACCTATAATAAAACGAAATAGCAAAGCCGCAGTGTATTATAAAAGTGGAGCAAAAAGTTGTCTTATTTCTTCTGCGCTAATAGTAAAATGTAGACCTACTTGGCTATTACTTGTCTACGTTTGGTATCTTGAAGTGCCGTTAGGAGGCCCTTAAGGTGGCTCAGCCTTGACTCCAATGTACAGTTACATTAAAGGATTACACTGCCTTGTATTGAGCTGACAAATTGCTCGAACAATACTTAAAAAATACTAATAAAAATAAAATGTTACTTACAGTTGGTTAGCTACAGTCTTATGAGCTACATAGTTTCAGAACAAAGTAGGTAGATAGAAAGATATAGATACAGTTGTCTTAAAGAATTCAAATGATAACAGCATGAGTGATGATAATGTAGTTACAATACATGAGAGACAGGTTACGGAAACATTATGAGAGTAACATGTCCATACCTATAATAGTACATTACGATACAAGGATCGTAGAGGTGACTTTTGTAAGCCCGAGCCGCAGGCGGGGGTTTATAATGTCACGAGTTTCTTATAAAACCTAAAGCCCGTCACAGACGGAGCTATAATATATATTATAGCACGAGGCAGCCAGCTCTCTCATCACCATTCACTTTGTGTGCAAAGCGGGGGTCAAGCAGAATGGCCGGTCACTGGTTGATTCGCCATTTTGTTTGACCCCCGCTTTACGTGAAAGTGAATGGCGACGAGAGAGCTGGCTGCCTCGTGCTATAATATATATTATAGCTGCCGTGTGTGATGCCCTTAAGATCCGTGTGTTGTACGACGTTTTTCTATACACTTGTGAGAAAACTGGTTGTAAATAATGAAAACGAAATGGTTAAGAAAGTACCCCTACAAAAGCTACGATACTTCAGGTTCAAAATTGTTCATGTATAAGTTGAAAAACCTAACCTTTATCATGTCACGCGCAGTTTTAGTTGCTGTACTATTCTAATACTCTATTCTACTATTCAGATTTATACAACACTTGATCACTCATAAAATAACAATGTAAATTAAATGAAAATTTTACATAATAGCGGCAATCTTAAAACAATAATAGGTTTCTTTTTATAAGCATAATCATTATGGAGAAAAGACTCGCGAACATTCAGCCTCTTCGAATCGATTCGTTATATTATAATCGAGATAATTTTATTTAATATATTTGATACAATTTGTTGAAATAAAAAAATATAAAATACTTTTTTGTTTGAAGAATAGATTCAATTTATTTTCTATTATTAAAATGATTCTGGCTGAACAATAACTATGGAGACCGAAGAAATAAAATAAAAAATTGTAATGAAAATGCACGAGTGCGGAAAAACGCATTTACCGCACAGTTTACTGCCTTCTTCGTAAGATCAATTTTCGAGCAAGATGTAGTAAAAATTACTTATGCTTATTGTTAAAAAATTACGGTAGATTAATTGGCTAATTGTCTCATAAATTAAGAACAATTATACTCTTTGTTAATAAGTATGTTAGGTGTTTAATTTTTAAGCTTTGTATGACGGAGCCTGGCCTAGTTTCATTCATACACAACACTACAACATTGTATTGTATGTAAGTAACATTACAGTATTAAAGACGTCATTGTAAGTCAAAACAAATTATAGTACATAGGTACTTTATACGAAGACCAAAAAAGGTGCCAGCCAAGTTAGTGCATAAACATAGCTTTTTAAAATTTGATAAATAAATTATTTTATTGTCAAAAATACTGTTCTTGAGACTTGTACTAGTTTGTGATTGTATTGTTTGTAGTAGGTAGTTGTAAAATAGTAATATTTATAACGTGCTTATATCTTTAATGAAGAAGCAAAATTGAATACTGCAACTTCAGAGCTTTTTATAAACTGCTGATGTTTTTCTTGTATAATCCTGTAACGAGGCATTCGTCCTCTTTCCTGTTTTGTGACTGGCAACCTTTCTTGCTGGCAGTTTTATCTTTCATTTTCAAATTTCGATTTCTTACGTTTCGTTTTTGTCTTTTTTCTGCCAAATTCTTCATTTCATGTCCTGATCTCTGATAGTAAACAGCTTATCTACTATTTTCTACCGTTTCCCATGACAGTTATGTAATAAATAATATAATATATAAATTCCTTTTCTTCGGACTGAACCTGGCGGCTGCTGGGCCACACTCTCTTATACGGTAAGCAGTTCTGTTTCCAGCTTCTTCTTAAGGTTAAGACTATAATCCATATACTTACATACTACATCTACATAGCGTCGGTCGTGTGTTTGACCGTCAAAGGCTTGTGGTTTCCGCATCCAGCGTACGGTCAACCTCCCGACCAGCATAAGCAGGTCTTGCAGGCGTAACATGACCGGCGGCGTCGGGTGTCAACTTACGCTGGTTGTGCCCACTGTGCGCGTATATCTGCAAGCGACGGCGCCTGCGCATCGCGGTCGACGAACCGACGCCACAGAGTTATTGACTCACACACATAAGCTATAGAACTAGATGTTGATGTCGTTCTTTTGAAATGAGGATTCGTTGTATATTATTTTCTTCATTATAATTATAATAATATTCAAATTGAGAATAAGCCCAAAAACTTTTTTTTTTTATTGATATAATTTTTGTTCCGAATTACTATACTTATAAAATACTTATAAGTATAATGTATGGTAGGTATGGTGATGGATTAATACTAAACGTTAATTTCAAGCAAATTCAATTAGCACTTCCGGGAAAATTATACCTAAAGGAGACTGTCCAAGTTATACTTAAACACGTATGTACAGATTAATTTTAGATTTCGGTCAGAATGTTCAACATAGTTATTATAGAGTAATAGTTATCTATCTGATTACCATAAGGTAATCAGATACTGAACACGCTAACCTTTATTTTATCCAGTATAGATCTAGTCCATCGGAAGTAGATGTTCTTCGTCTATCTATTAGTACAAAGAATAATATCTGTCTTACAATAAATCTAATACGTCCATCATTCTCCTACATATTTCGTCAAACGGTACTTTTGAAGAACAGTACAATAAAATTATACTACACTATAATAAATAGATCTCATACTCATGTTACATATAATGAAGTGTAATAAAAACACAAATCTTTCGTCCAAGGCCTAAGACCTACTTAAGGCGCTCGACCTGGCATTGGCAGTAGGTAGCGAAATTAACGGTACCATGACAACAGCGCGCGTCGTATTCCAAATTTGAATCGCGATGCGCGTACGCACTGCGTCTACTGGCCGCGCGTGCGCCACGTCTTTTTTGTTTTGTTTGTTGATGTTCAGGATCATGAATACTTTACTTTTGAGCGTCAACTGAGTGACTAAGTGGCAAAGATGACGAGTTTTGTTGGTAAACATGAATTTCTATTAGCGTTGTCTTTAAGGTTAAAGTATCAAATTATATGTTCAAACAATTCTGATCTAGATACTTTTAAGTTTTCGACCTTTGAGGATGCTCCAAGCTTGTGACGACGGACGGAAAACTTATAAAAGGCGTATTAATTAATGGATCTCTATTCAACCAATTCTTCAGAGACAAGGTGTTAACTCAGGATTCCTCGACTCCTACAACCCTGGAGAGGCTGATTCTGATCGTAATGACGCCTAGCACGCACGCGCACGCGCAGTAGCCACTCCAGCCCTCGCAGCGAGATGATTGTCGTCGCGATCGATCACAATCGTGATAACAAACACGCGAACAGACTACTGACAACTAGACAAGGTCGAAAATATTTGAGAACTAGCAGTCCACCCGGGGCTACGCTCAAGTTGTGTAAAATTTTCCCGTGGGAATAAGACTTTTTCCCGTAAAAAGTATCCTTTGTGTTAGGGTACGTACGTACAAACTATCTCTATTCCAAATTTCATCCTGTAACAAACATCCATCCATACTTACAAACTTTCGCGTTTATAATAATATTATTATTAGTGAGGATAAGGATAAATATAAATATCTGAATATTCTTCTTACTCGTACTTTCATAGGCTGGCTGTAAATAAAATAAATAAATATTTAATTAATGAAATATCGTTAGAAGCATTAAGAAATAATTAACTTCTCTCAAAAATCTCTCCTCCACTACACACACACACACACACACACACATATATATATATACACACACACACACACACACACACACTGTCTACACTTTTTAAATTAATTCTCAATTTGATGACAAACTTATAAATCTATTATTTTTTACATGTTTATGATGATAATTGTCCACAGTATTTTCATCACTTGTCGTTCTGTATTCTTGTTCAAAATATTTCTCTACTACATTAGGAAATAGTCGAACTCCAAGTGTGCACGTGTACCGGCGGAAAGCCGCAGCAATTTGGACGCCATACTCCGCGGATACTCTCGAACTGCGTAGGCGCAAGGTAGTTGAACTCGGCTTAAATGTAGCTTACACTACACAGTAATTTGAAACATTTATTGTAAAAAAAACTATGAGAAAATGATGGTAGAAAACTGTAGGTTTACCATTGTCAGAATTCGTTAGTTAGGAATTAATACTACTTAAATGAGAAAATTTACCAAAACGAATATGCAAATAAATTGCATTGCCAATTAGCTTAAAATGTTTAAGCTTCCTGAAAGCAGCTAAACGGGTATGTGCAATATTTTGCAATCCGACTTAAACCGGCCGCAGTATGAAGTCAGAAATAGTCAGTAGATATAGGTACTTACTTAGTTATTACGATAAGCTTAATTGTCTCGCCATTTCCAGTTTAGCAACTATGCATCCTATGTTTATGTATCAGTTTCCTTGCGTTTAGGAATACTACGCGCAGTTTTATTTTATTATTTTTATATTATGTCAAGCAAGTATTTTTTTAATGGAGATACATGTTTCGAACGTTAAAAAGTTTTATTTTAAATGCTGGCTGGTTTATTTTTTGTGCTGGCCATGAATTTATTATCACGACTTGTTGACATCGCCATAACACCTAAACAAATAACGCAGAGCACACGTGTTAGCGTTCACCTTGGCTATAAAATCAGAAACCTCTGTTATGTTTATGCCTTCGATTTATTTACGAGTATAATCGAGCAGTTTTCGCGAATAGGTTCGGATAGTGGAGTTTACAAACAAACATGATGTCGTCGCACTCGTTGCGCGTACGAGTGACAAAGACAGGCATGGTTGCGTAGAGGACGCGCAGGCTACGAGGTTATCAACCCTTTCAGTGCACAAATTGTGCAGGTTTTCCTAAATATATATATTTTAATTTCAGCGTTACAAAGTTGTTTATTGCGTGATTGAGAAAAAACTATTATGCGAAGACGACAAATATGCTCTCTAATGCTCTGCATCTGTTATGACGGCTATCCAAGACAGCCTTTTGATTTATATTTGAATAATTAGTTTAGTTCCATCCTATAGATAACTTTTCTTTAATTTTAAACTAGGAATCATCGCACGCTCTCTGTAACTACTCGTCTAGGCCTAGGACAAAATTACGCTTATTAAAATAATAACTGGCCGGTTCTCACGGTTTATCTGTATCTGTGACATTAAGTGCTGGCTGGAATCAAACCTAACTAAAAATAGAAAACATTGCAAATTATGTAGTACATAATAGACATTCACATTACGAATGTTGTCCCTACTGCTACGGGATAAAGGGGTTTTCAAGAATTTGTCCAGCCGCGACTACAGTATTTTGCAACTTTGTTATTTTATGATAATTTTCTGTAATGATTACTGGTTGTTAAATTAGTGATCATTGTCTATAGCCACTCTATAGTCTATCTGCAGGAGTAATTTACATTAACGTTTTTACAGATACATTAAGTTATTTATTATTACAAAAACAGCGTTGGATACTTAGACTGTCCATGGCGTTAAGATTAAGTGACTGCTTTTCTTGTAACTGTCGTCATTTGCCGTGGTTGGCCCTAAGGTTGGCCATATAATTATTGAGTTCTCCTTTTCGTTTCTTTTTTTAATTTTTTACATGTCCGTTTAACTGCTGAAGTAAATAAGTAATTCATTGCTAAATTATTTTGTGAATTACGCACTGTCGATTGTCTTACATTATTTAGAATTCGTTTTACAGGCTCCTATTTAAAAAGTACTATTCTAAATAAAAATACACTTCTATATAAAAAAATATAGAAAAAATTATATTGAATTAACAGGTATTTCGTTTGACAAGATGTACGTACAACCGAATGAATTACATAATTTAAATCAAAGCAAGTAGCTTGCCAGTAGCGACTAGCATGAGTTACTATCTGTTGCAGCTGCAGGCGCAATTAGAGCTGCATTCCCAACTGCGTTTTTTTTATTTATGTAATTGTTGTATATAACTCTGGATGTAATAATAGTTGACGACATTATTATGTTCATTCTGTTAAATATGTTGTTGGTACCATTGAAATAACTGCTCTACTACGTATTTTTACTACCTACGTGTTACTTCTACATTCACCTCTCTAGATTAAAAAAAAAAAACTAAAACTTGTCACGACCATAAAATAAGAAGGTTTATTTAACCATTTGTTTATTTATTTTCAGGTAAGCAAAGTGTTGGATCACTACTTATTTGTGATGTTCATAATTGGGTAAGAAAACAAACACTTTATTCTCGTGTTATCATTGCCTCTCGTATTTAGTGCCTCCTTAGTAAAGAGACCTTACATGGTGGTCCAAAAAAGCTTGTTTGTCTTTGTGCTCCTTTTCAAAAAGCTACTAAGTATTCTGCTTAGCACAGACCATTGATGCACTTAAAGCTGTTTAATTAGCGTATTAACGTAACGGCCATCTTGTTTCGGCGTTCCTGTTTAAGCAGAAGTAGAACACCAAATATAGGACGAGAGAAGAAAGAAATCGTGACTGACCCGTATTAAAAACAAACGCGGCTCATTTAGAACAGAAACACTTGTAAAAAGAAGGACTAGTAACTGTTATAGTAGATTGTTAACCAAGGGATGAAAACTGCCAATAACGCGAGGCATTTTGGCGCACGAACGTAGCAAAAAAGTCTATTACTTTTGTTTGTTTCTGTATTTCCAAAAGTAACCTAAATAGGGAAGTAATGTGGAATAATTGAAATTGGAATATTTTTGTACGATGAAAGGGAAGATAGAGATTTCCTATTGTAATCTGTACAACATAGTTTTTATCAAGAAACCAGTAGCCCCACTGTTTCCCATAACCTTAGATAATGTCTTATCTACTTATAAACTAAGGAAAGAAATCAATTTCGTATCGTCCTTGTAGTTTTAACTCGCCAGTAAAAAACATGGCGATAAGCAGTTCAGGAGGTTATAGCGAGATGACTGGGTTACTATTACTACAAGCGACATCCTTTTTTGTGCCAGTAACCCAATTTTGGAGATGATAAGAAACTGTGTTTAGAAACTGGCGTCTGCGCATGACGACGGTTGACTAACCTTGTAACGATTTAATTTAAACAATTGACAATCGCCAGATGCAGCGCCTACGTATCTTTAATGGAAGTAAGACGTTTTACCGCGGTAAAAAGTAGCTTAGGTCTGTTTTCGATCTCCATGTCAAATTAGTAACTTTAAAACTGTTTTGCGTGAAACAATTTTAATGATGATGATGATGAAGTTACTATTGAATTTATAAATATGTAGTATTATAAAGTTTCTTCAAGTTTTTAAACGAGATGAATTATTGTTGTGTTATTTGAATTTGAAAATACAAAACAAATCTAAAAAAACTTAATAATAAGTTAACTAAATGAAGTAGGTACTACATCCTACTTACAATAACAAATATGGTTTTGCAACTTTTTTTAACTAAGTTTTTCACTTTCATAGCGGACGAAAAGCGTAAGTGTCTTATCATCTCGATACATTCCATATCGCAGCGCAGGCGCAGCCCATTAGGTTAAGAGGCTTCATGTTCTTTCTTTTTTCTTTTTCTTTTTTATCCCAAATTCGTTTGGGTCTAAATTATACACGCACGTGTGCGAGAAAAAAGTCTTCTAGTCACGACGTACAACCTTTAGAGGGTTACTCGAAAAGAAAAAAAAGCAAACTGAAATGAGAAATGGCCGTAAAAAGGTTAGTTACCCATTATTTAATTGTAACTTGCGTAAGATTTAAAATACAATTAAAATTCAAAGCAGAATAACAATCATCGCGACTTAATGCTCTTCTGCCTGGTTATATCTCTTACGCGATAAGAATAAAGAAATCATTAGGTACATAGTCATACAGTATTCATACACAATAATAACGTATCTCTAAGAATCATCTCTTAAACTCCTTGTTAGCCATATCTTAGCTTCATGTCATGACATTAGCACAGTCACACGAGAAACCTTGTGGGTTTCCCCGTGAAAGACCTCCACCTGCCCCTTATAGTCTTTCCCTTACCAACCATAATCTCTTTCTCTAGTTATCATCTCTTATCTCATATAAACATGTTACTAAATTACTCTTATAACAAATGACTGTGCTAATCTCTGTACTGAATCTTTAGGAAGAAGGACGGAACATGGTGTCAACATGATGTAAGCAATAAAGAAACACTCACCGAGTATTCCAATGCTCGTGGATTACCTCATCATCCACATTCATCTCTTTTCTGCACTCGTTTCTTTTTTTATCTAGATTTATAACATTTCTTCACACCACCTCCTTCTCCCTCCAAAGCTATAACAAATCAAACTCATACAATATTTGACAGAACAAGTATACCAACATGATCAAAATATCATAATGCTGTTTTCACTTACTCTTGTCGATGAATTCGCAATCTTTGCGACACTCCCGACGACGGGAATTATAATAAAGTAACTAAGTGGCGTGTCCACTCAGCAATCTTCTGCCTTGCTTTCACAGCCGCTAATCTCTTTACAGGTAAACTTTCATCCACATTCACTTCTTCATTCTCTATTACATCCTCTACAGACTGTATTGGGACTTCAATGTCATAGTCCATTGCATCATTTGTTTCTATTTCTTGTATAATATCTTGCGAGATGTTAGTGTCAAATTCAACCTCTAATTGTCCATCTTGATTATTTTCTTCAGATAAGTCAACTGCCTCTTCGGTAGGTCTCTGATCTACAATCTCTTCCAGTGGTTTAAACTGACAAAGGAAATTTTCTTGTCCCCTTCTTTCAGCCTCAATGTCTTCGACCTCCAGAGGATAGAGTGACCAATAGAACGAACAAACTCATGATCATCTACTTTTACTTTGGCCACTCTGCATTCGTCATCAGAACCTTTAACGAGTGAAGTGATTTTACCTACTTTCCAATTTTCTCTGTTCTTTGAATCATTCTTCAGTTGCACAAGGTCACCAACACGTGGTTCTTTTGATGATTTCACTCTTGACTGTCTGGGATCATGAATATACCTCTCTCTCAGGCTAGATAGATATTGATTGGTAAACATTGATTTGAATTCTTCCACTATCTTCTGCTCTCTCTTCTATCCGTCAATCAAGAGTCCTTTAGTAGATGTATGGCTTCCTCCATCATCACTTGGTACAATGGGCACAAGACAGTTTCCTAAGGTCAGAAAATCTGAGGGTTTCAAAATAAGATCATGTTCAGCAGATACTGGTGTTAGTGGTCTTGTGTTCACAACCGATTCAACTTCTTTGATGACTGTATTTAGTTGCGAATCATTTAAATGGTGTTTCTCTAATGTTCTTTTTATGCAATGTTTTACAACTCCTACAAGTCGCTCGTAGAATCCACCATACCAAGGAGCTAAGGCAGGTATGAATTTCCATTTAATATTTCCTGAACTTATGGTCACAAACATTGGTCCAAAAAAATCAACTCCAGTGTAACTAAAATTTGGGCTGAAATTAACTCTTTCTTTTGGTAAATCAGGTAGACTAGGCAGATTGTATGGACCACCGCCATGCTTTATACATTGTAGACAGCGCCTTAAAACTTTCTGTACTTGTGCTCTTCCTTGAGGGATCCAATAGTTTTGTCTGATAATGCTAAGTGTATGAGCTGTACCGACATGATAATATTTTTCATGAGTGTCTTTTATAACCTTCTTTGTGTATGGACTCTATTTGGGAATTAGTATAGGATGTTTCATATCGTAGGTCCAATTAGCATACTTCATCCGGCCTCTACATCTGAATACACCATCAATACTTCGTAAAGGTTCAGATTTCTCTTTAAAGTCGTTTCTTTTCCTGCAACCTCTTCAGGAAAATACTGAAATACTGTTGTTGTAACCTCTTTATTTCATCTATATTAATCTTCTCCATGTTCTCTTCTCTTCTTTTCTCCCGTGCAAGTCATGTGTGAAAACCGATTTTACGTGTGATAAAACCCGACAGATTGTGAACTCTGCAGCTTTGTTCACAATTTGAACATTTAACATCGATAGATTATAAACTATCGAGAAATAGTACGTTATCGTTCGTTACCCTTATAAGTATTGTAGGTTGGTTGCAGTTCACAATTTTACGTCAGATTTATAATACCGTGAGATCACACTAATATTATAAATGTGAATGTTGGATGTTTGTTCCGCTTTCACGCCTAAACTACTGGACTGATTTGGACGAAATTTGGAATGAAGATAGTTTGTAACCTGGATTAACAAATAGGATACTTTTTACCGGGAAATGTCTTATTCCCACGGGAAAATCTCACATAGCGCGAGAGTAGCCGCGGGCGGACCGCTAGTACTCGTAGATTATAAATTAACGACGTCCACAATCTTATGGTGAGATAATTATGCATATTTTATAGTTGTGTACTTAGGTACTCGTCTGAAATGAATGCGAGAAGAAATTTTGTTTTTTGCTTTTTCTCAGAAATATTTATCTAAAACCTCTCATTTCGGGCAAGAGTAGGTGGATAGATGGGATTCGACTATCATTACCATACTCCCCCACGGCAACGGACTGAACACATAAAATAATTACGTACGGGCATTAGTGGCTGTGTTTAATAGTCTTATTAGAGTCGACGCCAACGCACTCCTTCTTAGAATCCCTTCAAAGATCCTTTCAAGTATCGTATTTAAGCGGAAAGAGACAGCAACCAACTGTAACACCCGTCTCTCTCTGTTACGCTCGCTCGTAAAGATTTGGGATCTCAACAAAAAATTGTTTTGGTTTTTTTCGTCGTAGAAAAAAATACTAGTTTTCTTTCTTATTGGAGGAGTTTAGTAAATATAGTGCGTGCGTTTTTTGTGGGGGTGAAATTCAAATGTTTGGTCCAACGGCCATTTGCTGGCGTGGCAAGGCTGGCTATAATAGACAATCCGTGCCATCATTTTATGGGCCAAATGGCTCCAAATGACCGTGTCTGGTAATAAACTAGATTAACAAAGAGTAAAACATTAATATCGTAAATTTTTACTTCCTTCTATCACAGTTAAGAATAAGATCTTTTTAGAGGAGGTTAAAGTTTAAGAAAAATATAAAATGCTCTTATATTTTTTTATATAGCAACAAAACAACGTTATTATTGTCGCTAATCTACTAACTGCGCAGAAGTGTATTTTTTTTCTTATCAATCTTCTATTTGGGTCACGCACGCTCGATCTAATGTTTGCAAAAAGTGTTTTGTTCGTTGTAATATAAATAATTTATATTTTTTTAAAGGCAATATGTAGTATCTTTTTGATTGCATAACATTGCACATCGAAATGTATAACAGAAATAATAATATTTTTTTACTTTGTATAGTATCTATTCTATTCAAATTATTAGAACTTTTCTTGTGTCCCAAAGTGGCAGTGCATACATACAAATCTACCTAGGCTGCCCGCAGAGCGCTTCAATTTATCTACTTGAAAGACCTCAATCAAGTTTAATTCAAGACTCAATTATAAAAAACGATCCTATAATTGACGAGATACAGTGGAGCATCTATTGGAGAGATGCTGCGCCTGCGACGCTAGATGCAATCTTTTCACGCCGCGGGTCAACGACCGCGTGAGTGGGACAGCACTACGCGCCCGAAAGAGACGGCAACGATGCGCTGCGCGTACGCACAGAAAAGGAATGAAAATTATTGTATTATTGTTATCCTTTTTGAACGTAGGCGTGTGTGAGCGACTATACGTTGTTATTGTTTAGTCGATTCCTGCATGCTTCAACTTAGGCTAAGAATAATAAGTGGCCTGACTGACTGTGACTTATTGGTATTCGTGAAGTGTCACACAGTCCATATTTTATATTCTAAAGGCAGCGACGTGTGACAAAGGGTGGGCGATGTAACCGACTTTCGGGTCGTAAGGTCCTTTCTGTAATCTTAAAGGGATTAGGGCTTGCTTTGTGCAAGGATTAGGGAATTTTTCAGCGTCGAAATGCCTCCTCCCAGAGTATCGACACGTTCACCTTTGAAAATCGCTTTGAATGACTTTAATCCGATCCACCGTAGCATACAAGTGTTCAAGTTATTTGAAATGGAATTCATACTATACTGTCGGTTTTGATTGCATAGATATGCATTTATTGACCGGCTAGGGGAGAGCATCGCGTGCATCTAACTATTAAACCGAGGACATTTCTTATTTACTTGTTTCGCTTGAGTATAGCCAATGAACTACAATAACATTTATGAAGTTACCTAAAAAAACTCTGTTTTATTACTGTTAATATTCTAGTCATGCTATCCTTCTTAGTATACACAAAAAAAAATCTTGATATAGTAAATTAATTACTTACATTACTAACTCCCATTGGTTGCCATATATATATATATATATATATATATTATCTCACTAAGCTATAACCGCCATAACCGCTCATTCCACACGTAAAATTCATATTCATGACAACTTTCCCTCGTATATCCGTAACAGTATTACCACGAACCGTGTTTGAAGTCGCCTACATACACCGAAGACAGTTGTCGTAGCAGTTGTTACGCCGACCTATTCCGGGATACATATTCATTAGAGATAGTGAGCGTTTGTCGGCACACCAGCGCGTGCGCACTGTTTACTCTACAACTATATTTACGTCTCCAGACCTACCGCAACGCTAGGGGAGACAGACTAAAAGAAACTTCCAAATTAATGCTAACACCACTATCTTGCTGGTTCAGTTTACCTCCGTGATTCTAGCGGACACGGAATAAAACTTGAAATTACGGAAAAACAATGACAGACTTGTTGTGTCATGTGTTTCTGAAATGGAATCGTAATCTGTCTTTTAGTTTTTTCCAATCAAACAGTTTGTGATTATCTATCTTTCCAACTTCATAAAAAATAAATAAAGAATCAGAAAGCGATGTAGAGCGCCAACCAAAGTAAGCAAAAATGTTCAACGTTGAAATGCTTTCGGTTTTCGTAATGTATTGTACTAGGTCAGTAACTTACTCTTTGTGGTGTCAATTTTGTAACTTTTTTTAAAGTAAATCCTATTCCATCTACTCGCTTCATTCATCTTCACTAAACACTTTTTTAAACAACCAGTTATGAAATTAATGCCACTCCTAAAATGACAGGTCTTCTATTAAAAGTGACAGCTGTCACTGAGGGATCATTCCCGCCAAAATCTGCAAGAAGTTCCCACGCATGCACCTCTTTCTAACCCAACAGTGATGATGCACCGAGCCGATGCGCACTGCATCCACGAGCTCCCAACGGTCAATGCATTCACCTATTCACATTTAAATTCACAAAGAATCTTCACAATCGCATAAAATGCACTGTTTATTGCTCAAAATACACAAATAGAGGAGGGTCAACTGCCCTATTGTTGGACACAAAGGTGGTGACAAGATATCGGCTCGAGAATAGGAGCAGTTACCCTAGGGTATGGTAATGAGATTTAATTGAGGTTATAATGGAATGATGGATACTCTCAAAGTAAGGCGCGATGATGACGATGACTTTGCGTTTGGACATTATGAACTATGTTTTCCTTCAACAGGGCAAGATAATTTCGTTTCCTCATACTAAAAATGAGTCGTGCTAATTAGGATAATACGCAAGTGCTGGTGACCTCAGAAATATTGTGCAAAACATCCTTTTAGGTGTATGACCTATTTAATTGAACCGATGAATTGTATAGGAATGACTTACACAAATGGCAAAACCCTCCACTTAAGTGGAGGAGGCTCATAGTCCAGCAGTGGACTGTAACGGACCGTTGATGTTGTTGTTGATGTTGACTTAAATTTAAGAAATAAAAAGACGGTTCCTTAAAAGTAATAAAAGAAACAGCTCTTAAATTGAGTGTTGAAAATTAGTCTTTTTTATGTATTCTTACTGTAAAAAATACAAATAAGAATTAGTAGATCTTTAAGAAATACACTGCAATCATACCTGTCAATCAATATAATAAACAGTAATGTACTGACATAATTTGGCAAATAAGATCGGTGTGAATCATATTGTATTTATCGTCATAGCCCACGACGAGTGCTATGTAATACCTATTGTGCCAGACAGCTAGTCTGCCCGCACATTTAAATATAGCAATAATCTGCAAGATACATGTGATTTCATTTATCGCGAAATATGCGTTAGTTTTGTTTTCATGCACTATTTTATAGTAATTATAATTTATCAATTTTAATAATAATTTTTGACC
The DNA here is from genome assembly GCA_951230895.1 of Carpatolechia fugitivella. Taxonomy (NCBI): domain Eukaryota; kingdom Metazoa; phylum Arthropoda; class Insecta; order Lepidoptera; family Gelechiidae; genus Carpatolechia; species Carpatolechia fugitivella. The sequence continues at coordinate 11,322,786 of OX579654.1, read as the reverse complement.
GAGCGAGCGAAGCGTCTCTGTTTCAGCTTAGCCAAATTTGCTTTTGTATGTCTATCTGTTCGTTTGTTTGTTTGTTTCACTCTACAGGTCGCGTTTCTCAACCGATTCTCGTGAAATTTTGTGAGCAGGTTCGATAAATTAATCGAATTTTTTTGTCGACTCAGTTTTTGGAAATTTAAAAAAATGACGGATTTATGGGGGTTGCCAGCTTACAAGGTCTACCGCTGAGGCTGTTTTTATCTACAGGTCACATTTCTTAACCAATAAAATAAGATAAAATAAAATAAAGATTAAAAATTTAAAAAAAAATCAAGGGGTCGGAAATGTTTGTGGAGAAAAAATAAAAATAAATATGAAAAGATATACAGACTCGCGAGGTCTACAGCTCACAGAGCCACTAGTTTGTAAACATTTTGTAAAATAAATCCACTCTTTTTAATTTAAATAATAATTTGGGTGGATTGAAATAGAGAGTTTAAAACGTAGTGACATAGTTGTTTGTTATAATAGTTACAGTATAGGTAGGTATTTATTTATGAAATATCCTCTTTCTTCGGATAGCTATCGATCGATCAATTTGATATAACAACTATTATATTTCATATACTTCAGTAACATTGCAGGTGCTTTTGGGCACATTAAAATGGCGCTTGCACATTAAGCAAGGCCATAATTGGGGCAAGAGGTCAAAGACCGACATTGAGCCCCGAAAGAACGAAGGAACAATGAATGAACGACACAAAGCCGTTGTGTCGGGCTTGTCGCGATTGTCAAATCGCTCTCATTGCAAACCATACACTAAAGGTTACTATAGTAACTGGTTTTGTCAATGGATACGTTTAGAAGTATGATAAACTGTTCTTTGGTTCGCGTAGAGCCGCGGCCGTAGTATGTAGGGCTTTATTTGCGGTTGGGAATTTGAAATTAGCGATATATTTTTAAGATAAAAAAACAACAAGAAGTCGTTACGTTAAATTTCTTATATTTATTTATTTATATGGTTGATAAAATGATATATATGGACATCTTCAATCATATTCCTGTTAGTAACAAATACAAAATGCTTGTTAAAAAACCAGTAGTGCAACACCTACGCAAATAAATGTCAGTTGTAGACAGATGCGCAAGCGGCGACTAAATTCGCCGAACAAACAAACAAACTAACATAGCACGAAACTGATATCTCCGTTCTATTTGCACAGATGCACTGTAGATCTCACTTCCAACTCACAGACCTGTCTTTGATAACGACAGCAAATAAATATAGACCTTCAACATGAACAGGGATCATTGTGTTGTCTGCTTTGTAGTGATAGTAAACATATGCCAGATTATGGTGACAGTTAAGTGCGACGGTTGACTTATTTCCTATTTATTTTGTTCAGAAAGCAGAAATGTTAAAAGACAAATGAAAGTCGTAAGATATATTGAATTCAGGGCCGCTCGCAATCACACACAAGTATTTATTTTTTTAACACTGCTTGCTTTGCTAAGCTGTACAGTAATACAAAATATTCCATTAAAGCATTAATAATTTCCAGAAAAACATACAACTCAGTAGCTCTTAAACAAACTTAAAAACGTAACCTCGCCGATACCCATACGATAATGTAGAGACGATGTAACCTAACATGTATCGTAATTTGTGATAAGGATACATTTAACGACTTCCTGATTCTTATGGTTCATGATTTATCGTAACTTATCTTGGTTTTATCATAATAATATTATAGTACACGAAGTAGGACCAACAATCAACGTCTACGCTAACATTCACAACTTCTTTTACCATGCAGATAGGTTTCATGTTGTTGCCTGGTGAGATTGTGTATGGATAATGCAGTGTTTTTGTGGCTAGGTAACATTTCCCATAGCTAGTACACGGTGCATGTCGATGCGTCGACAATGCATTTATGATGTACTAATTATCGGTTTGCTGACGTGAGCCCGCTAGTTTTATTCGGTCGTATATATAGCGTGAACAGATGTGGAAGAATTCAAAAGCATTTTGCCATCTAGAAATATTTCAGCAATTAACTATAGTATGTGCATAGAGCTTGAATTTCACTTATTTGTTAATTGATAATTTAAATTAATTTAATTAATAAAATTGTTGTTTTTTTTACATGAACTAACTGCTCGTACTTTCGCCACTTTCGCTTTCATCCTACGCCCTAATTTAATTAAACAAAAATGTAGATTGAAAGTAAAATCAGTTCCCATGCGCGTTATTTGGCTCGTATCGGGTAATGACTCGCGCGTCCCCTCCTACGGGGTCGGCAGGGCATTTTTTGGTGATTTAATTTGTGGGAACCACTCTGGCGCATGGCCACGCTACGCTGAACCTGATTTTATCCTTGCATTTGTTTTTGGTTGGTTTATTTGACTAGTACATGTTTTAAATCGATTCGACTAAAATTACGTCACATACAGGATATCAAGTAAACACCAATAATATAGCCGGAAAGTTGAATTATGTTAAACAGGTTTCCGGTTCCTAAGGAAAGCATCACGTAAAAAGGTAACTACATATTTAATTTGGCGACTATTAGCGGCTTTCCTCATGTAGAACGTATCCCTCTAACAACATTTGCAACTGCAACGGTCCACAACCTATTCTCATATAATATGAGGTTATTGTTCTCACAAACCGTTTATAACAATCACAACACTTGCATAGTCCTCTAAAGGTCCACAAAGGACGCTGGAACATTATTCCGCCCCGATGCGTCTTTACAGGTCCCTCTAGGTCCCTTATAATTACATTTAAACGCATAATAGTTGCATTTGCATAAAACAATATGGGCCTGGGATAAAACGCAGTTGCAACTCGCAAGAAAATGTAGAGTGTGTAATTAAAAATTGTCCTGTGGATTTTTGAAAGGTCTCTTTGTGTTTAAAGTTTAAACGGTGCAATGCAAATATCATAACAATCTGTGAAAATAAAGGAGTATTCTTGTATTTCAAGCGTGTGCAAATAAATTTAATTACATGGGAAAAAGTAGAGTTCATTTTATACATAGACAAGTTGATGCCACCACCACCAAAACAAATTAATAATGTCAATCAATACTATCTTGCTAAGTCATTAACATATGTACGGACTGTAAGACCAATAAATAAGCAACACATATTAAATTATTGTTTATTGTGTAAATTAATTCAATCATCATTTTATGTACGTCGCGTTTTGCGGGTACATTGTTGTTGAAATGCAAATACTCCTAGTTAGCATAGAACCGTGTTACTACGCCCAAGGTTGTGAGTGCTGATAACGGTTGCTATGCTGCACTATCGAGTCGATAGTATCGACTATCGATAGCCACGGTTCATGCGACGTGCGCCTGCACATTCCGACTTGTTATGGCTGCAAGAATTTAAGCGACGCCCTTTGCTATTAAATTTAGTTATTATGGGGTTTCTGTTTATTTTACATGATAGTTTATCTATAGGTATTAATTATTATAATAATACATGGAGACAGGTAATAATGAAAAAAAGAAAATGATATTTTTTAGTCTGTTATTTTTTAGTTAATCATTCATTAATGGACGTTTTGTCAATTAAGCGTCTAATAGGGGATCGGACTGTTCACCATATTTTATGAATTTACCATATTGTATGAATTATTTTTAAAATATAGATTAGTAGCAGATGATTCGCGAAAAGAAAACATCGGCTGAAAAACGAATTTACAGTAATTTTTTAAAATTTCAATATTCCTGTCTCTTTCAAAAACGATTTTTTGTATGGAGATTATATGACGTTACTAAAAAATGACGTCACAAGTGTATGTGCCTCTCTGTCTAATCTTGAATTTCAAACCTTTATAACTCGGTCAATTTTAAAGATAGGGCAAAAATTATTTTAGTGTTCGATAGCAGAAACTAAGAAGTTTGGATTTATAAAATAAAAATAAAGTAGTCCGATCCCCTATTACTAAATTTTAGGACAGGTTCCAGTCTCATACTGTTGAGAGGCGCTACTACTCGAGAAGGATACTTGAGATCGTATTGATCTGCCGATTCCTACAGCTATAAATTACGGATCATCACAATCCATTTATCACTTATAAAATTTGAATAATCGCCAGCGATTTTCCCATACGCGATCTAAACCAGATCGCGCGCCGCGGTCCAGTTAGAAGCGCGGGATTTGCACCGATGATGCGCGTACGCACGCAGACTGGTCCGAATGCGCCCGTTCCCACGGCATGGCCACTGCATTCATATCTGCATGTCGTCTGCACTATCAACTAAGTCCCTAGAAATCCCTGTTTTTTTTCTTGGACATTGATCTCCTGCTGCATACTACAAGTACATACTGCATACTAAAACAAGAAAATGTTGAAATTGTTTATAGTATAGTATATTAAATTAAATCTAAGATATAGATTTACTAAAAACTTTATACCTATAGTTCAGATTTGGCAAAACAACGAGTATCTTAAATTGGCATTATAAGGTACATATTATATATAATTTACAATCTATTTACGGCATAATAAAAATAACGAACCACGGAAATGCAATTATCTTAAATTCGACATTTTATCTACTATCTAAAGTTATTCTTCTAACATTTTTTCGACCTATCACACGACCATCCTACAATAACATCGATTATCAAGCTATGCGTTCGCTTCCACACGCGCTGAATGCCGCGTTCCTACGCTATCTGTCAGTACGTGCGTTGCAGCGCAAATCGTCCTAACGGGGTTGCGCTTGCGCACTGTAGCTGTATACTCGCTGTTTACCAATAAGTGCTACAGGCTAATTGAATACTGTTATGCAAGTATGGTAAATGGTGTCAGCTTGCCGGATGCGTGTAGTTTGTGAACGTGTACCTAGAATTTCCAAATATTTTGTAGATTTTAACAATGTCAGTGTAGTTGCAAATCTTTTTGTTGCTATACCTATAGATATGTTATTTTTTGTATAAAATTTATGTACCGAATGCAATAAAAAATAATTTTAATATGTACATCCAACGGGCGAAAATACAATTGTATCATATTTTATTGGTCCTAAAATATAATTTTACTACCAGCGAAAGGTAACGCCCTTGTTTCTTAACATACACTCAACCGACGTCGCGTCATCATAAAACTGCTATGGTGCTTGTACTTCCTTTCCCAAGCCCTGTGTGACCCACATTCACGCTCACTATAATAAGGGATATAATAATCATTCTCTGGCTTGACCATAGCATTAAAAAATCGGCTTGACCAACGGCTTTACGACCCCGCCCTGACTGGTCAACACATTTTCAAAATGGCTTTTCTTTAAATATTTTATAGCTGTCAAACCCTTCCCATGTTTTACTTTCACACGTCCTAAAACCTGGAGTTTGTCGATGAAACGAGAGGTCACCTCGTAAAACCTCGTACTAAAAGTAAATTTACCATTGAACGAACGTTACCGGAATAATAATGTCGTAAAAATTGTATTTATTCAAAATTTGTGGTGACCCCGTTTCGTTCAGTTGAAATTTCATTTTATTGACTGTTTCAAATTTTGATTTATTGTCTCAGTTTTATTTCACTGACTGCTTTACTGGAAATTTTGAATAAGGTACAAATTAGGCCTAGCGATTAAATAAAAAAGCTTTGGTTCTAAAAACACAAAAAAGATTAGAGATTTTTAGAGGAACGGGTTACGAAATAGATCATTTTGACCGCATGGGTGGTCCGTAGCCTCTCTAAACGCCCTTTCAGATCAAATCAAGATCGAAAGTTTTTTTTATAGTTTCTTGGCCACTCGAACCCGTATTTATGTGTTATTTGAAACATTTGGAAATGTTCCTAATACTCTTTAATCTTAGATAAAACTCATTAGCGTGTTCCTCGCATAGCTCTTTAAACATAATCGCGTTCAACATCTAACAATATTACTATTTGTTAGTAGTAAAGTTAATTAAGGTAAAATAAAACACATTCGTAGTCTAATCGATTTTAATAAATAAAAATACGTAATTACGCCAAATATAGAACAACCTACCTAAAAGATTTTCTGTTAGTGCCTTCTAAAACATAGAAGCATAAGTACTTTACGGACACTCGGGTGACTCAACCTACAATGTCCTATGTAAATGACAAAGACTTTGGATTTCGTAGCATAGTAAGGCGTAAGTAACATAACCTGCCACTTTGCATGCAAGCTAATCCAGGCCAGATGCCAGCATCTGTTGGCGGACTTCTAACCCAGTAGTCTGGTAATCGCCCAGGAGCGTATCTGCCAAATGTCACCCCATGGGAAACCATGGGGTAATTAAATTATGTCCACCATTGGCTGCTCTCTGGTATACCATCTGCGAAATTTTAACGAAAATCGATTATTTGATGTCGTTGGTCGCAAAAAATGGCCGATTTATGTGCACTTTGAAAGTTTTTAACCAATATTTATAATTAATAAACAAATGGTTACGAACAGGTTGACCAAAAGTTTATTAAATCGTCTAATTAATCAGTAAGTATTTTTTTAACAAGATTTAGTTTTTCATAAGAATAGTCGATTGTTCTTTGTTGCTATTTAAACGTTAACACTCGCCACAGGAACATTATTATTATAATTTGAATGCCGATTGTCTATTGTTTATTGTGCCCGTCTCGGCCCTTGAGTGTCCAATGTCCGTCGTCCCTACGAGGCTCGCAACGAATATTAATTTTCTTCATTTACTTAACAATGCCACTATTACAGTTAGCAGAAACATCTAAATAGACCATTTATAACTGAGAGCGAGCAATTTTTCGTGACCCCAAACACGGGCGATTTAACTTGAAACGCGAATTCGTTATACAAGCGGGCTTATCTTGAGAACTGAACCTGTTGTCCTGATTACCATAGCACCGGCTATTGTAGACTATTCATAGCCAAACACACCGGGTTTTGTGTCCTTTGTGTGTGTAATACTTAGCAGCATCACCCCTCGGTATCCTTTGTGCTTTGTCTTGTGAGATCCCAGTAGCAGGTCACATCTCCACCTTAAGGTCGGCTCCTACAATGCGACAATGCATCTCTAAACCGATGTTTAAGAACGTTCGTCTAGTTTTCTATTGTACGAAATTCTCCTGACAATATGAGACATTGAGGACGATTCAGCTGCAGAGTTCAGGCAATTCCGAGTGACCTGAGATCACCTCTGCTCTCAATTGTGTTTACAGCTCCAACCGATATTTAAGCCGAGCTGCATTCATCTTGATTCACGTCTTGTTTGTTTATGACAATGGGAGACATCTCAGAACAATGTGGAAGACACAAAAGGCTTTTTTGTTCTTTTACTACTTAGCTACCGTCCGGCCGTTACGCACTTTATTACAGGTATTATCGATCTCTTTGTTACCAATTCGGCTCCTGTTTCGATCCCAAATTTGAATATTAACGATCATGGGAACGGTTCCATGTCAGATCCTGATTTCTTTTGTGGCTGTTATAGGCGGAGATTCTCAAGGTGTAATTTGGAAGTTTTGAATATTTTGGAATAATTACCGGGTTGGGTTGCTCGCATTGATGCATCGCGTGGGTTGGTAGTGGCCGTGGCCAACACTGACTTGATTTACGTTTACATTTGACGCAAACTGCGGATGCGGTCCGACTCAAGCGCAAATGACAGTCTTTAAAATCCTGGAATCCGCAACAAAAGTGAAAAATCATTCCTTATCCCATTTAGTGGTAATGTAAACCGTAATGGGATACTTATTAAAACCAAAAGTGGCTTCGACCACATGGCGACTTAGTGATTCAGCTTCTGACGAGGTGCGCGGTAGTCGCGGTTTGTAAATGAGAGCTATCGTGCTGATGGCTCGAGTGGTCGATTGGCGGCGCTTTGAACATCAGGAGCTGCGCCCGCGCATCCTTTGATCTTGCCGCCCCGCGGGGTGCGCTTTATTAAACATTCATTAAGGTTCTTTATTAAAGCAGCCACACAGTAGCTTGAGATCGAAAAAGGTATTCCTTTAAAAAAATCTGTGCGTTATGTATTCATTAGCGGCCTCCTGAATCAACAAACCAAGCATTTTTCTCTACAACAAAAAAATATTTCTAAATAACAATCTCACGGACTAAGAACTTTGATTGCCGTCGCTAAACACTAGATTGCGAGGTAGCGCTGACTATTTGTGGAAAAAAGTTGCACCGCAATTAGAGCTACCGAGTACCAGGTTGGCAGCAATCCGCGGAGCTGTAACGTATTACCTCACAACACCTGCGCGTAATGCTAGACCAGACCAGATAAGTCAATGGCCACGACTCGCCAGGCGGGGTTGAACGCCCTCGCTCCCTGTCTTGTCCAGGATATACCAGGACGCCATCTTTGCTTTCTACTTTTTTTTTACAAATAGACTGGAACGGACTCGAGAGGTGTCAGAAAATTTGCATTGAATAAAAAACAAAAGTTGATCGAGGAGATTTAAAAAATATATATATTTCTGTCGATAAAGATAGTATTAATAGTGTTGTTATAAATATCCGTAGACTAGAGAAACGGCAACACGAAGCAGTCGGCAACAGTGCAGGCGAGGTCGTATGAATAATATCAACATGGACGCCGTGCGTTGAACTTCGCCCGTGCACTCCTGCGCAGCTACAACGATTTTATTGCGATACATCCCTGACGTTTGTATTGCTCGTGTAACAAAATTAAATACAAAATTATACTTTGATAAAGAAACAACAACAAGCGTTAGTTGAACGTGATTGTGTGTTGGCGTTTCTGTTGCGGATTGCCGACACGGCATGCGCCGGAGTCTGCCATTTCACTTACTTTCACAACTAGGTACCTACAACTACCTACACGCCGCCACCCCGCAGTTGCTAGTTTCTCTTGAGATCACTCTTCATTACACTTCGACGTTTCTTTGCGTTTAAGAGCGTATAACATTATTCGCGGCGCTTTAGCTAAAAGTTCCTTATTACTTTTGATTTTTTTGCATCTTGTTCATATTATTACCAAACTCGAATTAGTCGGTGTTTTGTTTGGACTATTCTAAACGACCTCATACTTTTTCTTGACTAAAGTTACTTGAACTTGACATTGCAGACTGCAGTTCCTTGATCCTCCAAATAAATGATCATGCGTTGATAAATCTTCTCATGACAGTGACAATGACAGGGCTGCGTCAGCCAGCGGGCAGGCAGGGGGTGCGAAACATTTCCGTGTAAATAGCACTTGTTGACATTGACATTTCACTGTTAACTCGAGTTTCACACGGTTCACCCCAGACGACCATTTCGCTACTGCTTAACTATCGGCTCAATGCAAATGAGAAAACCAAACAGAAAATCAAAAAAGTTCATAATACTTAACTTAAACCGATCCAAAATACTAGTGGAACGGTCAATTTACGACATCCTGTTGGAGATTCGAATCAAATAATTGCATACAAGCTTCGGTCTAGACTTGTTTGATTTGTCTGTCAGTCGTATTTACAGTCAGTAAGCACTAATTTAGACCATTTTGTGTTTAGGCGAAACAAATCACCATCAATTCATATCTTAGACTTAATTCTAGAGATAAATATTTAGATCATCATTCTTATGTCACAATATAATGTAATCTGAGTTAAAAGCAAAACTTTTCCACAAACTAATCTAGTAATTACAGGTTTACTTGAGGACAATCGTCATCACGAATAATCACGATGATTCGCATAAGTAATGACTAATTTTCGCAATATTTCCTGTTACGTCTTTGTTATTTTTCTTTGTGGTATGAACTATATCCACAGTATCTACACCATTTTATCTACTGATAGCGTTTTACATTACGATGATACCTTCCTCCTCATTTGTATAAGCTATATTTAATGCTTCCTTTCTTTTGTGTCTGCTAGTTGTTTACATTTTAAAGTAAGGCACATTATAAAGCGTTTAAGGATTATTAAAAAACAGGTCCGTCCCGGGATCGGGAAGATATCAGATGATATTGGACAAATGTTAAGAGCGCGACACAAAGCGGGCTACCTGGCGGCGTGTCACCTATTTGTTTAGGTTCGGCTCAAAACCAGTAGCCGAGAGCCCAAACAACTCGCATACACACAGATATAGCTGCGCAGGATTACTTTTTGTTGCCCTTTTTTATCTCTGCGTCCAGTAATAGTACTCCTCTTGTAGGGTTGGCTGATATCCCCTCAAGATACTAAACAGACTTTTTTTCTTGTGTTTTGACTTCGAAACTATCAGCTCTAAATCCAATACAACTAGTTTCTTTTTTGTTTCGGTATCTGCCTGAACAGCTATTTTCAATCCCCAACTATAGTGTTCAAGTTTCGTAAATGCATATCCGCTACGCAGCCATTTTGACATCGACCCGCCTTTCACTCGACCCAGATATTTGTAAACGGGTTCGCAAGCCCGTTCGGTAGAGTTGTAGTTTCATGCTCTTGCTAGTTTCGGCTAATATTACTTGGCATTTCCGGTCACTGATGTAACTGGATTAAGTTTGGAATTAGGGTGAATACGTGAAACTGAAGCTGTATTTACTTAGGGTTAGGAAATTGTAGCAACTAGTCGAGTCTTAAATTTCAAGAGAACTTCTTACTCCAAGTTAAGGATTTGCGTGCAGCCCTAAACGTAAAATAAAAGGAGTTCTGTGGCGTGAGCTAGGGCGAAAGAGGCGGCTCTGCAACCTGTTTGGAGCGCGGGCCGGCCGAGCGCCCACGCTGACAAATCCGCGCCGTTTGTTACGATCCTGCGCTCGCGCACGCCGACACACACACACACTCACACTCCCCTACATGCACAGACTCACTTGATCATGTTTAGACTTGTTCAGGAACCGCGTCAGCGTCACACGAGGAAGGAAGATGAAAATCGTGCAATCTTTGTGTAAAATATAGGGTTTCTTTACGTTTGCGTGGGCCCAGTCAACTTTACTTGAAAAGGTTTTACAGTTACAGATGAAATCACGATCGCGCATTTTTCAGAGTCAGAGCAGCGCTGACGCCTGCCACGAATCGTGGCCCTATAATTTAGATACAAAGGGCTCTCCAGTCCCTTTTGGCGTAATGACAGGCACGATCTCTCCCGGAGTCGTGCGTTAGGCTTCTCACGAGTATCACCTCTTTCTCTCGATTCGGAGATCGTACATTGTTCCTGCGCCCTTCTGTTGTACTGTTCGCATCACGAACCATACAGTGCCACAAAGGGGGATCTCATTCTTTGGGATAATTTCGGGTAATGAACCCGCACCTGCGGCGTAAATATAAACAGCGGTGTTTGTCGTGTTCCCATGACACGCTCCACAATTATCTATTCATGTGGCGTTGTTTCCTGCACTCCTGCGCAGCGCGGCAGGATCAAACGCGGCGCGGTGACAACCATCCCGCGTTCACGCTCTAATCGAGGAAGCGTGACACAAAAACTATCCAATTTGACGCTTTGATCCTCCAGCCCTTTAATTTTTTGTTTTGAATTAAATATTCTAGACGTGCATTCTCAGTAAACGGATGCGACTAGACACTGCTCAGGTCTGCGCAGCCTTGAACACACGTGGGCTGCATCGCTACAATCGGCGAAGACATTTGCAGTCAATCTCTGAACAAATCTTACGTAATTACAGCAATCAGGCTAATTAGTAATTACAGTGACGTTAAGCAACGATTTATTATGTAAATTCCCGATAGAATCGACACAAATTGGTCGAGCTACCTGTTTTTCGGCCTTTAAATGTAAATTCTTATAATTCCGGCCGACACGCGAGGCTTCAACACGAATTTAAACTGGCATTTAGATGACTGACGGTTGGAAATAGCGCTCTGTTTCTGTTTTGTGAAGTAGCGCTGGAAACAAGCGAGGAGTGAGTGGAGCCGGTGGTGGTGTGCGCCCGCGCAGATATTTAGGTCGCCAGAAATAGCCGCGCCAATTTGCGCATAGCATCAGGCGTGTCATGTCAATGAGAAATCTACAAGCATTTAAAAACTTACGATTCTGTTTACCATACTTATCTCTTCGCTGCAACGATAAAGACTGATAATTGTATCCCATATCGCAGTCATAAAGAAAAATGCATAGGACTCAAACCTGCAATGTACACTCACAGAATAGATATAAATTTATCAGGCGGTGTAAGTATTTACTGGACGATGATGTATGATGATAAATTTACGTTTCGGTTCTAAATTAGCTTACGGATAGCAAAATAACGTATGATAAGCGTGTCTCGCAATGGCACGCGTAACGCCAAGGCCATTTTGTTTACGCATACACCCGCATGTTTACGCGACGACACACCCGCCCGATTCATATACAGCACACGCCTAAACACATAATACTACGACGATACACAACAAAAATCGGTCACGTTGTACTAACGAGAAAATGGCGGGAAACGCTCCATTGAACGTTTGGCGGGAAAGCGTTGCGCAACCACGTGAAAGTGTCTTTTCCTTGCAAATGCTGCGTTCTTGCTTGCTGAAATATGTTAGAAGATAAATCTTCAAAGAATTTTGGTTTTTATCGTGGATTTTGGGGTTATTTCGGTTATGTTGACCACGTTTTCAGTTATGTAACGTCTGAACGTTCGTCATATTCGTCACAGCTATTCTTTGATTTTACATCCTCAAGTATTTCCCCAGATAATCTTATTTCCTGGTTGGTGGTTTGTTGTGGTGGACCCACGTGGCAATTTTGGCGGGAATATCCGCGTGGTCTGGTCTGCCACCCGTCGACCTTGGGCTGTTCTGACGTCACTGACATAGTTCCCGACAGCGGACGCGGTTTTTGCGAATTCAGACGAGGTATTATTACAACCGAACGATGGCTCTACAGCCGAGCCTGTAGCTTATGTGAAGTCACCTTGCCAATCTTTGGGTTCTTTGAAACATCGGAATGTCATGTTCAATTCATTTCATTGCTATTTTCATATTCACCAGCATCTTACTTCTTATTCTCCAGATATTCTTCGGTCTTTTTCGTAAGAATCACGATTTGGGAAAAAAAATATCGATAAATAAACCTTCTTTAAATTAAAATTACTTTTCCCCATTTGATGTGTTTTGACGATCTTTTTATTCAGCACAACCAGCACAGCAGTGACAAAATCCTTTTGCTCCACGAAAACGTAACGCCCACCAAAGCAATTCAAATACTTACTCTACAATCTACAAGTTCAATAAATTCAATACTTTCTACTTGAATGTATACATGTTCAATGTTAATGTGTATGTTCAATGCGTCTACTGAAATGTATTGTTTAGTCTGAAGACAGTAATCGGTATCACTGTGTCACTATATACATACTATTTATGAAACGAATGAACGCGAGGTGCGGTGCGCGGGCGCAGCGACGAGCTGACCTTGGCGTATAGCGTGTGTTGCTATGGCGTTTTTTATACTAACACTTGCTAATAATTCGTCAATAGTATTCTAGGCTTCTGTTTTGCTTTAAAATATATATATTCACCTACATTTTAATCGCTAGCTCAAAATTTCGATGGTCGTACAATTTGTGCTACCTACGTTGTGTCTATTTATTTTTGTGTTAATTTATGTCACTCTAATCAGTTTTTGATGGGTCATTCATTACGTTACGCCACAGATTAATATAAAATTGAATTATATATTAAAAGAAAAAAATAAATACGAAAATACTTATTAAAATTGCTTGCTTGATTCTATATAACATTGTGGTCAAAGTTCACTTCATATCTTGTTTTTAAGTCGTTTAATTGTAAACAATGCTCATAAAAAGCTAACTCGCTTACGTCGTGATACAAACATAGTTATTTTAATTTGCGTTGTATAACTTGTGATGTTGTAATATTTATCGACAAAGCACACGGAACTTCTCACCAATATGCAACAGCCTGCATCCTCCCCATTATGCAACAGATTAAATAGTTGTAAAAAGGGTCGTAAAAGTTTTATAGTTATTTGGTCATATTTTTTCCAAATTAGGAATGGTTTAAAGTTTAAAGGGTGTCGCCGCTTTCGACGTTTTTAAAGAAAGGATTTTTATTATAACTAGTCTCACATTCTAAGCTACTATTTTATGACCTTATTCTTATGGATAGAGTCGTAAACGTCAGCTTGTTCTTTAAATTTTAAGCCTGGAGGTCTTGCATTTCGGGAGTCGTAAAAGTCAAAGAGAATAATGATCGGACGAGTTTAGAAGTATAAAAAATATATATTAATTACGTATTTCTAATAACGTAGCAGCAGAAGTAAACGCATACATTTTATGAATAAACCCCCAGAAGATATTCAGAAGTTGTTACGTTGGAAGGAAAAGTATAGAAGAGATTCACGGAGAAAGTTTGTTTTTCTGTCTTTACTGACAAACCCTTTCTTTTCTTTCTTTGGTATATTTAATCTCTTATTTTAACACATAACTCTACTTGCGTGCGTATCGCCCTCTACTTGCGTACGCGCAGTTTACGAGTGGTTTAATACGCGACTAGCTGCCAGCTACCCCCGCGCTGTTGTTAACAAGACTCGTAAACTGCCCCGGCGCGCGCGGCGTCGTCGCTCGTCTAATAGCAGCTGTAAACGTACGCACCGTTACTATCCCTGTTAAGACTTGGAACAGCAATAATTTAATATGTTAACCCATTATGCTTGTTAACTCTTTAATTGATTGCCTGTAAAAGCTGAAACAATTAGTTTAATTATAGATTTAATGGGTCATCAGGGAAATTTTAGACATAATCCAACAGTTTTCCGAGTGATTGTAAAATAAAAGATATTCAATTCAGTTACCTATGTAGAGAAATTGCAACACTCATTGTAAAATATTTCATTTCCTGTCTTTGTAAATTTTCTGGGATTTCATATTATTCATGCTTTTTACAAAACCATGAACCCTGGTTGGAGAAAGACAAAATAGTCGGTGATTTTTATGGCATTTGCAGTAGACCCATACATCCGACATTCGTTTTATCCTTGTAAACTAATAACACAATTTCTCTTGTTTGCAGATTTCCTGAAGCCCCGCAAGCGGCTGCCGGGCAGCGGGAAGAAGTCACCGGCGTCGCATGCGCACAAGGAGTGCGGCCACGGAGCGCACATCCGCCCGCCCAAGGTGGCGCGCCTCACGCAGCCGCACTGCAAGCGCGCGAGCTAGGCGCCTGGCCTGCGCAAGCGACGCCGACGCAACAAAACTACCCCGCTCAATTTGGACAACATTCGCAGTGCTCTTCAGGCAGCTACGAAACTGAATTTATACGGATTTTTTTTAATTAACTTTTTTTGAGATCGCTATTTTAATCGCCGATTTTAATATAGAAACAGCCTCAAACTATTTCAATTAAAAAAAAATCTAGATGGTAAACTGAAAACTGAAATAATGATTTCTTCAGACGATGGCTCTGAACTTCACTATGTTTTGTTCTCTATAAAATTATCTTTCAAAAGTAAGTAAATTAAAAATGTTCTGTATTCATAGGTATTTACAGTTGATCATGTTTGAAAACTTCAAAGATTATGTCCAAACTGTTCAATGTTGAGAGGGCAACGCCATTGTGCAAATAATTTTATACTTATCTCTTAATTTATTTTGAATGTCGATGACGCGTTACGGAGAACAATATAATAATGTTAAGTAATTTGTAAGATAGTTTTCAGACACTATATTAGCGTAACATAATGATTAATATATTCTATCTGCTGTCCCGAGTTCTCGCTGCACATCACAAACATTTTGCTCAATGCTCCTCCACTTTGAAACAAAAACGAACAGTTGTTTACACCCTCTAATTTTTGAGAATGCACGCACCCGGCAATATTTATAATGTGACAATTTATAATTTTAAGTTTATTATGATCTCTTTGACAAGTAAATTAAGTTATATTAGATTTAGCGCTAGTTCGTAAAAGGTACAGTTTGAAGATATAATTAGACTGGTAACTCCGACGGCTTGCTGCAAACGTGAGTCGCAACTATGAATACCTAAATAAAAACCTTGAAAATGTTAAGACGCCAACTTAGAAATTAAATTTCTATGACGCGTCTGAATACTTTCGATGAATTTGTCAAAATGAACGCACCAGAAGAAATGCATTGCACGTTTTCTACGCTGGTCGCGGGAAATGCGCATCGGATGACTTCTTTTTCAAAACTACGTAAATAATTGCACTTCACTTTGGAAATTCCTGAGTCATTGCTACATGTTAATTGTGTCTCAAAGCATAAGCAACAGAATTATAGTCTAAGATAAAATACAAATACTCAATAACAACAATATGTTACCTCACTAGTAACAGAATAATTTTTCCAATTAATTTATAGCAATACGCTCGAGTACAATTTGATCGAATTTTGAGTATTTGTGTTTGAGGTTCGTAATTCAAATTAGTATGTTTGTTTTGTTGTTGTATTTTAATGGATTATATCTTTATGATTATATTGACGATTGTTTTCTTTAAATATTGGATGTCTAAAACGAGTTTAGTTTTAGTTATTTCAATGCGAATGATTTGCGGTAACTTGAATTTTTAATTAATCATAGCTACAGCATCAACCCGCGGTAAGAATCCCAGCTGCGGCCCTTTAGTGAAAGTACAAATTTAATTTCTCGTCGGTTTAGGTCGAAGGGCCGCAGTCCCCATACAAAACTAAAAGACAAAATAGACCAGCAATCATTTTCATTGCATTCATATTTTATGTAATAGTTTACTAACATTATTTGATAAGTCGTTTTACACTGATTCTTGTGTTCGGTTCGTTCGCTGTACACGTTGTGTATGCTGTATTTGTCTGTACAACGATGGTTGTACTCTACTTTATTTTGGCACAAACCAAAGTTTGTCCGTCTTGACCTCAATGAAATCTATATAATGAACTTTGTTTAAAAACTGACAGAAGATAGAGACCACGTTTATTGGTGGCTCCACCTTTTACAGCGACTACGGAAGTAGATATCGTATACTTTATTGTTTATAAAAATTGACGTTGTTCTTGATTTATATGAATTGTGTTTAAATGTGGTGTCGCTTGCAAACGCATCGATGTCGGAATGATTCCTACATCCAACTTTTCTGTATACTGTTGAAGTGTCAGTTAGGAAATGAAAATAGTTGTCCTTAAACTGTGATTTTCGGACAATTATTTTCAGAAACTTTTCCCATCACATTGATGCCTTGGCTCGTGACATCGCACTTATTTGTTATTATAACGTTATGGGTCCCTCCCCTTGATTTCGGCAGTCATGGAGCATGACTGTCAAAATCACGGGGAGGTGTACTCAAAAAACTGCAAATTGTAACGATTGAACACGACACGCCGTGAGGACATTTCGAATTTTGTAAATTAATTTAATTTCTCTTAACACCTGTGATGTATTAAATATGATCTCAGAACATAATTTTACTATATGCCATTGTCATATTTAATATTTTGTTTAGTTGCATAGTTGCAGCATTAGTTGGCGAAGGACGAGAGTCCGGTGACTATAAAACCGTATCCCTGACGAGTCTGGTGTAAGAAAAAATTGATGAGAAATAATTTAATACATCAAATGTTTAATTATTGTGAATAAGTGTGCATAGATAGTGTCTTTCTGTAGGTTTGTAAATCGACTGATGAGTTTGTTTGATTGCTCGACGCCGGCGCAGGTGAGCCGTCCGGTCCGCCCACTGTACAAACGCGCACAGTATCATACTATTACCGCGGACTGGACACAGGCACATGTCTTTGTAAGGGATACACAATTTCTTTTAATTATATTTAATATATATTCGTATAATTAACTTTATATCGTATCTGAGGCTGCAGAGGCAATATAAGATTGTAGAGTCCGTGCCAAATAACTTTTTCAGAATAAATAAAATGTAATGACTTACTTTTACTTTATCTGGATTTTATTTTTGGTTTCGTATAACTTTAGAACATTCTGTATAAACTGGGCACACACTCAATGAAACACTAAAATACAATGACAGTGAATGATATTTTTGGCTTTGATACACTTTGTCGTTTGCCCAACTTACATAGAATGTTCTATACAAGTAGCGACTGCAGGAGTGGTACAGTTGAAACCAAAACTGCATCGTATTATGTAAATAATCGATTCTGTCTTATTTATGTTCTATAGTGTACGAGTTCCATTTATATTGTCTAATGTATAAAACTAATTTACTTAGATAAAAAGCTTACTTGGTATTTCGTTTTTTAATTTACTTTCCCTTGAACCCATAGAGTTAAGTGTAAACTAAGGGATTCTTGAGATTGTTGGTAAGTAATATATTTGTATATCAAATAAGATTTGAAACATGATAGCATTATACCATAGAGTAGGAACACAACTTTTTAAAGGTGAATTAATATACAGGAAAATAAGAAAGAAACATATAGTGCTCAAAGGCGGCCTCCAGGCAACCTTCGGGGAAAGAACATCGAACTAGGGTTGGAAGGTAGGAAATAAGACCATGGTATTGGATGCTCGTATGAAAATGTTTACTGATATCACAATCAAGTCTACACAACTACCCGATTACCCATCATATTCGTGTACACGGCGATTATGGATGATTTACATAGAAATACACTTTAGTTACGAATTAGTACACAGCGCGAGCCGAGCGCGTCGCTAGTGTCGCTACATACATCGTAATCTAATAAGATAAATACAATTTTGTTTCAAACCGACTACACTTCAGGATAAATGCAAAGGTTTAGGTAAAGGTTCTCGAGCATTCTACAAGACAATTGCATATACGAATATTTAAAACAATTTTAGGGATTATTCATACCATTTTTCATTGATAAAATTGAAATTGTAAGAAACTTACTCGGCAAAAACATAGTGAGACATGTGTTGGCTTCCGAGTAGGGTTACCATCCGCCTGGGTTTTTAGCTCGGTTGGAGTACGAGTAATAACGAAACAGGTACAAAAAATTACAAATCAATTCCTTCTTTCGCGTTTGTTTCTATATTTGCATTTTGGGAATAAAATTTCCGGACTTATCGAAGAGGACTTTTCAGATTTCTAAATGGTAACCCTACTTTCGAGTGATACCTAGTAGAACTATAATAGACTGCGTTTTCCTTCACTTTATTTTTAAGTTCTGTCACAGCAGCAGCAGCGCTACTAATCGAAAACAACATTTGAATAAATAAAAAATGTTTCAAGTATCGTAGTTCAAAAGCAGTGAAAATGTTTTAAGAATATCGAACGTGAAAGTCTAAAATAGTGTGTTTCTAATACATATTTATCATGTGAAATGCTCGAAAATCCCCCGGCGTGCAATGAAAGTTATCTAAACTAGTGTTTTACCGGCAACAGCCCGGTCTAAGTGTCCATACGTCTGTGACAAAGTAAAAAACATTGATTAAATAGACAATTCACTATAAAGTCAGTACGCTATTTTGAATGTGATCAAATATTCTACGAGGTATCTGAATTTTAGAAAAATTTATCAATGGACATCAAGGCGATAGCAAAGTGATACTATACTATATGAGGTAAGTTCTAACAACGATATTTAGTAACTGCACTGTACGGTGTTATTAAAGGAAAGATTGTGCATTTAAACACGATTAAGTTAAAAAGATAAAGGTATTATTGTCTCAAAATACAAAATTGGAGCTGTGTAGATGTTCACATACGAAATACATAATTGTGTGGGTAATTTGAACGATTTAACATCGGTGGGGACGCCCCGCCGGCATCTATACCAACTCTATTCAATAATTAGTTTTTATATACATTTATAATAATAAATTTTACACTTAGGCACATCAATTGTTATAAAATTACAATTTAAAAAACGTGATCCTGTCACCGATATTCAGCTATACCTACCACGACGCTAAAATAGTGATTATTTAAATAATTTACACACTGGGTTACTTTGTTACGATTAACTAACACAAATATTACAAACTTTTGAAACGATGATCAAAATTATCAAATGTGAAATCTTTAAGAATTTACTAGTTAATTACTACAAACATTTAACGTTTTCAAAACTTTTAAGAAACAAATGCAAACTTCTTCCTCTTATATAACGCTAGGTAGGTATATAAGGGAAGAGCTGCCAAGCATCTAGAGACCGTGGGGATGTCTGATAAATTTGTACTTTAAAGTTCCCCTTAATCAGCATAATAGTGCTATCCATAGCATGTAACATTATAATATTTTGTGTTTTAGGATATACTTTAATTTACACTATGTTGGTCGTAATTCTACGTTACTGGAGACTAACATCTAGCATAAAATAGTTGTGTAAGTGTTTTAGTCATTCGGGGTAAGTTCGATTATGATTTTGCTAAGATTTATGCTAACAAAATATTGGCCTCGATTCGGAATGTCATGCTCTAATTCTAATTTTAAAATCCAGCTATCCTTTTCTTTTTTATGACCAATGAAAGAGAGGCGATGAACGAATGATATTAATTTGAACGAATGATAACCTAAAATGAGGGCATAGCTGTCAGTTTAAGATATTTTTAAGTCGCATTTAAGTGCTCTCTAAAATTGTGCAATCGACACGGCCATAAAGTTCAAATTCGATGTTTGACAGCTCTAATATTAGAATGGCTATCTCCTGTCCCTTTTCAATCTTTAAAAGGACAAACTAACTTAAAATAAGTATTAGAGCGTGACAGTGTGAATCGGGGCCATTGTTAGCATAAAACAGTCTGTGTCAGAAAGGTGTCATGTCATGACGCGAGAATGTCATTTTGACAGAAAAGCGTTTCCCCACAGTCAGACTTACCCCAACCAGCCAGCCTTATATCCTAGCGCTTCTACCGCGCAAACCGAAACACCAAAAACACTGGACGCTAATATCGTTAATTTAGGAAATGTTAATATAGAAGACAGCAAATCTTTAGTAACTTGGACATTGAAATCACGTTAGTAGAAACAATTAAGTAATCTAGTAAATTACGCCATCTAATATCAAACCTTACAGACAGACGAACAGGAAGAAAAAGAAGAGTCAACCGGTTCTTGTTGATGTATATAGGATAGGACACATGGCACATGTAATGCAAATATTAAATAAGTCATTAATTATATGTCTATCAATGGCTATTAGGTAAATGTTTTACTCTTAACTTAAGGTAGAGTATGGACAGTCCTTGTTAAGTTGTAGATTTATTCTTACAGATAACATGTTAACTCTCTCTTCTTGTTCTTGCCGTCGTCTTACAGATAATATGTAGACATATATCTATGCGGATACTACATCGATAGCTTGTATAAATCTTTGATAAAGTTAGGTATCTAGATAGAAGCTGACTACTCTTAATAATTTAACATCCCTGATATTCTTTTTGGGTACCATGAATTGGATGTCGAAAACTTTCAAACAATGTCATTAAAGTCATTTAAGGTTGTCTCGCCATCCAATTCATCGTATGTCTTAACCTACGGCCCTAAATCCTCTATAAGCTCTAGATAAATATAAAATATGTTAGACATTTATATTAATAAGTCGGTTTGGTGTTGATGTACACAAAGATACGTCAAACATCAAAGTAGCAGTCCAGATGCCTGCATACTAAAATTGGACGGCAAAATATGTATTTTTGTTCAATATTTTTTAGGGAACTAAACATTAGTCATAAGTGTTTCAAAGAAATAATCTTAAATTGGTGCATTATTTTTTTAATTAAATTAAATCATTTTGCTAAGATTTGTTTTCTTTCAAGCGTAAGTTTCCGAAAATAATGAAACAAAGAAACAGATACTGACAAACTGGACTGCGCAGTAAGTACACCTAAAACTACAGACAAAATCACATTAATTTCAATACAGACAGTGTAAAAATAATGTCGACAAACGTTGGCCTATAAGTTAGAATTCATTGTACTTCAACTAGTCTAGTTGAAAAGCTTATTGTTATTATCACACATATATGTACCTATAGGTAGATTATCGAAAGTCGATACAAAAGTTAATACTATACTAAACAACAAAAGATAGAGCCTAGTCTAGACCAGCAGCTAAATATGGACTACGAGTAACAAACGTGACATCAGACTTGTATTTATCATATTGAGAGTAAATCTTAAGATAGTCCAGGGTACAATCATGTAATTCCACTGAGGATTAATTTTTCTTTGATGCGGTTACGACATCAGAAGTGGGATAACACCGTTGCGCATCAAAGTGAATGGCGTCATAGACGGTTAAGATACGATGATATTATGCACGAAGCAGCCAGCTCTCTCGTCGCCATTCACTTTGTGTGCAAAGCGGGGGTCAAGCAAAATGGCCGGTCACTGATTGATTCGCCATTTTGTTTGACCCGCGCTTTGCATTAATGTGAATGGCGACGAGAGAGCTGGCTGCCTCTTGCTATAATATCGTATCTTACTTAACCGTCTGTGACGCCCAAAGCAGCTAGAGATAAACTAAGGTAGCATGATGGCGCCTCTCCACATTAACTTTTCAATGTATGTGTGGCAAAGCATGTTACTATAGTTTATCTCTACCTTCAAGTATTGTGCATTTACACGATTTTACCGTAGAAATAGAGACTTGTTCCCACACCATCCTACATTTTGGGATTGCCTGTTTCATCTTTTCAGGCGCGTACGTCTGGTTTTAATTATTTAAATATTTCTTCAACTGGTGACGACGTAATCAATTAAATTCTAAGACATTTAAATAGACGAATTCTCTATATTTAAATGAGTGCGTAACATTGACATACCACTAGTTTATAAATTTTTGATCATAATAGGATTTGTTATAATTATTATAATCCATTTCACATGCACTTAATTAAGTCATATTTAGATATTGATGTTAAAAATCTTACCGTTTGATATAATTATAACTTCAAATATCTATGCCAAAATGCTGAAGACCAAACCACATAGTGCCATTATAAGACTAAATATTTTTCTTGAATACTGTAGCTATATTGTTACATAAATTCTAATATAATCAAATAAATTAGTAAGATTAATACCCAAATAATATCTTCGATCGGAAATTCTGTCTGAACGAAGCAATCTATTTTTCTAATCTGATTTTTTCTATCTACCATTCGAATGTTTAGAAACCAGAGCGAAGTAAACTAACCTGCAAAGTATAGGAAACATTATTGTCTGACACTGGGTTATTGTCGAGACAGCAGCTTGACGACGACGCTACTCGTCTTTCTATTGACTACAGGTAGTGTTGCGACGACTGTACTTCGCCCCACTTGCTCTTTATAACACTGAGAACGCAAATGTCCTTTTAGCCAGGTTAAATACCTGTATTAGGATAGTTTTAGGCCTCGTTCCCACATTCACGGTTTGCTCGCTCGGTAATGTATGAACTACGAATAGGATCTTATTCGTAGTGTATGAAGCTCTATGGAGGTGTGCCCACCGCTCCGGCGGCGTTAGCGCCGGTCCAATTTGCAACCGTGAATGTTAAGCAATTTTACAATTGTTATAATATGTATAATAAAGATATATTTTTTAAGTTGTATTTATAAGTGGCATAGAGCTGGAATTATTTCGGTGTATACGACGACAGGCCCATAAATGCCGCAGAAATAAAATAAAGGAAAGGAACCAAAAAATAAAAGCAAAATAAAAAGGGATATCTGGATGTTTATTTACAATTTGCTCTCGAATAATAACTATTTGATTATTATTATTGAAGAAAAACTTAAGCAACTTCAGTGCTACATCCCCTGATCACCCACATATCGAATTTAAAACATTGTTAATGATACCAACTTGTATTACACAAGCCCTAATACGCTACATTATAACATAAAATACCCATTATTGTAGAGTTAGCTCTCAGCTATAGTACCGGCAGGTACTTAAAGTTAAATAGTACAATCAAATCATTAAAATCAAACGTATTCTAGTGTAATAGTTTCACCAACACAATGGATAAAAGAGTAGCATACAATCACAGTGGGAGTGGACGCGCGCCCGGCGGCGCCCGCGCACCTCAATACTAACTGATTACAAGCAGAAGCGCTCACAGTATTTGTACATTCGGTCGATACAATCGCATAATAAATTACTGACAATTTACTAACATTCAGGGTGTAAGAACGAATGCCGGCTTCGGTGAAACCATAGGTAAACTATATATACACATACATGGGGCAACCATCCAACTGCTTCGAAAAATGCAATTTTATACAAAAAAGTAAAATTTTATTGCAACAACCCAAAATTTACAAGATTCGTCTAAAGTTTGAGTGGATCACAGAGTCTCGCGCCGGCATCGAACCGGCGCCTCCGAGGGAATGCTCACTGCCCCATACATCATATATACTACTACAATATAAATATGAAAGGCAAATTCTCCATCAAGCGGAAACGTCTAAATGTCTAAGAGAGAACTTTTTTAGAAAATTATGTTAACATTCCATCGTTAATGCTTAAAAATAAACCCCATAATGAAAACTCCTTTATAAAGTAAATCAGTAATGAATAAGTAAAGGGTAGAGGCGACTCGCGCCGCGGAGCAGAGATCATGACTACAGCCTCGCCCGAGGACACCCGCGCTCGCCAACCCCTCGCCATTCTGCATTTCATTCGACACGGTACAGAATGACAGAGACGGATATAGAGGTATCGCCTCCGACGCCGAGCGGTGCGAGCGCGGGGCAGCACTGACATGCGCCGCGCGGGTAGACAGGTCTACAAACGATCAATAGGCACTGAATATAAGTTGTATTTTATGTTAGAAACTTGGTTTTACACACAAAACAATCAAACATGATTTGATTTGCATGAACTACAAGTTTTCTAACTTTGCATACCCCGTAGAGTATAAAACTACTGTATCTGGTTATGTACTCGATACAGTTGTTGCTGAATGAAACTTAGATCAAATTAATCATCTACTATAATAAAAAAGTATCTTGTCAAACATAGATTTATATTAACTTGAATAAAGCACAGTACAATTTATATTTTTATATCGAGACATGTCTACCCGCATTCAAAAGCGCATGTTCAAGATCATTGCATAAAATACGCTCACATCAACATTTAATAAATGTTTGAAATAAATAAAAAAGTTGCTTCCAAAGATATAGAAAGAGAAGCCAGTTAAGAAAAACAATCACCTAAATGGGAAACCACGAAGTTACTCTAAATAAAATAATTAGTCATTTTAATTACTATCATTGATTAATTAATATATTTGTAAATAGAAAACGAAGTGTATTTATTAATTGTTATTTAAATTATTAACATATTCTATGCAATGTTCTACAATAGAAGGTACGCAAAACTAAAATTAAAGTATGATGCGTTTACGACAAACTACAACCGTAAGTAACTAAAACATATATTATTGTCAGGCAGCAAAGTTAATGTATGTATTATAGTAAAAAATAACATTTACAGAGTCTTGTCATATATTCCACTTTTTGTCACAAAATGTGTTGTGGATATTACAGGATATATCCATTTACTGTTTATTATTATCGAAGAATCCCGTCAAATAGGAAATAATTATTAAATACTGAGAATTAATTCTGGTATTCTAATCTGTTCAAATAAATATGAAAAATAATTAAAATAAGGAGTTAAAACAACACTGAAAGCTCGTGCTAAACTATAATATCCACACATATGTATCCGAAAGCTATGTGGAATAAACAGAATTATAATGGGGTTCTATTTCTTCTAGACAAACGCAATGCATTTGAAGACACGTTGCTGTTTAGAATACATATTGTCGCACTTGCGTCCAAAAACAAAGAAACATAGATGTGATTAAAAGTGAATAATAACTGAATACAAACGATAAACTTAAACGACTAATTATAAATACGTCTTGTAAGCAAATTAAAACAGCTGGCGGGTCGGGGCCGCCACGTCGGTCGTATATTACGACTCGTTACCCGAAACTTTAATGTTAAAATGACTACGACGTTGTACGATATGACTTACTTCAATAATTATGTTATATACAGCGGGCGCTGACCCCGTCCCGCGAAGCCAAAAACCTCAACCAAATAAACTGATAACTAAGCAGTTCTACGTTCAATGCGGTGTTTATCTAATGGGTCGTGGAAATTACTGTAAAAATGCGGTAATGAATAAGAAAATAACATGAAAAGTCGATCGTAAGTAGCTCGGGGCCCGTCCTGCGTCGGACCGGAACAGAAAGCGACCTCGCAACACCTACTCGATGAACTAAACCCATATCAGTAAAGTAATTGCATTAATTTGATTTAATGACAATAAAGAACGAATAGTTAACAATTTTGTTCTATCTAAAAGTGAATATAATATTACACTCGTTAACTATTAGTGTGTACTAAATGTTTATAAAATTCTTAGATATTTTTTTATTTCGTTTAATATAGTTTGAATCTACATCTACACGAATAGTCCTACACCGCGCCCTATACGAATATTATCTACAATATAAAACTCCCGCTAACATGAATATAGTAGTAAACACAGCATAAATGTTTGTTTGTTTGTAATTAATTAAACATGCGGCTAGCCGCGACTACACTACGTGATATGGAACGTAACATAAAACGTATTAATAAATCTCATACCTAAAGCAAGCCAAGTTACTCTAAAAGTAAAAATCAAACTGTAATTGACAAAATCACCGTCGCATAATAACTAAAGTACCCGCACTGCCAACATGACAGTCCGCAGAACAGACACACACACGGTATATATTAGTATAACTCGATATATCTTCAGTCCGCTCGATCGCTTCAATCGAAACACGTCAAATTCATTAAAATACTTCCCCCATAATAAACATTTGGTACAAACACTAAATTCTAAAATAAAATATTAGTAAATGCAACCTACTAGCTCCGCTTTCACAGCAAAAAAATCATAATCAAAATTAACACGAAATTTACAATCCATATTATACAAGTAAACATAACTTTTGTCACCGCGGTTACATCTGCTTCGTACGGCGTTTTAATAAACATATATGTTTTAAAATTAATGCGATATAATCTATACAATCAGCTAGCGGTACATTGCGCTCCCGAATAAGTTACTCAACTTACAAAATAAATGATTAAAAACATCTCATTCCATATTCAATTAAGTATAACATCAATCAAACTAAGCGACTACTCTCCGTAAGTCGGCTACATTGAAAATAATTTAAAATCAAACGAAAACCGTTTTGTACAAGTCGTTTCAACTAGATTATAAATAGCCTATAGAGGCAACAATCAAATACATCAAGGAACTGTTAAAATACACAATAATACACACTAGTCATAGTTTTGATTTAAAAATTGTAGTGTGAAAAGATCGGTCGAATATTTGGTTCCTTTAACAACGTTCTCGAGGGCCCTCACATACTGAGATATCCTCGTATCCCTCAACTCGCTAATCTGTGAGGACCGCTGAGGTTATAGTCACAAAGCACGTTTACAATTGTCTCTCGCAACCGCACCAACCACCTGCTGCCACGATGCTCATCGCCTCCGAACAATACAAGTACAAGTTTGATATTTATCTCTCCATCTGATGCTTCCACGATTAAATTGTGTTTTCTTCACATTACAATTCAAGAATATAATCATCAAATTTAAATTTCACTATCGTTGTCATCCGCCGCACAGAACTCCTGATTCCAACAGGCCTCGTCGAGTCGGTACGGAAAATTTGCTGAAGGTGTTGGGTCATGCAGTCATGCCTGGTAGATAAACTGGGATGACGCCAATTCCACTTCTCATTCCCCAACCGCAACACACACGAGATTAAAACACGGCAAATGTGGGATTGATCTGGCGGAGGTGCCGGGACGTTGGCGGAGGAGCCGGGATGAGTCCGCAGCAGACGTAGCGGCGCCCTCAGTCGGTGTACCACAGGTGCTGCTGCGGGTGGCTGGGCACCAGGTAGGTGGGCGAGTAGGGCTGCAGGTAGCCGGGCAGGCGCGCGCCCGACGCGTGGTGCGCGGGCGGGGGCGCCGCCACGCCGCCCACGTGCCCACCGCCGCTGGAAACAGGAAACAAACATGGTGATTACGCTTATACAATGTGTTGGCTAAATAATGCGAAACCTCTCGGGTGGTATTTCAGCCTGTAAACTGATCTATTTCCATGGATTTTTAAAATTTTGAACTTTTATGACAATCTGATCAGTTATTGAGCAATTCGATACTTGTGTAACAAAGTTGTTCAGTGTAATGATTTAGGTTATCATCCGACAAGTCTTGCGTTGTTTAATAAAATATTCAAAGCGTTGCGTTGCGTTGTTTATTTTTTTTTTTGTTTTTTTTTTGTTGTGTAATAACATAGCTTGTTTGGTAAGGTAAGAGGAAAACTCAATACAAAGTAGTTCAAGGTTGATACATATATTTATTATTCGATTTTTGAGCAATGCACTAATATTACTTCTTAACTTAAATTATTTAAAAGCTACAAAAAATATTCAAAACAAATAACTAGAATCTAAAATAATCAATCAATCAGCCTATTGCAGTCCACTGCTGGACGTAGGACTCCCCAAGGGCCAAGGGAGCCAAAGCGCACGATCACCCGCTTTCCTCATCCAGCCACCACCAGCGACCTTCCTCAGGTCATCAGTCCACCTGCCAGGGGGGCCGTTTCCCGAGACGTGGTCTCCATTCGAGAACCCAATTATTATATTATTTTCAATTATACCAAAAATCATACATTCTACTATATCCTGTTACAGATAATATTTGAAAAATCTTTTATAGGATACATTTCATTATAGATTAGCTGACAAGTGTGAATCGTGAATAACCCTTTTTTCTGCCATACATATTTTTTGACTGTTTTTGTAATGTTATTTGAAATGAAGTATAAATACGAGGAGGGATCAAAAAGTAGTGAGAACGACATACTCCTTGGTAAGAAAAAAAAATACTGGCAGGCATAGCTCAGATGCATATTTGTAATATTAATAAAGAAAAAAAAAATCTTCGATTCTCTTTTGTTTTTTTCTGAATGTAGTCATTTGTTTGCTTCGTGTCGGAACGTGTTCTCGAAAATGGAGAAAAACGGAGTCTGCTCCGCCGTATTCTACTGTCGCAAGGTGGGCTTCTCAATTTCGAGTAGGGAGAACGAGCACGGAAGACGAACATCGTTGCGGCCGTCCATCGACGTCAGTCACCCAAGAAAATGTTGCGAAAGTCGAGAAAATTGTATTGAGCGATCGAAGAGTTACCATCCGATACTTAATTCAAGAAACGGGCATTTCATATGGAAGTATTCAATCCATATTGAAACAATCTTTGAATATGAGAAAAGTTTCCGCAAGATGGGTGCCGAGAATGTTAACCGACAGTCAGAAACAAAATCGACTTGACATTTCGAAGATATTGTTGGACAAGTTTCAAGAAGATTCTGAGAACTTTTTGTCTCGTTTCGTAACAATGGACGAAACATGGGTCCATCATTTTGATCCTGAGACAAAACAGCAATCTTCGCAATGGAAACGGCCATCATCACCGACCCCGAAGAAGTTTCGTGCCGTGGCATCGGCTGGCAAGGTTATGGCCTCAATATTTTGGGACTCAGAAGGGATATTGTTGATTGATTACCTGGAGCGTGGAACCACTATTACAGGCCAATATTATGCAGCTTTAATTCCCAAGTTGAGGAATGCCATCAAAGAGAAAAGGAGAGGGAAACTTCGAAGGGGCGTGCTGTTTCATCACGACAACGCACCCGCGCACAGGTCGGCAGTTGCGATGGCTGCCATTGCATTCGAATTGGTTGACCACCCCCCTTATTCACCAGATCTGGCGCCTAGCGATTTTTATCTGTTCCCCAAATTGAAAGAATACTTAAGGGGAAACAGGTACGAAGACGATAACGAGGTGATGGATGCCGTGGAGAGCTTTTTGCAGGACCAAGACAAAACTTTTTTTTTAAAGGGATTGAAGCCTTGGAAAAGCGCTGGACTCGGTGTGTAGAGAGACTCGGAGACTATGTAGAAAAATAAATTATTAAGTTATCAATAGTCATTATATTCTATTTCATTCTCACTACTTTTTGATCCCTCCTCGTACATATTAAACCGAAGCTGTCAATTTTAAAAATTCTCTATCAAAAAAAAAATTCAATAAGAAAAAAAATGTGTGTATGTGTTCAATATGTTCTAGGTGTGGTATTGTCGAGGTGCGGCATGCTTACGTGTGGTAGTGGTAGGTGGGCACGTAGAGCGGCGGGGGCAGGTACCCGGGCGACACGCCGCCGCCCGGCGACAGCACGCCGCCGCTGCCTGCCCTGCGACAAACACACACAGTTTAGTCTGAGATACACTGCTGTGGTTAATCATACAAAAAGAAAAAAAAAAAAACTAAATTCATCAGTTTTCCTAGCGGTTGCAACTTTATTATTTTTAAGAATGTGTTTCAAGCGAGTTGAAGAAATTAATCTGGAAATAGACTTCCATTCGGCAACACTAATGACCACAGAGATAGTATTTGTATTGTATAGACGGGCTGGTCACTAGCCTGATGGATGATTCTTATTCATCTGCATTATTAGTAGAATTAATACTTTTTGCAGACAGCGATATTATTTCTGTAGAAAATAATCTAGGTCATTATCAATATGACTAAATGTGTGATTCTAACTAATCAATTTTAATCAAGGGCAAAGTGACAGTCGCATGTAAAACATTAAAGACAAGTTATAAACTCACTTGTAATGTGTATGCGGGTGGTGATGCCAGGCGTGTGGCGCGGCGTGCTTATGCGCAGCCGGCGGCCCGCCCACGCCCACGCCCACGGAGCCCACGCCCACGCCCGCCACGCCGCTCACGCCCGGCGCCGGCAGGTACTCCCGACAACCGCCGCTCTGCGATTACAGACGTTTAGATTATTTACACGAATATAGAATGGAAAGTACTAATTCTCTCAGTGTTAAGTGACATTTAGTAGGTATAAACGGTATTATATAGGTAGGTATAAACGGCGCCAAGCCGCCAAACATCATACTTCTAGAACTAGAACACAAGGAAGCTCAGCTCCCGTACTTACAATACTAAAATCGTGCCCCGGTCCTCTACTTTTATAATGTCATCAACACGTATGTTTTATAATGTGATCAACACGTACGTTTTATAATGTGATCAACACGTACGTTTTATAATGTGATCAACACGTACGTTTTATAATGTGATCAATACGTATGTTTTATAATGTGATCAACACGTACGTTTTATAATGTGATCAACACGTACGTTTTATAATGTGATCAACACGTATGTTTTATAATGTGATCAACACGTATGTTTTATAATGTGATCAACATGTATGTTTTATAATGTGATCAACACGTACGTTTTATAATGTGATCAACACGTACGTTTTATAATGTGATCAACACGTACGTTTTATAATGTGATCAATACGTATGTTTTATAATGTGATCAACACGTACGTTTTATAATGTGATCAACACGTACGTTTTATAATGTGATCAATACGTATGTTTTATAATGTGATCAACACGTACGTTTTATAATGTGATCAACACGTACGTTTTATAATGTGATCAACACGTACGTTTTATAATGTGATCAATACGTATGTTTTATAATGTGATCAACACGTACGTTTTATAATGTGATCAACACGTACGTTTTATAATGTGATCAACACGTACGTTTTATAATGTGATCAACACGTACGTTTTATAATGTGATCAACACGTATGTTTTATAATGTGATCAACACGTACGTTTTATAATGTGATCAACACGTACGTTTTATAATGTGATCAATACGTATGTTTTATAATGTGATCAACACGTACGTTTTATAATGTGATCAATACATACGTTTTATAATGTGATCAACACGTATGTTTTTAATAAAATTGAAGATTTCGACACAAAACCCGAATAACGATCTAGTTATTTAATTCCTGAAATGCAGATATTATTGAAGGTATTATAATACTTACGCTATCCCTCTTGTTGTGTTGCGTGGGAACGTACTGATTGCACTGGTAGTCGTTCGTCTGGCGCACAGAAGACCCGTTCTGAAATATTAAAAACAACAATGTGTCAAATCAAAAGATCAAGCTTTGCCATTCAAAAGTCTCACAAACAGACCGGGCGGCCGCCGCACGATTACTTACCTCATCGAGTTACTGAAAAATACCACTTTCCACGAAAAGTAGATCTAAAATAGGCCTGCCTGGGGGAGACGTGGGGGGGAAAAGATATGCAACCCACTTTACTATAACTAACCCACTTTACTTTTATCTCATGTACTCGTGCGACGGTTGCCCAGACAACCAGTTGAGTCAAACACTCAGCTGTTTCAGACTATATTTTTTTTGTAGTTTCTTTGTCAAGTTGCAAATGCAATAAATCGCAATCCAACATGGCGGCTACATGTGTATAATGTGTAGTGCACTCACGATGTGCGCGTGATGCTGCTCGTGCTGCAGGTCCTGCTGCGCGAGCGCCAGGATGCGCTTCTTCTGGCTCTGCGGCGTGGCGTGCGGCGCGGGCTGCGTCGCCGTCCCGCTCGCACCCGCCGCCGGCGCCGCGCGATGCTGAGAGAGCTGCGCGTGCGGCGGCTGCTGCGGCTGCGCTTGTTGCTGAAGGGGATGGGGAAAATAAGTAAAATATAACCCTAAAAGCGGTTACGTCTACTACGTTCGATCCGAAGCCGTGAAATTAAGGTCCGGCGTGGCCGTTGAACTATTTGTATGGTAGCTTACAAACTCGATCTGGTTTCCATTCATCCTTGGAATTCGTCCAAGCATTCGTCATTCAAAACCGAACTTCCATACAAATAGTTCTGCGAATACTCCAGACCGATATTCACGGATTCGGACGCATGCTTGCTCTAACGCTACACTGATGTCGAGAACATCAATATAGGTATATTCGCACGAGAGTAGTGTTAGCACAACAATGACTGATACGATTTCAGGGTAATTATACGAAAATAAGTGAGTTCAGATTATTAATACGAGGATAGGAGTTGTATGAGCCGTCTACGTTGCTGTTTGATATGGATATAAATATATTATAAAGCATATCTATCGTACGCTAAGTAGAACATTTCAGCTCGTTAGTTGATTATAATTTTTCGCAATTTTACAACAAGCAAGACGCTTATGAAAATTATGCCTTTTTTCCCATTTTTTAATTGTATTGGCACTGAAGTACACGTTGTATATATGTGTTGTTGTCGTCACCATGTTGTTGTCGCTACTCGCATCGTTGTTGTCTGTATTATTACCGTGTTGTTCTGGTGGTGGTGGTGGCAGGGCTGGTGATGCGGCTCCCTCTTCACGTGGCGGTCGTCGCGCGGGGATCGAGCCGAGCAGATCACGCCGCCCGTGTTGTTGTTGCTATTCGCGTTGTTGTTGTTGTTGTTGCTGTTGCTGTTATGGTGCACTGTCGTCGCCACGCATTCACCACTGCCTCCTGGAAGTGACGATAAATTATAGTATAATAAATTGTAGGTGCAGTAGAAATCTGTCAGAGAACTAAATGTCTCCTGTCAAACATCGAATTTGAACCTCATGGACGCATCGATTGCACAATTTTAGAGAGCACGTAAAATATCCGACTTGAAAATCTCTCTGACAGCTATTATTTTATGTTATCATTCACTCAAAATAATATCATTCGTTCGTCTGAATTCATCACCTCTCTTTCATTGGTCATAAAAACGAAAAGGATAGCTGGATTTTAAAATAAGAATTAGAGCATGACTTCCCGAGTCGAGGCCAATGTGTTCTGTGAGCTGGTAATAACAATCATCGCCATCTTTTTACTGGTACTCTTATTATAACAATAAAACCACATATTTGTACAGTTTTTTCTGTTCTCTTTTATAACGTTACGTTATAACGTTATTATACCAGTATAATATTACAGCTAAAATACACTTCGACTGTCACCCATGTTGTTTACCTCTGCTGGCGGGCGGCGGCTGCGGCGGCGGCGGGTCGTCGTCGTCGTCCGAGATGGTGATGACGGACACGGCGGGCGAGGGCGTGTCGCGGATCGTGATCGTGTGCGCCGGCGCAGGGTTCGACTCCCAAGCGCCGGAGGCCGTCGGGCGACTGCTGCTGGGGGAAAAATATAAATTATTATCCAAGTCATTTATCATGAGTGTTGTAAGGTATCCTATTTGCTCCGAGTGTAAAGTCTATGACTGAAACAACATCTTTAGACATTTTTTTATTAAACACAAAAATCCTTACTTAATATTATAAATGCGAAAGTTTATATGTGTGGATGGATGTTTGTTACTCTTTCACGCAAAAACTACTGAAAGGATTTGGAATGAAGTAAGTTTGTAACCTGGATTAACACATAGGATACTTTTTATGGGAAAATGTCTTATTCCCACGGGAAAATCTTACATGACACGAGCGTAGCCGCGTGCGGACCGTTAGTATTTAATAAAGTTGCAGTTTGTAATATGTAACAATAGAAGAATTTTAATAGTAACTACAACTACATTGCTCGTCGAAAGACGTATATATTACGAGGCCAGACGAAATGCTGATCTGGCTGAGCATTGGTCCAAATTAGTTTAGTTTTGTGTTTCCACCTACACGATAAGAAGACCACAAAGTAGGTGGCGCGGCGCGGGGCCCCAGAGAGAGTCCACTCAGAACAAACTGCCATTTCGGGCACGCAACATTGACGTATCGTTTATAGGCGTTGCCACGCAGTTCCCAAACAGTGCTCCATAGTGTTTGCCCAAAGAGCGAGCGAGAGAGTGAGTCTGGCAAGATGACGTAATCATTCTTGAAGAAGGCAGGAGTGGTCCTTAGTAACCCTTTTTATTTTGTGAGAAGATTATGTCACAGAATTAATATAGTATAACTGTACAGAATGGCCACTCACCCCTTACCGCCCCGCATTGTAGGGCGCGTAACGAATCAAGATGGCCGCGCCGCGCCGCCGCGCGCTGGCAACCGTGCAGCGTGCCGAGCGTCGTGGCGCGCGCCGGTAACTCTAGCAGAGTAGCATCATGCGCATTTACTAGTAAATCGAGTAGCAGGCACGCGGCGGTTGTATGTGCCATGTACTCACTTGTGGTTCGCGTGTCGGGAGGGCGGCGTGCCCTCCTTGACGCGCTTCTTGACGGGCGACAGCTGCGTGCTCTCCTTCTTGCTTGCCCCCCCACTCGCTCCCGCGCCCGCACTCGCGCCCGCTCCCATACTGGAAAATATCACACGTTGATAATACTGAACCCTTATGGCTCTTCACACGAGGGCAATAGCCGAAACAATCCACTCAGCCAATTCAACTGCATTCACTGTACATCCCCACCGAGGGACCAAGGGAGAACGAGAGTGTGTACTGATCCCGTCACGTACAGTTGCCAAAATAATAACATACAAATGTGCTTTACATACTGTTTCCTAGATTATTATATTATAAATAGGAAACATAACATCGTCTAAGGTGCTTTAGTGTGTGTCTGGGCCTATTTTATAGCAAACACGATCCTTCGTTCAGCGTTTTTCACGTTGTTTTAATCGAGGCAAAATTTTGATAAAATTACTTGAAAAAGTGATGAGAACGAGATATAAGTACTACTTTTGGACAGAATAAGACTTATATTGCATTTACACTAGGCCATCTGACGAGCCATTATTGACGTTTGATAACAAAAGCCATCCATTTCAATGGAGTGTCATTTAATAATTCGTTAAATTGGAATACACGGAGCGCCTTTTATTTCGACTATCAATGAAATTAGATATCAATGCCAAAAGGCGCTAAAGAATTGGTTGCATTTTGTGGTCGTATTAATTAGTAATATTCATTCTAGACTGGCATAGTGTAACAAACGTCAGTGATCCAAAGGTACAGAACGCTACAGAAAAAGTCAAGCAAGACTTAAGTAAATGTAACTGATGGGCTTCTTCAATTTATACTTTCGCATCTCGTTTACTAAATTCATACAAGTCCCAAACAAAATACTACTGTAAGTACTCCTTTATCTTTGTCAGTACAGATAAAGTCAATACAATAAAAATTTGCCTCGCTATCATCATCAACAGCTCATATACTTCCCCACTGAGGGGCTCGAGCCTACCTTGGAGTAGGGCGATTAGGCCTTAGTCGACCACGCTGGCCCAGTGCGGGTGGGACTACTTCACACACAACCTTTGAAATGCAGGTTTCATCACGATATTTTCCTTCAACGTAAGAGCGTCGAATAAACGTAAATACATGTAAATTCGAAATTCGAAAACACATTGGTACGTGCTGGGGATCGAACCCGCGTCTCCCGGACGGGAGGCAGCGGCCCTAGCCACTAGACCGCCGACGCTCACCAATGGTTATTTACAAAATGAAGTTAGTAAATTAGCACTTTTTATATACGGTTTTCGTACCTTTTTAGAATGATTACTTAAACATATAAAGCTTGTTAAGAACGCTAAGCAAATAAATGAGAAATTATTAAAGCTGAAGTGTGTTTAGCCGGTACCAACTGGAATCTGCTTATACTTATAACTATGGGAAAGAGGTGATTAAATGAAAGTATTATTGCATGGTAATGCCAACAATACAACGGATTTGTTAATCAACATTCAATATGCAAACAAAAGTACAGATAAACGTCCAAATGCCTTTAATCTGCATGAGATTGTGATGGAGCAATAGGAGTGCGAAACATAAAACAATAAGTTTACCAAAGCTTAGGAGGAAGTGGAACCGAAGAGGGTGGCCATTAAGCATTCTAGTTATTATGAGGTGTATCATAATGATTATTTTTTATTGACAAGTCGACAACGATCTAACATTACAAGGAATAGTCCAGATAACATTCTCAGTAAGTAATATCTAAGTATCAGCTAAAATCTATCGTACCTTTATATTATTGAAGGCGCTGTTGATCTTTTAAAATTTCGTCAAATTCAATAATATGTTATTGAAATCTATCTTCTCTCAGATATCAAGAGTTTAATTATTTTTTTAAAATAAACATGCTAAATTAACCTTTTCTGAATTGAGTACAAGCGAGCTTACAACCACTGATCTCACGGCCCCGGCGTTGATTTCCTATTATATTTGAACTGCTTAAACATGATAATAATTAATTATAGTTATATTAAAACATTTTCTGTTTTGGCTGTAGATTAATTGAATGTAATAGGGAATATGCACATTTGTTTTTAAATTTATTAATCGAAATATTTAAAGTTCCAGGTAAACACATAAAAAAATATTTTTCGAATATCTTGCTCAGAAACAAAGTTATAAGGCTTCAAAGTTAATGATTAGACAGAGAGGTCCGACGTGACATGTGACGTCATATGTCACGCGGGGCATACATCCGCCATAGAAAATTTAGTTTTCGTAAAGAGGGACAGATATATTTGTTTAATAATGTTGTATCTAGTTGGTTTTTCGATCAATTTCGATTCTGTTTTGACTGTCAGTATTCTATTTTTGTATACTTTAAGATGAACTATATAAAAAAAAAATATATTTTTTTATGCATATTCCCTATTTCGAGAAGGACCCAGACTATTCCTCATACACGACTACTACGATCGTCTCGTGCGTGCTTGCGGGGTGCGGGCGGAGGGGCGGTGCGCACCTGTACTGGTGCGGCGCGAGGGGCGGCGCGTAGTGCGGCGCGGCGCCGGCCTGCTGCTTCGTGGATCTGCAGACAAGCCCGCCGGTCAGACAACGAACCCTCATCGCACGAACAGTTTTACAGATAGCATAATCACGTGCTACCGAATTGTATACAATTTATAACTGTTACCTCAAAGCTGTATCTGATATTATGTGTGTGAAAAGTTTAAATTGTCTTTAGTTTTAATAAAGATAATAATATTATCACATCATTTATAAGAAATGAAATTAATAGTTTATTAATTTTTGGATGTTACATCTCTTAGTTTCAGAATTTGGTTTTAAGGTTTCACTTGGTCAAATATTTATAATATAATGTAAACAAAAACATACACAACAAATGATCAAAATACAAAATCACATAAAACTACCGCCCCGGGACGTCCCCGGCGTAACGGCCCCATCACACTTGCGGCGTTACCACGCTGCATAGCAATGGATCATTTATTGCAATTTATTAATTGTTTATTTTAAATTATTATTCTAGATTTGTAACTCACACTTTTATTTATCTATTGTTTCTTTCACAAAATATTATTTCAATCAGTAGTCGTAACTTATGTGTCTCTTTAAATTTACTTGTGTTACTATTGTGTTTTTTGTGATTATTAGTGTATAGAATAGATCAATAGAGTACGATAGAGCATACATTTCGTTCTTAACTTATTTTAAATACCCAATATGTATAGGAAAAATTTGAACTATTACAAAGATGAGCGAGTCTACCATACGTCAGATTGCGAGTTATTTAGTGAACAAGTCGTATGTTTATATTTAATAATGATTACTTCCTCAATTTATTTATATTTAATAATGATTACTTGTTTCTTACATCGCCAGTACTGACCGTTTGTGCGAATGATGGTGTTGATGATGCTGGTGCGGGTGGAAGTCCCACACGGCGGGCTCGGGCAGCGGCGCGGGCTCCACGATGAGCGGCGCGCGCCACTCGCCCACGCCCACGCCCACGTCGCCCACGCCCACGCCGTGCTGGTGGTGAGCCGCCGCCGCCGCCGCTGCCGCTGCTGCTAGTTGCTGCACCTGGAATCATAGTAATAGAGTATAAATAAAATGTTTTATAGGAGGTACCGTTGATTTGTACGTCTGAAAATTCAGGGTTGGTGTAAACACTATTATTTCTTTTTTTCAATAACTAATTCTTCGCTTTTATCGGTGATAACTGTTACTCTCACGAGAACCAACTAGATTTACTTTCAATATCATTATCGACGGCCCGCTACAGGCCACTGCCATAATCTCCACGCTTGGCAGGCGGGTTGGAGATCGCAGATTAAAGGATTACTGTATCAGAGAGCGCTGCGGCCCTACTAGATTTACTTTAATGACGAACAAACTTCAAAAACACATCACTAAAATTGTTGATGTTATTTGCAGTGAAAACATCATCTTTCCTTGTGGATTTTGATGATAACCTTATTACCTATATAACGAGCACTTGGTACAAAAAACCTACGGCTATATTCGTAATTGCGTACCTGGTAGGCTGGCTGGCAGAGGATGCTGGACACGAACTGGTGCGGGAAGGGCTCGGCGGCCCGCGTGGCGTACTGCCGTGCGCCGCCCACTGCGCCCACGCCGCCCACGGCCACGCGCCCACCCTGGTACAGCTGGTACTGAAACGATACACAACACATTATATGAAATGCTACTATATCCAAGACACACTTAAGATTGTAAAAATTAAGGTATTGTTCTGAATCTTACCCACAAATAAATACAAATTAATATCTTTCTTGATAGAGTGAAAAAGATTCGTAATATTCGTTCGTAACTTATTGACAGAAAAAAATGTTTACGGTACTCACTCACTCATTGAAAGACAAACTAATTAAAAACTTCTTCTTCTTCACCGTGTGGGTTGTAAGGTCGACAACCGACCTCACAATCCCTGGTGTCAGTGTTAAAGAGCCGCCAAAGGCCACTGACAAGACTCGTGTAACGACTAGATAGTAGCCGGGACCAACGGCTTAACGTGCCTTCCGAAGCACGGAATCATTCGGACAATCAGGTGATTCAGCCTGCAATGTCCTAACCAAACTGGGGAAAGTCTCACAAAGGGATTTTTGCTTGGCAGTGTCCCCACCGGGAATCGAACCTGGAACCTCCGTAATGGTCGTCGAAATCTCGACCACTCGGCCACGGAGACTGTTGCTGTTTTAATAATTTCTGGCGACCAAGGCCGCTGCGCAGATATACCTAAAAGATGCATTGATATATCTTCATAAATGAGGAGAAACCAAACGAATCCCGAGCATTTGGTAACCCAATCCGTCACTCTTTCTAGTGTTACAAAACATCGTAATTTAAAAACATATTGTAAGTACCAGGTTATCATAAGGCGCGGCCCGTAGCCTCTGCTGGTTGATGGTCAGCGCCAGGTGGTGCGCGGTGGGCGGCGCGGGCGCGACCACGCTGCCCACGTACTCGCCGCCCACCGCGCCCACGCCGCCCACGCTGCCAGACCGCCGGCACACCTCCATCATCTGAACGGAGGCCTTCACGTTGTTGCAGTGGGCGTAGTCTACCAAGTGAGCGAGCGTTACGAAGGCGTGGTTGAGCGCTTCGCCTGGTGTTATTCGACGCTCCTGGAATAGATAAATGGTTGTTGTTTTGGTTTTGTTTTCAATGAATTAAATAAATATAAATATCTGGGGACATCTGACAGCTGATATACAATACTTAGATAGATAAATACACACTTATATAGATAAACAACACCCAAACACAAGTGCTCATCACACGAATGTTTGCCTTGGGCGGGATTCGAACCCGCGGCCCTGTGCTTTGCAGCTAGGCGTACTAACAACTGGGCTACGGGGCCGTCATTGTTGTTGCAGTTGTGAACTGAAAATGAAGATAGTGAAAATAAGTTTTCTGTGGAGCCAAAAATAAGAACTATATAACTTAACAACTTCAAGTGGAATATTTTACGTCTTGTTTTTGGTAATTCAGAAAAAAAAACTAATAGTTTTCAATCTAACTACCAAAACGACCAACAAAGTTATTTTAGGAACGTTTGAAAATACTAGAAATTGTTCTTTTGTTAGTTTTATGAGCTGAGTCACTATTGAAGCATTAGGAACGCTAATTGTGTTCTTCAAGATTCATACGAAAAAAAAAGGTGCATTTTGCACAACGTATCTCACAAATGCCTTTGGGACCCTTCACGTGGTTTTACGTTACTTTGTTGACACCTTACTATGCTAGTAATACCTGGTCCATGGTGAGCATCCTCTTGAGCAGGTCGATGAACTCCCTGCGGTCCGCCTTCTCGGCGAGCAGCTGTCCGCCCTCGAGGTCGGTGGGCACGTTGACCTGGCCGATGTCGTCGAGGCAGTTGAAGATGTACTTGCGAGCCTCCTTGCTCTTGATGCCGGTCTCCAGCTCGTGTTCTTCGGGAGTCTTCAGCCGCCAGAACGGGTATGTGCTGTCCACGTCGCGGTAGAAGAACTTGGCTGTTTTTGATGCGCTGTAATGTTTAGGCTTAGATTGGTCGCCACTTTTGAGCAAGTGAGTCTGAGGTTCAACGCGATCCTATCACACAGCAACGAAGCAACCGATCGACTTATTTTTTTTAATTTAATTTGTGATCGGAAGAATAACATTTGCTATTTTTCTATGAGAAAAATCGAAAACTGCGCGTATGTAGCCGCAGACGGACAATCTCAAAAGAGAAATCTTTATCTTCATGTCGATCTTGATTGACTGGATAATGTAAACCATGAAAATCTTTTTCTACGCCATACATAATTTTTCTTCTAATTTGGAATGAAGCATAATTGAGATACATGTAGTGTTTGTTACCTGTTAAGCATGTGTTCGGTGGGCAGTCCCTGTGTCTGGCTGATGTACCGGATCTGGTCGTACTCCGAGGACCCAGGGTACAGTGGCCAGCCCAGGAACAACTCCGCCACCACGCAACCCAACGACCACATGTCGATCGCCTCGCAAAACGCCAAGCCTAGGATTATCTCTGGGGCCCTGGAAACGTGAGAGGAGAATTGTTTTATTATTTCGTCTTGATAAAATATGGTATTGTAGAGAACAGCTGCAAATGTCACAATTTTAGTCGAAATTTTGCCTAAGTCATTTGTTTATAGAAGTTAGAAAATAGTGCCAAGCACAGAACCTTGTGTGATATATTAAGAAATTATGATCATAGGAAATTTCGTACAAATGTATGTGTGTTGTAAGATTACGGTTCCCAGGGATGCCATAAACATGCACAATCACATCAAAATCTCTCAAATATTTACCCTAATGGAATCAATTTCAGGATTTCTTCACTAAAGGCAGATGCACTGTCAACCAGGTCAATCTTGCGGTTGCTAGGCGGTAACTGAACGGCTTTACGATCTGTGCTATGACGGAGCTTTGTACCTGTAGTATCGGCTCTGCAGATAGGTGTTGCAGACAGCCTTGCTGACGTGCGAGGCGCTGCCGAAGTCGATGACCTTGACGCGGTAGGGCTGCCGCGCCGGCTCCACCAGCATTATGTTCTCCGGCTTCAAGTCCGCGTGGATCAGGCCCAGTTGCTGGAAATACAATGTGTGGATAAGAAAAATGGTAGGGCGGATTGGAAACCTAATTATTTTTTAAGAATATTTTTTATTTTATGCCACTAATCGGATTATGTATGATTCGAAATTACTTTCATTTTTCACAAAAATTATAATAATGGAATTAAATTCTTGACCATTAGCAACACGCTCGGCAGTGATTGGAATGCTAACTAACAATAAGAAGTTAAAATGATTAGCTGAATAATCAACAGTTTTGTCAATTTACTCCGTACAGCACTCTCATTATTTTTTGTGTTTTGTATCATACTACATCTCTGCCAAGTTCATTAGTACTGTAGCCCAGCAGCCGCCACAAGCTGCTGCGCCACACGAACAATGTTGTAGAGGATTGGTATGTGGCAATATCAAGGGCACAGTCAGAAGAAAAAGGTATTTATATATTATATTTTATATAA
This sequence comes from Carpatolechia fugitivella, assembly GCA_951230895.1. NCBI lineage: Eukaryota > Metazoa > Arthropoda > Insecta > Lepidoptera > Gelechiidae > Carpatolechia > Carpatolechia fugitivella. The sequence goes on along the minus strand of OX579654.1, from coordinate 11,280,316 downwards.
CTAACATAGAAAAAATCTGATAAGTTTAAGAGTTTACTATCGGAGATCAGGACATGAAGTGTAGAATTTAGCAGAAAAAAGTTAAAATCGAAACGTAAGTAATCTAAATTTGAAAATGGATTTAAAATTAAAGATAAAACTGCCAGCAAGAAAGGTTGCCAGTCATGAAACAGGAAAGAGGACGAGTGCCTCGTTACAGTACATTTGACTATTCGTACTTTTAGCACGAGTAGCGCGGTTCACACCCGCTGGAGTACCAGGCGAATGTACGTACTTGAGCAATAGCTACGAGAACTTGTTCTGTTACTGTCTGTCTATATTGTACACGTGTCTGTGCCTAGTTTGCCTAGTTCATTACAACATTGTCAATTCATACCTTAAGCTTGAGCAGCGCAGTGAGAACCTGCTGCAGTATCGGGCGGATGTACTTGAGCGGCAGCGGCGAGAACTTGTTCTGCTTGAGGAAGTCGTACAGGTTCTGCTCCAGCATCTCGAACACCAGGCAGGTGTGCGAGCGGTGCTGGAAGCATTCGTACGCGCGTACGAAGTTGAACTCGTCCGCCGACTCCTGCGACAGCCGCGACAGGATCGATACCTGGAAACGAGGTGAGCGGCTGGATTTATAATTTCATAAATACAGGCCGTTGGTTCGTTGTTGACTGGCGACTATACCTTATCTGAAAGACGTAGAGTGGACAGGCCGCTCATGAGGTGGTGGGAAACAGATGGATGCAGGAAGCGTTTTGGAGTCATTTTAGAGATCCCCGGGGAAGCTTTTGCTTAAAAGTGGACGTGATTTGATTGAAACAACAAATTGTTTACGTTAATCTAGAATCGTGCTTAATACCCGTGAAATAGTCATTAAAATGTGTACAAAGCGCGAAAGTCTTAAACAAACATGAGACGATGAAGTACAGGTTGATCAGCGGTATCAATCCCCAATGTGATATTGCACGTTTGTTTATTCGCCGCTCATAAGCCGGAGACGAATATTTACTGTCTTTTCTTATAGATAGGTATACATACAATCGATGTCAATAAGACATTAGGTAATATAAAACTGCGAATCCTAAAATCCGCCTTAGTTAATTCGCTTAAAAATTTCAAGTAGTATTCTAGACAAGTGCCGCTGAAGATTTTCAATCAGATCCGAGTTAATTTCAGAGAATCTCACTTTTTCGCGAGCCTGGAGAACACTCCTGATATTTCTTTCATGAATTAAAATTGCGAAACAAAGTCGAGTAGCGAGAACTAATTTGTTCCTACAGCTGAAGATGAAGACATCAATTATTAAGTCTGAAAAGTTAGCTACTTTTATTATGCATTGGTTTTGCGTTCACACGATCACGAGCAGACATATCTACAATATTTCTATAATAACGAACAACAAAGAAAACATGTACAATATAACTATGAATTGATTAAATAGTGGATACATGTATTAACATGTATCCACTATTTAATCAATTCATAAAGATTTCAACGTTTCTCGACAGCTACATAAAGTATCATAATTTTTGTCATAAGTATCTTTTCTGATGTTTGAACTATACCTGGTTGGTACCTATTCGTATTCTAAATGTCGTGTTTTTTTTCTGAATACTAGTTCTCTTGGGGTTAAATACTATCTAGATAAACTTTTGATTAATTGATTTATACGTATTTACAAACACGACGTCAAAATAAGTCTAAGTTGAGTCACGGCAAAGAAATTTGTTTTTGTACCGTCGTAAATGTGATGTTACAACTTACATGTGCAGCTAAAGGTATCCACGTGTTACGGTTGCACGCAAAAACCTTGGCGGGATATTGTTTTTATAGAAAAAGTTACAGTTTTTATACTGTTTGAATAGGTTGCTTCCTGTCGCACAAAATGCATTCATATGCATGAGAATTTGCATGAATTTTTTTGTTGATGATTCCAAAATAAAAGTCGCTTTCACAGAAAGGTAAAACGTTTCAACGCGAGAAAACAGTCCGCAAAAGTCAGAAGCAGGAATCTTTACGTCAATGTCAAAATTGTGACAGTAAAAAAATACAAATTTCAACAGATTTCAACGCCGCTGGCTTCGTATTTTCATGACAAGACATAGGAAGAGCTAGCACTTCGCTCAGCAAACATAAACACTTTGATAACTGGAAGGGTGCCAGCTCCTATAATGGATCCGCATCGCAGCGGAAGAAGAAAGAAGAAATTCGCCCAACAAATGGGTGGTAATAAGCGCAGACAGCTACCAACTTTTTCATAACACACTTCCCTTTGAGAAGTCGGCGGTAATATGATTTCTTTTGTAAAGAATTGTTAATTTCGAACGCGGCGGAGCGGAGTTCTTAATGAAACAGACTGAGTTGACACACGATTTCTACTTTCTATCGTTATTTTTAATAACGAAACGAGATTTAAGATTAATTGGCGATTTTGTTTTAATGACATTTTTTTACCTCAAAGAACATTAAAATTTAGACGATTAAAAACAATAATCATATTTTCGTTTTGAATCTCTCCATGAGGACATTTCATAACACGTAGTAAGATATACTCACCGGCACATCTAACCGCCCACCCTTGTATTTCGAGTTAATTTTAAATTACGCTTATTGTTATACATTACGATTGATTTATTGATAATTTTACGATAAATTAAACACAGTTAAATTAACAACTTTTTGACTGACATCAGCTGTAACTAATAGAATTATAAAGAATCACGAGTATTCCCTGAAATGAAGGGTGGGCGGTTAGATGTGTCGGTGAGTGTATAAAAAAAACCGTTCCAAAATTGAAGCTGACCGAGTCAATTTGAAAGAGAATTCAAGTAATATTAAGCGACTCTTAAAAAGTTTTGTAACTGAAGTTGTTCAGTTTCATTCAAGGGCTGACTGAGCTACTCGTTTTGCGTAATTTTTCTGAGTCAGCAGTGCGATTCAACAAATCCCTCTTCTTCGTAAACTTCTCTCTGACAAATAATAACCAAAATGTTTAGTACCTCAATCTGCCCCTGGCGCGCATAGCTGGGGTGGTTCTTGAGGATCTTGATGGCGACGATCTCATTGGTGCCCTTCTTCCAGCACTTCACCACCTGTCCGAAGGTGCCCCGCCCGAGGAACTCCAGAACCTCGTACCTGAAGATCAAATTTGTCACGGTAAAAATGAGTCTTACGTATGTAAACCAGTGTTGGCGTGGATAGCAAAGAGCTAAAATTAATAACGAGTTTAATAACTTGTATTTACCAGGTTGTTTGTTGGCATCATCAACATCTCATATACGTCTCCACCGAGGGGTTCGATCGAGCCTATCGATAAGAACTTAAGTTTGGTTGACTTCACACACGGCCTTAGAACTTGTCAGGAGTGTGCATGTTCCTCACAATGATTCCCTTCGCTATACGAGCGACGAATAAATTCGAAAACTCATTAGTACTTGGTGGGAATCGAAATCTTATCTCAAAAACGGTACCTAAATTTTATGAATTTCATTTCATTTTTATTTTGACAGTAATCAGAACTCACCGATTGGACGAGGAGTAGAGCACCTCATGCTGCACCAGCTGATAGTCTCCGTCGCCACCGCAGCCGGAGCCTGTGTCGGGCGTCGTGTCGTGACGAGTCGTGTCGCGTCGTGTCGACCGCACCGCACCGCACCCGCATGAACACACATTCGTAACCGACATATTAGCTACACATACACATTATAACCACTGCTTAGTTATGTCATTTTGATGGGACAAGCAGGTAATGGTGAAATAGGGGAAGATTGTTGCTTGAAGCTTTGCTGTATGTATCGGATCCACTGATGTATAAAGTTGAACACCTAGTTAATTTTGAAATACCACCCACGATCCAATAATACTTTTTAAAAGATAACGTTTATTAAAGACTTTACTGCCATAACTACACGGCACAGGAGCATCAAATTAACAATATTACTACCATTCGCAGGCACATTTATGCCGCAATTTGCATACACAACGCGAATCAACTGGTTACGACACATTATACGCAACGTCTTATTTATTTACTAAATAAATCTTACATTCATTAAAATTTATAAATAGAAAATAACCGGCCAAGTATGTGTCGGGCCACGCAAAGTGTAGGGTTCCGTAGCTGTCCAATACTACTTAGGTAACCATTTTATAAGTTGCTCTTATTAGAGCAACAATTCGAAATAATTTCGATAGCCTGTAAGGCCTACTTGATGTTGATAGTTTTCCTTTGAAATTCATCATATATCGTGATTTTTTTCTCACTTCCAAATACAACGGTTTCGCTGGTAAGGGGTGTGGGGTGGGGGGAGGGAACAATTGACTTTCCTTCTAGCAAAAACAAGCACTCTAAAACGAATTTCTGAAACGTATACCAGCATCGAAAAATGGTTTTAGCAAACCCCCATTATTTAACAAAAAAAAACCTATCCAACGATACCTCACACTATAAGGTAGTCGTGAATCAATAACCCGTGAAAAATAACCCCCACTTCACGTGTACCAGAGGTAACTTAAAAAATAATATTTTTTAAGAATTTTTTCTTCAGCTTTGTCGGAATGATTAATATGTATATCCATGCAAAATTACAGCCTTCTAGTACTAAAAGTCTCTGAGCTAAGCCGCGGATGGACAGACAGACAGACAGACAGACGGACAAGGCGAAACTATAAGGGTTCCTTATTGTCTACAGAACCCTAAAAACTAAAATTTAGAGTTAATTGCATAAAGTTTTCCGTCGCGGGTTTTATTTAAATCAAGTCACGGTACTTTGAGTTTAAATCGTAATTTACGAAGATGATAAATAAAGTAGTCTTATAACTTGTAATTAAGAACTGTGGGGATATATATATATAATAAAAAAGTGAAAGAACGAGATAATACAGTAATAAAAACAAAGTTGGTATATAATGGTGTAATGTCTCACGACTAGATAATACATCGATAATTCGCTTATAGGACAAAATGTAGCAAACCACCTCATGCGACATTACAAATAATTTAGCTTTTTTAATTATTTATGATAGGATAGCAAAGACACAGGCATCAATCCTGCAAAATTTTGGAAATAGCTTACGATTTGATAATAATAAATTGCAACATTTACAGTCAACTATGGTTTACGAAATAAGAAAAAAATAAATAAACTGTACCTATGGAGCCGGTATTACATTTCCAAGGTGATGCTAGGCAAGGTTACATTCTTTTTTATTATAGCTCACTCAGACCTCGCAATTCAATCACATGTTTGGAAGTATATAGAACCAACACTAAGGCAAAGATAATAAATTTAAGAAGTCAAAAGTAAATTAACCGAACACAAATAGCAATCTATTCAAACGGAAAATTAAGTTTGAAAGAGACAAATTATGTAAAAAATTATTATAAAAAAATGCATTTAAGTATGCGACATCATCAATAGGAAAGGACAAATAAAGATCTCTAAGAAGACTATTTGTTTTATGAATGATTTAACCTTTGGTCGAAAATGTGTCCTTTTCATTTGATAAGGTCACACTATAGCTTACTTTTGACTTGTCCAGTAAAACCTAAGTGCATCAAGACAGTGGGCAGTGCGAGGAGCTACAGGGTCACAACAGCGATTGTTACCTCCATGTTGTTGCACACCGAATGCCTAGGCGATGCACCTACCATTTTACTTTATTATGACCACGATTATGCGTGGCGCTCTAACCTAAAACCTTGTCTTATTCTTTTTGTTTTAGCATGAAGGAGATTCAATGAACAAATGGTGCATTGAATTAATTATGTATGACTCAAATTCAAGGCGTAGATAAACGTTTAGTAAACAATCCAAGTAGCAGTAGTGATTTCAATTTTAATTATAATAATAATATAATTATTTTTGGTCAGACCAGTAGCAGTAACAAGAATTCATTAAATATCCCGTGCAATGAATTGTTACGAGTAGGAAAGTTTATTTTAAGATTTTAAGGTTCCCAATTTCGATATTGATAACTCCCATTTTGTTCATCTTTTGTTGTATTTTTTTTTATGAAATAAAAGACAAGGAGGATAAGATAACCTCACATTTAGTTTTAGAGCGCTACTACAAGAATCTGGGTAGTATTTCCAGTTTTTGGTGCAAGGCCTTTTGCCCCAACCCCGGTCATGAAGCGACGCTACATCGATAACTTTAATGCTAGTTGTATGTAGGCCAGATAAGATAATGGCGAATATCAATCAAAATATTATGCAGTCGACGTACCTTCATGAGCTGGGTTAATGAGTTTAAAGATAAGGGACGTCAATGTTCTTTGAATTATATAATTCATTAAAATATTCATTATCGTTAATCGAATCGAATTATATAAAATGAGCTATTTGTATTGGGATGACTGGTTTTGTGCGTGATTCCATTAACATTTAAGTTAAAGTTTGAAATTTTATTATTACTCGTTATAAAAAGTAATTTAAAAGTGAAATAAGTAATTTTCGTCCCTTAACTTTAAAAGAAAGCTTATTTATGTAGAGTAGAACAGTTCAGTCGAGTGTGATATATATATAATAAAAAATAATACGAGTATTAGAATATATGTATTGTATTGTATAAACATAGAAAAACATTTATTACTGTAAGTGTTTATATTGTATTTTCATCAGTAATGTGATTGCTTCAATTTCATAGTTCATGAATAAATCTACGATTTTTTTGTCCATGACTTCATACTTCATCAATATACAGGTATATACATACGTCCCCACCGAGGGGCTCGAGCCTACCCTGAATTAGGGCGATTAGGCCTTAGTCGACCACGCTGGCCCAGTGCGGGTTGGTCGACTTCACACACATCCTTTGAATTTCTTCGCAGGAGCAGTGCAGGTTTCCTTCACCGTAATAAAGAGCGTCGGTTGTCCACAACATTTGATTTCAAAGTATTCGATGTATATAATTTTGTTGTAATAATGTACAGATAGACAACCATTATTTCAAAATTCAATCAAAACATTTGCGATTTGGTGCAGACTTACGCGGCCTCCATAAATCACGAATTGTATTAATAAACGATGTTAAAATAAAATTTAAATCAAAGGCTTGAACATTTAAATAATCTAACAACCAAACATTACAATATAAACATTCTTTTTTTTTCTTTGTGTAGTGTCAAAATGTGCAGTGTTACTACAAACTATAAAGGAGGTAACAACAAATGGACATTACGTTTGTGGTTACCTTGCGGCTGGGGCGGGTGCGCGCCACCCGCCGCCGCCGGCAGCTTGCCGTGCGCCGTCGTCGTAGCGGACTGCGGCGCCGTCTTGAGCCGCGCTGCGCCCGCGCCAGCCCCGCCTCCGGCCGTCCCGCCCGCCCCGCTGCCGACCACGCGACGCTGCTCGCTGCTATCTCCGACACTGTGCAAATATGGACAGGGTTACAAACGTGCTTTGAAAGACATAATTTTCAGTATTAAGTTGGCGAACCAAGTGTATGTTTTTAGGGTTCCGTAGTAAAAAAGGAACCCTTATAGTTTCGGTCTGTCCGTCTGTCTGTCTGTCTGTCCGCGGCTTAGCTCAGAGACTCTTAGTACCAGAAGGCTGTAATTTGGCATGGATATACATATGAATCATGCCGACAAAGCTGAAGAATAAAATCTTTAAAAAAAAATTTTTTTTGCGTTCCTCTGGTACATGTCAAGAGGGGGTTATTTTTTTTTCACGATTACCTTATAGTGTGAGGTATCGTTGGATAGTTCTTTTAAAAACAATGGGGGTTTGCTAAGGCCATTTTTCGATGCTAGTGTAAGTTTTAGAAATATTCCGTTTTAAAGTGCTTATTTTTGTTAGAGTCAAGTTTCCCCCCACTCTACCAGCGAAACCGTTGTATATGGAAACGTGAAAAAAATCATGGTAGTAGTGTATATGATGAATTTAAAAAGAAAACTATTAACATCAAGTAGGCTTTACAGGTTATCGAATAATAGACAAACTTATAAAAAGTACTAGTACAAGTAAGAAATTTGGTACTACAAATATCATAGAAAAATATTTTGATGAATGTTAGAAGGCTGTAATTTGGCATGGACATACATATTAATTATGCCGTCAAAGCTAAAGATTTTTAGGGTTCTGATGGTACACGTGAAGTGGGGGTTATTTTTTAAATTCACGATTACCTTATGGTGTGAGGTATCGTTGGATAGGGTTTAAAAAAATAATGGGGGTTTGCTAAAACCATTTTTCGATGCTAGTTTACGTTTCAGAAATATTTTAAGTGCTTATTTTTGTTAGGAAACTCAGTTTATGCGCTATGGCTGTATAGTAGTCAAGTATTTTAAAAACTCCTATCCGGTACAAATGGGATGATGTGTTATATCAGGGTACAAACTATCTCTTTTCTTAATTTCATCCACGAAAGAGTAAAAAAACTACCATTCATACATCCCTACTTACAAAATTTCGGGTTTATAATATAAATAAGGAAATTTTTTATCATTACTTATTAGCTCCGTGTGCTAACTTCTGCATATTAGGCAACTACGGAACCCTACACTTTGAAATGAATGTGTGGTCCGACAAGTGCTTGACCAGTTATTTAATGTTCTGATACCTACTTGTGGAGACCTGTAAATGGCTTTTTGGTATTACTGTATTTATGTAATATAGAGTTAACTTTAGCTGTTGGTCTTCCTATTATTAATAAATAAATAAATAAAATAAATATTGACGCGAAATGTAACTGTTTGGCATTTTAAGATAAAATACCGATTACTAAGCCAAGTGAGAACGGGCAATACAATGCAACATTGATGCAGGTCTGATTAACTGCTAGGAAAGAGCCAGCACAAAATTCAACCACGGAGAAGAATAATTCAATAATATATATATATATATATATATTTGGTGGAGCAGATGGGAATACCAGCGCCTTTGTAGATGTGGAAACGAAACAAAATAAAGAATGTCGGATTGGATGAAACTTTGTACAATCGTCTATCGATTTATATGTATCCTTCTTATTATTATAACATCCTATAAGTAGTAATATATTGGTTACGTACTTACGTGTCTGATAAAATTTAAGTACAGCGAATGTACTTAATTTCTACGCAGGCGCATTAAATTGGGTGTACACAGAATTTAAACATTTTAAATTATACATAATATTTGCAGTGAATGAAGTCAAAATATTTTTTATTTACGTTAAGATTCACCACATTACTTTGTGGCATAAAATTGGCACATTGAATAACAAAATGAACTTCTGTTTTTACATTTTTTTAAACAGGCGAGTCGAGTTGCTCTTAATTAAAATCCAATTTGCATCCAACAACATAATTGTATCAAAAACAAGACGTTTCATAATCATAGCCCACGATGGTTTATTCAATTTAGGGCAAGGTCGTTCGGTAAATTTTATATCAATTTAGTCATAAAAGGAACAGTAAAAATAGCGACGCTACCTGTAAGAGTTTCCATTTTACTGTCCCATATATGGGACTCTCTTTCCCAATTTTCTGCTATAACGTATGTCAGCCAAGCTATATTATAGAATACTTTCAAAACAATGGGCGTTTTTCCTTTCTCTTTTTTTTAATTGTAGTTCTCACTTTTCCACTAGATGTCTGTTTTATATGGCTATAGTGCGTTTTAATTTAGTTATGAAATTGAAGTTTTTTTTATAATACAATTTTATGGCTCTGGGTACGGAGTATCGCAACAAGTTTCTTTATTATTCAGGTTTATGGCTCTGGGTACAGACTATTTATGTCAGCATGATGCCCTGTTGGTATTCTCCTTGACATTAGCTATCAACAGTAAAAAAATAAAAATTATTACATTAACTACTAAACTTTATTAATTACCCAAAATGATTAATTACAAATATGTAATAAAACAGTTTTGATGTGGATTTTTTTTTACCCTATTTGAGTGGAAGGCTGTTGTTCAGGTTTGACAAAAGTGGAACCCAGCGCCGCATAGCAGGCCTTTGTAGAACTAAAAGAAAAACCCCCATTATCTATTTTGCAACAATAATAAATATGTATTGTAACTGGCCGGTGTGCGAGAGGTTTCTTTCATAATTTTGAGACATTTAAGTCAGATATTTTGTTTTTCTGAATGTTTGCTTGCTTGTATGCGCGCACACTAAGCAAAAGCTACAGAAACTAAAATACGTGAAATTGATTTCAGAAAGTAAGCGGCCTGCCATCAGATATCTTAACAAACAGCAACTTTGCCTTTTTTATCACGAGAGCAATAACCCTTCATGTTAGGAAATAAAACCAGTCCATTATATTAATATTCCATAATAAGAAATTCTACTGCTAAACCAAGTTGAACCATGTTGTGGGCACGTAGCACGCTGAGGGGAGACCCCTTGTAAAAAGTTCCTGCCTGCCGAGGGGCTAGGCTACAACCTGCACCTCTATTATTATTGTACCAAATTCCTTTGATTTCGTAATTTTGTTGTAATGTGGCATGAAGGTTTTAGTTTAAGAAACAAAGTAGGCGAGTAGTAGTATTAATAAAGAGAATTTTATAATTAAAAAGGTCGTGATAAGATTGATGATGAATGATAATTGATTGATGAAGTTTGGTAAAAGGATTGAGTTGTGTGCGACTCTATACTGATCTTGTAACGTTATTACAGAGAATAAAAAGTTAGGGCTATTTGGAGACACCATTAAAACTTAACGAGTAGATCTTGACTGAGGTTGCAAAATAACTCAGTTATAGTACAAGTCAGGTGTACTGTTAGTTTTGCTTTGCTATCTTTGTCTGAGATTTGACTTACTCGTCGAACAAATCGTCGTCGTAGTCATCTTCAAACTCGTATTGATCCTCATACTTAATCCTAGGTAACGATAAATCCATTTTGCGTTTCATTCATCAATCACTTGGCACACTATTTACAAGATCACACAACACATTCACTATTTACAACATATCCCGATGTCAGGAGCACCGCGTCACCGAAATTCTTAACACTTTTGAATGTGGAACTAAAATGCAGTTTGAGTTTGGAACGCGTGACGCTATCCGGCGCGTACGCATGTCGCTGACGGGGGTTGCGGATTGAATGCGCCCCTACCGCGGGGAGAGGGGTGCGGGCGCGAGGGGCCAGGTAGCCCCCGGACGAACCCCTGAATTCCCCGTATTGTGTGCCCATTCAATGGAATCTTTAAAGTACTCTCACGCGACGATAAGAATGTTTTAGTATCCATCACAGCCATCACTGGCTTTACTACAAATCTATCTAAGGTAAGAAAACTAAACAGAAATGATTATCAACTTTACAGTGATCACAGCGAATGAATACAGCAAGACTGAGCTGCATGCGCCGGCGCACCAATGTTTACATGCGTGTGGGAACGCGTCGTAATTGTGCTCACACTGTTTGCTTGTTTTAAATAAGATGTTGATGCTATAGAATTCTTTAGCACTTGTTGTGTCCGATGACCGTGGGCCTTGTCCGATGTCCGTTGTTAATGAAAAATACCATACCGAATAGGCCAATGAATGAGTTCATTAAGGCTACCAGGAAATAGTAGGCTCATTTTCGCCTACACACCGAAGTTCAACTAATTATACCAATTTAAACTCACACATAAGCTATCGAAATATGTAAAATAAATTAGCGCCCCCGTTTTTCTAATTACGTCCCTATTGTAACGAAATAACAATCTGTTACTCGGTATCAATTAGGGAGAAAGTGTGCTTTGTGGAAATCACATTTTTTTATTATTGTAATTTTTTGTTTATTTCTTGTGATATCAACCTTTTATTTTGACAAAGAAATTGCTACCAACGGACGACTTCTATGGTTTTCTAGCAAGCAATAGTGAACTAGTTTCCACTAGTTTTTAACATCGCGACTAGGAAAACAGTAGCACTTATACAATAGCAGAAAAGTATACAGTGCTTGCTAATTGGTTTTTTACTGAAAGATGGCAGTAAGAAATAAGGTGGCTTACCAGTTTAAACCAGGAAACAAGTTGGATTGAATTCTAGTTCATATTTTTAGATGGCATCGTAGTAAAACTGTCTGCCAGCACATTTCAGCAGGAAATAGTTTATTGCACGGGTCGACCAATAAAACGACAGAATACAGTTACTTTTACTGTTTAGTTCAGTCGGCGACTCCCACAGCTCGCCAACAAAGGACCAACTGCTTTGTTGACTGACTCCAAACTTCTGAATAGAATTCAATTCGAATTATTTCATAACTGCTCCGAGTTTCTCTTTTAACGGGAAAATATTCCAAAATCAAAGTTGAGATAATATTGCGTTGTTTGTTTGTTATTTCGGAATTTTGGGCTGTTTAGCAGTCTCTGGAAGTGCGAAATTTATACCGATTCTTTCTGAATTATTCTGTTTGTAATAACTTAGGTAAAGGGTTTTGTAATGTTTTAATAAATTTAGGCGATGACTTTGGCAACTCAACTTTATTATTACCTAAATTGGCTAGGTCGTGTTTGTCACAGTAAAGTACTCTTGATCCCACTAAGGGTATGAAGCATGACAGAAATTTAACTACCATAAAAAATAATGTCATGCAAAAGAAGGTTATAAGTAATAATTTGTTAATTTGTTAAGTACCTAGTTCCCAAAGGAGTACCCAGAACCGTGAATGCTAATGTTTGTAAATGACAAGCGAGCTTGAACGTAATTAAAGTGGTGACGGGCCTTTTCTTGGAAAGGTGTCACGAATGATGATAATATTAAAATGTGTTGAAAATAAAATGGTGACGCGAGTCCTGGGGACGTATTTTTGATTCACTCGTAGTGATTTTGCAATCCGTATTCGAAAACAATTAACACACGTAATTCATATCGAATGATGTCTTTTTCCACAATTTTGAACCATTCGAATACTGTGTAGCCATTATAACTAAATCTCCAAACATATTTAATTTTACGGATAAAATTTAAAAACGGTAAACTGTCACTTCATACCAATTTTAAAACTGATGATCAATCGCAAAACTATCCGTCGAACGGAACATAAATCAATGAAAAGATGGAGGAACGTCGATTTCTTTATGTTGGTTGGTAGGTTCTCTCTGCTGTAGTAGAAATCAAAAAACGAGTACTCGTTGCTAAATTAACAGAATGAATTTTCAAAAATACGAATGATGTCGTGATTTCGAATGCGAATCTAAGTACGAGAGAATCAAAAATGAGAATCAAAAATCCTGGTTACCGTACCGTCAATTTGAGATAACCTTGGCTGTCAAAAGCCATTTAAATTTGTTAATTAACTCTTTTATGCCGAACACCACGAAGGAATAAAATTATGAAACTAAGTAAATTACTTTTGATTATCTATCTATGAAACAGGTAACCAATAGTGGTTATGTACTACAACTTTCCGTGCTTTGGATGTTGGTCCTGTGACTATCCACAGAGCAATAAATGTTTCTTTCTTTCCTTCAATATAATCTTACCCCTTATATTGCAGTTGCGAGTAGCAAAATATTTTGGCCACGTCATTTGACGTCATCTGCAACCAATTTTACTGGAATTTTCATTTCGCTTTCAAATGAGAATTTCAATATTCAATACCTCTTCGTGAATTTTTAATATACCTGAAGTGAATACTGTGAAAGTGAGTGGGTCGGTTCTGCTATGCCTACTAGGAATATTACATTAAACTTTTACCTGCGCCTTGCATTTTCAGGCATGGCCGGTGAGTTATACGGCTGAAAAATACAACTCGGAAGAATGCCAATATGCTTTAAACAATTAATGAGAACCGTGTTTTAGGTGCAAATACGAATAGCTCAGTTATAGTAAAATAAACTATGACAAGTTCGATTCCATATTTACCAACTTAATGAGATTTTCACGTGGTTGAATTACAAACAAATCTGATATCCAGCAGAGTAAGACTAGATAGGAAAAACGTTACGAATTTTATGAAGAGTATGGAGAAGGAGCAGTTGAAATATCGTTGTAAGACGTCGCCAACCTGATTGTCAAACTACTAAGTTCTACAGTCTTTGACTTAGACACTGTTCCAGAGATAGTGCTCGAGTATTAAACAGGTAAACTGCAACTACTACAAGCGAACAGGCCTGGTGTATCGTTTTCAGAAGTCTAATTCAATTGGGATGAATTGGGGCGTTGCGTTCAGGCAGAAAAGTTTACACACGTAAGACTACGTACCGGAAGACACAGTATGGTGGACCCTACAAGGTAGACTGATGATCTGTTTAAATATCAATCGTTACAGTCCACTGCTGGACTATGAGCCTCCTCCACTTAAGTGGAGGGTTTTGCCATAATCTCCACGCTTGGCAGGCGGGTTGGAGATCGCAGATTAAAAGGTTACTGTATCTCAGAGAGCGCTGCTGCCCGTTCCCTGTTCAATGTGTAGTCCCTAAGTCGCCTCTTACGACACCCACACGGGAAGAGTAGGGGTTGGTGACAAATGTATTCTACTCTGCCGTCACCACACGGCTTAAATATACTATATCTGTTTAAATATACTATAGGTATACTGTGGTCTGGTAAATGTAGCGGGAAGCCGCTAGGTTTCGGCAGTAGATTTCCACCTCCGTCTTCACGTCCTCACTTTTATGATGATGTATACATACGTACCGTCACGTCGTCAGGCAGCAGAGAGGAGTAACATTGACTGTCTGACACAGATGTAACATTTTTAATCGTATTGTGGTGTACATACGTGGCGTTGCTTCAGCTTGGTGTCACGACGTTAACCGCAACAGGTGTGATAACAATAGGCAGATACGATCTAGTGAAGGTCCCACGAGATCCTTGGGGAAGCCCTGTCTAGCATTGGACGTTTCTCGGCTGAGGTGATGATGGTGCGTGTACGTACGTGGCGTCGCGGCAGCAGGGTCTGTCGCAGAGCACGGGCACCTGCGCGGGCGCGGGCTGCGGCGCGGGGGCGTTGGGAGGCGGCGCGGGCGGCGGGGACCGCTCCGCATCGCACGCGCGACTCGGCACGGCGGGCGCGGCGCAGCAGCCCGGCCCCACGCCTGACCAACACTTGTTCTGGAATAGAGAGGGCACCAGTTAACATCTACACCAGAGTTCTGAAGCGCGTCGCCTCTGCCAAGGCTTAAGAAGTGGACGGAACAGGGAAATAGAAGAGAGAAGAAGAATTAAATGTACTGTAGCATCGGGCCTCGTTGGTCCGAGTGCTATGTAGTTTGATACTGGCGATAGTATTCTTTTTGCAATATATTCGTTCTCTTTTTAACTATTCAGTTTAGAAAGAGAACGATAGAAACTTCAGACGGGCTGGGGCCGTGGAAGTTTGACGTTCTCGCTCTCCGACCGCCGTCGTGGCAGGTTGTTTTTTAGTGGGACTAGCCCACGGGCGAGCCCTGCCCGGGGCAGTGGGCTTTGTAAAAGCAAATAACTAAGGAGTTTATAAAAAATGGTTAAAATGTGCTATAGATCTCCGCTATTTTTCAAATAACGTGAATAGAATAGATGTATTGAAGGATAAAACAAATGAAGAGCGTCAAGAAAAATATATTAAAAGAAGCTGTTGTTGCTGCTGTTGGCTAGTGAGCCAGAAGCTGCTTTGGAGATTATGCCGTGGTTTCTTCACTGAGCAATGTCTGGAGAAAGAAGAGATGGACAGCAACAGTTCACCCCGCCGAGAGGGCTTTGATGATGATGAGTGTCGTGTGATGGAGCTCGTCGAGAGGGAGGAGTATTCCCAGCGAGTACCCCGCAGAGTATTTTTATTATTGATTTATTGAGTATAAACGCACGGACGAGGTGGCCGGGAGGCGATTGATGACATCGTCAGCAGGGTCGCAGACATAAAGAGGAAAGTTCCAAGTTATTTTGATTTTATCCCAGCTAATATTTTATTTATAATTTTCCATTGTCAGTTTCAAAAATGGCAGATATTTTCTTTGTTTAATTCTTGACAGTGCAACTATTTGAATGGTTAGTCTGTTATAAATACTTCTTGGAGTAAAATGTTTTTTTTTTTTTTTTTTTTTTTTTTGACAAGGACCTAATGCTTGTGTCGCAAAATCGACGTATCAAGCGTAACCGGACTTTTGGGGGAGCGGAAGGCTCTTACCCCTAGAAATTGGAGTAAAATGGCGATCCGTTTCGTCAAAGATAAAGTGTCATGTCTTGGTCTGTCACTTTTGTAAACAGATGTTTACGTATTTATTTTTATTTATATTTTATTGAATTCCCTTTTATTGTATTGAGGTAGGTAATTTCTTTTGGGGTTATGCTTAGGTGACCTGCATAATATAAAATAAAACATAAATGCATTATTGTCACTAGTTTTTATGAATTGTTGTATGTTTTTCTAAATGGATTGGTAGCTGAGGTAGTTGAGGTTTCGTGTACGATGATTAGGTTGAGATTGTTGGGCTGTAAGTTGGCTGATTAGGCACTGTTGATACACCTGCTTTAAGAGACATAGGAGCTTTGAAGGGTGGTCTGTTTAGGATCACACGTATTCTATCTGTCCTTTTCTAGGTTAGTAAAAGGTTGAGTTTTCTATGAGTTATGATGAGGTATGGAGTTAGGATATGGGAAGAAGTGATAGGTATTTTTTTTTCATTATATATACCAATCCAAGTTGTTGTCATTTTCAAATCCACATATTTAATAATTTGAATATGATATTGTATCTTGTAAGAAGACATGTAATGTACTTGTATCTTAGACTAAATAATTATTTTTCTTCCTAGTCGCTAGTTATCTGGATATTGTTGTTACTATATTGTTTTTTCTATGTATTAATCCTATTATTTGTTTCATGTGCGGGCTGATAAAACTTTTATATTTAAACAATCATTAATTTTTTCTTCTACACCTCCTTACTGACGCGAGATGTACTTCAGGACATCAGTGATGCCTGAATGAAAAGCCTGAATGAAAAGAAAATAATTTTTCATATAAAAAAACAACATTTATATCTTAGCTCATTTGATTGTTTTTTCTATATGCGTTATGCATAATTGGTTGTATTCTTTTTGCAATATGGGATGTTAACTTCTCTTTCTTTGGAAACATAGCTTCAATTTTAACACCTTAACTTCTTTTTCTATTTTGCTTTTAAATTAAATATAATTTAATTCTTGAGATTCTTGAGTATTGTGATTGGTGTTAACATTGTTTTGATTATCTTAATTTAATTTTTTTTTATCGTTAACTTAAATGTTTTAAATTTCATTTTAAATTTTGCATGCTATGTCTTTGAAGAATTTTATAGATTCAGGTTAGGGTTTGCATTTTGTAATTGAGGTAGCTGTTAGCTTTGGTTTAGGATGGTAAGATATGGGTCCTGTTTTAAGTATTTTTGGAGAGGTTTTTTTATTTAGAAAAATTATTAGAAAATATATTTCTGGTAATTAGACTTTAGCTAAGTCCAGGATCTAAGTCTTCCATTGTTTTTTTTTTTATTAGATTTTTATTAAGTGAATTTTTCCCTCTCTTAGGTAGGTAGTTAGTTACTAGTAGATTGTAACTAGAAAAAAATTTTTTTGGTCTTCAACCAAAAAAATTTTTTCAGGGGAGACCGGGGGTAGTTGTAGCATCGGGCCTCGTTGGTCCGAGTGCTATGTAGTTTGATACTGGCGATAGTATTCTTTTTGCAATATATTCGTTCTCTTTTTAACTATTCAGTTTAGAAAGAGAACGATAGAAACTTCAGACGGGCTGGGGCCGTGGAAGTTTGACGTTCTCATCTGCCGTCCGCCGTCGAGTGCGGACCATAGTATTATTTCTAGTGCTAAAGTTATAAACAGTGCGTTTAAGTTATAAATAAAGTATCGTGTTATAAAAGTGTCTTTTATATTTAAAGTAGCGAGTTGTAGCCAAGGAGGCTACAGCCGTTACAGTACTATACGGTAAAGTGGACCACGTCCATCCAAAACAGAATCCATAACACGCATCTACTTTTTAGACACATAGCTTGTATACTTTTTATAGTCTATAGATTTGGGAGTGACAGCTAGGGAGGCCGAAGGTGGAACATGCTTGCTTATCCAGAAGATAATTATTTATACCTTGCCTCGAGAAGACCAAGATACATAAACGTCACGCCTCTTTAGGAGGGGTGAAATTTCACTTTTACAATACAGACACTTCCATCACTTCACCAAGATTCATCAATCTCTTCGTGCTAACTCGTCGTTTCAGGGTGCTCCTGATAGACCAAGTATTGAGGATTTAGTGAAATTCCGTAGAGGCAAGAATATAAAGAACGAGCTTAAGGAATCGACCTTTGATGAATAGCGCTCGAAGGAAAGTCATCATCATCATATCATCATCGTGTGGGTGGAAGGTCGACAACTGACCTCACAAACCCTGGTGTCAGTTATAGAGCCGCCAAAGGCCACTGACTCGGCTCGTGTGACGACTAGATAGTAGCCGGGAACCAACAACGAAAAGAGATTTTTGCTTGACAGTATCCCCACGGGGATTCGAACCCGGAACCTCCGTAATGGGCGTTAAAATCTCGACCACGCGGCCACGGAGGCTGCTACGAAGGAAAGTGAATTTCTATGTTATTTCTCTGTGGCCGTGCGTGACAGTACAAAAACATATGAAGTTAGTACTAGAGACACCATAGAGGATATCTTTCGAAACCATGAATAAACACGCTCTTTCGACTTGATACGAGAGATTTTTGACGCTGCATTTAAAAAGAAACTAACCAACGAGTAAACCCATTAATTTACTATCAAATAGGATCTTATACTTTTTATGGCCACACTAGATATTAACTAACAATAAATTTACATAAATTAAGCCTACCTACACGGCTTATTTCCTAAACACATAAAAAGATTGGTGATTATGGAGAAATCGTCCGAAAGTAAAAACTAGACTGAGAATAAACAAAATATTCAGCGCTTTGAATCACGCAAACGACTGTGGGAACGAATCGAGCGAGTAATAAGTAGTACTCGTATTATATACGTAGTTTAGGTACAAGAGGTCGGTCTACTGAACCGTGCATGATTGCCTGTCAATATCGTCAAGCAAAGCCGAGCCGCTTATCTGATGGCCTGTAAAGCTCACAATAGTGGTTCTAACGTATTCAACCACGTGTCTATGTTCCGCGTAGATTAACAGAAACTAGTAGACAGAGCAGGACGAAACAAGTAGGGCAACCAAGAAAAACAGAGACCCTAAATCTATGCTGTCAATAAAATGTTAGTGGCTTAGGTTTTAGTTTACCACATGCTGTAGACTAGCTGTGTGCACTTATATATTTTTTCTTACCATCTAGAACACAGTAAATAAATGAACCACAAAATTAAGACTCACGTTTCTTTAATCTTTTATCAGAGAGAATCTATTTATTTATCTTATTACCTATAGTACACAATTCTGACAGAAAACAAACAGAAAAACGACACAACAGGCACTGCTTATTTGTAAAGAAATGTCTTACAGCATACCTTTGTCAAGCTTTGATAATTTTTTTGGACCGACTTTAATTAATCGCTAGGCTATTATTCTAGCTAGTTTTTCCAGGAGTCTGAACGCCTCTGAGTCCGGTCACAAGCTGCTAAGTTGCAAACTCGACAGACTGGTCTGGTCTAGCTCCTTGACACTATAACATTTCGTATCATACCACATCTAGTCGTATAACCTAATGCGGTCTTTGTGTATAAATAATAAATAAATAAATAAATACGTGGAGACATCTCACACACGGCCATCTGATCCCAAACTAAGCAGAGCTTGTACTATGGGTACCAGACAGCTGATATACATTACATAAATACATACTTATATAGATAAACAACCACCAGACACAAGGCAAACACAAGTGTTCATCACACGAATGTTTGCCCTGGGCGGGATTCGAACCCGCGACCCTGTGCGTCGTCGGAGGCAGATACACTACCAACTGGGCTCTGAGCTGTCGAGTATTCATAAACTGGAATACGCAGATTTTTTATTACTATTGGAGTATTAACTTTAAATTTCCATACATAAACATATATCAAACACTGACACTATACTTACTTCATTTTTATAAGTGACAGGTATCATTTGAAATTGAACAAAAATACGTACCTACTCTTATACTTAGATATCGCTTTTGACCCAATGAAACATCGTTCAATATATGTATCAGAAACAAATATCGAAGGAAATATGTACCTACAGACACGTGCCAATCATGCTAATGTGGGGGCCAACTTCTACATACATACTCGTTTTCATCATTTCCCCCGAAATGATGTCCACTGCTGCAAAACGGCTTGGAATTGTACTCGTATTGAACAGAATATAATTAAAAACAATTTTTTTTATCTAACTAACAAAAGTTTACAAAATTAAATTGTTTTACTCTTCGACAAACGCCAGATAGGAATAAGTGAACAAAATAAAGGTAACGAACGAAAGACGTCCACAGCCCGTTGTGTACTCAAAGATTGTGATAAAGCATCTAATATGACGTCCATGTATGGTAATTTGACAGGGCAATATATTCGATATACAGATCGTATGAAACCGGGCGGTGAATCTGCAATTCTATATGTATCTGCTCGGATCGGACGTGACGCGAGATGAATTCAATGATATGCCGAGAGAAACACTCTCTAAATAACGTGACAGGCTTTTGGTAGAGATGCGCTGGCGCAAGAATCAATTTCCAGGAAAGTATAGAAATAGTTTCTTTTTATGTTATTCAAGTGTAAGTAGGTATTTGTTTAAAATTAAAAATCACGAAGACGACGCGTCGCGACGTTTGCGTGGTACCTACCTACATACCTATGTAGCTGCTGTTTTTGCGGGGAAAATATACTTCAACTCTATTTTGTACTGGAGAAAACCATAATTTTAATTTTGAATACTGGAAACTGTGAATAATATTTTTTTGAACATTAAATATAAAAATGCCTTGATGACGCGTGGTATTTTTATATTAAGCATTTTTGTCACAGGAACGCAATCTTCTTCCCACGGGAAAATTCTAAATCCATGCGGCTAAAGACGCATTTGGCGGGCAAGTACGTAATTAACAACACGTTGAAATAAACAAATTATCACCTGTCAATTATTCTATAGCACACGGCACATTAAGTTCTGAAATAACTGCTAATAAAGCGGTTAACATGGCGTTTAACTTTAACTATACTTAACTCGAAAGGCGATGTTCGTCGGTTTGTATAATTGCCAGTACGTTTGTGCACGCAAGTGTTTATAAACGTTCTATTTATAGCTAAGAAACTTAACTGTTGGGTATACAATTGTGAATGTGCTTAGTCAATTACTAAGCCCAATATTTTTGACTGCTTAAGGAAAAAAATACGTCTTATCAATTTATCATAGTACCTACCTAAAATTAAGAAGACACCAAAAATTACTCAAACTACTTCTTCAGTAAATAAAACATATACCTATTTAATAATAATAATAATATGTGGGGACATCTTCACACATGGCCATCTGATCCCAAACTAAGCAGAGCTTGTACTATGGGTACCAGACAGCTGATATACATTACTTAAATAGATAAATACATACTTATATAGATAAACAACAACCAGACACAATATAGGAATCACTTAAATTTTTACTCTTTATGAGTTGAAGGGGCGCAACTGTATCAAGGTCCCATTTTAGTATTCCATAATAAACTATAAATAGTTTGAATGCTATTTTAATTTACCCAAAGCTAATTATTAATTGTGACATGGAAAAGAGACAGGTTGTGTGAAAATAGCAGGTGAATTACGATCGAGGTGAGATGAAAGTGGAAGGTCCGTCTGGCCGGCAGCCAACTTCACCTGGCCGCGGCTGAAAAAGATCACTCGATGGATATTGCATGAGTTTCCGGGGTAGCTACGACTCCGTACTAGGGTATTAAAGATAACTCTTTAATTGATTAATTTTATTAATAAATTATACTTAAAAAGTGCGACTGAACTTTTGTTGGCGCGAACCTTGATGGTACCTACCTTAATATTCTAAGAAAAACTAAATTTATCTAGTCAGAGACGACTCTAGAATCTAGCGATATAACTTGAAACGTGAAAGATTATGTTAATACGATATTTCGTCCAAATTGTTAGTTATCCGTTTGCATTAATTAAAAAAGGCTCTAGTAAACAAATAAATATTTATTAGATTTATAACTGCCAGGCCCGCTGAAAATTTGTTTAATTGAATTAATTTCATATTTTGAGTATAGTAATATATGACATAGTAATTCGATTGCCTCTACCCGCTGCTAACGTCGGACATAATTTTATTGAATGAATTAGATTCACTTACACAATTTATTTATAGATACTAATGAATGGACATCATAATGATTATATACTTGCTTAGAGATTTTTAAAGAGATTGAGCAAAGATAGGATGTTCTTTTAAAGAATTTCATCATTTAATTCTAGGTCTATATATTCGAACTATATCTTATAATATAAGCTTTCGATTATATATTTCCCTAATAAAGAAAAAAAAACTACTAGTTATATCAACCTTAATACTGACAAAGAGTAAATCAGGTGTCAGGTGCTATATGGAACAATGGCATCGTAGAAAACAAAACACAATAGATGATAGACAAACCCAGTAAGGTTGTGAAATATCAAGATATTAATATTTAATATCAGACGTTCACAATAAAACTGTTGAAGTACGAGTATTCATAAAACCAATAGCATTATCTTCAGAGGTAAGCTAAAATTCCGAAAGAATTATTTTGTCGTTAAAGGTGAATTGCGCTGAAGCAGATTACGAGAAAGTCAGATCAGGTCGGGCTTATGTTCAGGTCAGAATACTGCAAAATAAGGGCTCTTTTCGCAACTGATCAGTAAATACGCGTATCTCAGTCGTAATGTTGCGTTGTTGCGAGAAAATGGGCGTGTGATTCCGATATCGAGTTTTGATCAAAGTGTAACAACAAAGTGATTCTAGATGTACTCCGTTATTTTAGAATTAGAAAGTAGACAATTTGATTTTTTATATTATTTCAATTTCTACCATTATTCTAATCATCACTAATCAATCATCTAGATGTAGAAAAAGGTTTATACCAATACTGCTTAGTTTACATAATTTCTAATGTAAGAAACGCATTTAGTTATAGGTGAACTTAATGACGTTCATCATAAACTAGCAAAAAACTCTATATTAATCTTGTATTCAATTACCAGAGAGAGAATGTATATGTAGGATAAACTCTTCCTCAGTAATATTGTACAATATAACGCAAAACGTTCTTCAAAAGAAAATTTCAATCTCATGAGCACACCTAAATAATTTATTGCACCTGCGCACGAGTCGATCACGTATCGATTTCGATACCATATCTTTTGATTTGTGAGTCGCTTGTGCAATAAATCGACGTAACGTATCAAATCGAGATACGATGTAAACGGGAAAGCAACGGTTTGTGCGGAAGCTTGTTACACTGAATGTCATGCGCCGTAATATCTTGTTTCCATCTTAAAGGCCTTTCACAATATCCGATTTAAATCTAGTTAATAAAAAATGCCTCTAGCACATTATTGTTTTGAGAAAATCACCACGTCGAACGTGTCAGCAGAAGAGGAAGCAAAACTTCAAAAAATATTAATTATAAAATAATTTTCAAAACATGGTTACCACGTTCTTGCTATGTGCATTCAAAAACCCTCACAAGGATCTCGTCTTTCGCACTTTCGTGTTAATACCATATGAAATAAAAATGACATCTGCATTTTAAGATTAAATCGGATGCAATTTGTAAGTGTTCTTAAGAGTGCTAGTGCTGATATCACTACGGTTTACGAATAACAATTCTTCGAATTAGAGATGTTCGAATCCGGTCTAACCACTCTACATCTAAAACAACAACAATACAATCGAATTAGAGATGTTCGAATCCGGTCTAACCACTCTACAATTAAATTACATCTAATACTTCAGACCTTCTCGGATTTGGATCGGAAACAGTGCGTTTGTAGACGCTTAACGTGAAACTTTATGACTATGTGGCGTGGCGTGTCCAAGATAGTGATCAATTAACTTTACTACAAGTATTAATGGCTACTTCAGTGGAGGAGATAATTTGATTGAATTGTATTTTCGGCGGAATCCGGCCCGATGTCATGATACATATTATCCTGAATGTAATTTACAGGCTTAGTATTATTAAGGCACGACAAAGCTCATCGAATAAAAATTAATAATGAACTGAAGAAGTTTCCCCATAATAATAATAATAATAATAATACATTTATTTATCAGACAACATAGTCCATTATTGTTAGTCCATTATTATTGTTAAGTCCGAACTACCAGTTTAGTAAGCCAACCTATTAGTCAGTAAAAAAATCAAATAACTTTATATCATAACAATTCAATAAGTAAGTCTGCTAATATGACTGAAAATGAAAATGTATTGTATTGGATGTGGTGGACAGTAACGGACTGATGTAAGCTGATAATATGGATGATATGATATTTGCTACCATTTAGCTTCTTATTTAGCTTCTTAAACTAAATCATCTCCATTCCTACACATAGCTCTTGTTTGTACTAATTAATATTTAACCTTTAACCTTTTTTTACCTTTCCGTGTCAGGCTTCAACGGATTACGCCAACCTAATTGATTTTGAAGCATTAACGATTATGTTAACAACGTCTTGTAATGTAATAACATCGCAGATCTATACAAACAATAAAATAGGGAACATGCATAAAAAAATATTAGATTTTTACATAGTTCATCTGAAAGTATACAAAAAAAGAGTACTGACAGTCAAAACAGAATCGAAATTGATCGAAAAACAAACTAGTTACAACATTATTAAACAAATATATCTGTCCCTCTATACGAAAACAAAATTTTCTATGGCGGATGTATGACCCGCGACACATTATGACGTCACATGTCTCGTCGGACCTCTCTGTCTAACCATCAACTTTGAAGCCTTATAACTTTGTTTCTGAGCAAGATATTTGGAAAATTATTTTTTATGTATTTATCTGGAAATTGAAATATTTCGATTAATGAATTTTAAAAAAATGTGCACGTTGCCTATTGTAACTGGCTGATGTCTTTACATAGAAGATCTTAAAGAAAAAGATAATATGAAGTAAAGAAAAGAGCAATATTTTATTCTATTCTATTCAATATAATTCAGAATTCTTTTTAGAATTTTTGTATGTCTGTACGTGCATTACGCAAACTACTGGATGATGGGTGTGTTCCGAATCAAACTGTCAGCGCCGCCGTCAGCGATCAGAAAACCAAAAGATTGTATGGGTTTCGCCTACTGACAGTAATTCGGTACGCGCTTTGAGTGCGCTAAAATCGATTTCAGCGCGTCTCGGAACGCAGGGGAAATAAGATGCCGTTTTCACTTTTCACAGTTGTAAGTATTGCTGGAAGTGGTGCATGTTTTATTTCGATACGCCATGCGCCACCTAGACGCCGAGTTATCTTATTTTGCATTTTTGTTCTAAACAAGTTAATCTCGGAGATAAAACTTGAATCATGCAAGCGAAGTCGCAGGCAGGCGGCTAGTAGGTAGTATGACGCGTAGTCGTGTGATCGAATTAAACCTTACTCTGCCAAATATACAAGGAATTCGAAGAATGCTCGGCCGTAAAATCGTAATTGACGTAATACAACAGGGATCATTATTTAGTAATTTATTTGCCGAGTTACATAGTAGAAAACATGAATAACATTTACGCGTTACATTATTGTTAGAGAACAGAGAACATTTGAGACTAACACGAGTATTCTCTACAAGTGTTTCGTATGTATTTCTTGTCTTTTAGGTTTTAAAAGAGATATCGACAGTGAACCTATAAAACACATTATTTTATTTTTAATAAAGTATTTTATATAGTAAGAAGTGTTTGTTGACAATGTTCTTTTATACGTAGCAACGGAGAAACATCAAATTAAGGTGTTTGTTTTATTATTTATTGTTTTTCTTGCATGGACATAAGTTGTTATGGACCGGAAAGTGGTTTAGGCTACTTTCATTAGAGAAATTAAATTAGTACCTATAGCAAATTTGGCATAAAATAGGAATTTCTATATTTGACTGACTAATGACTATTAAGACCGAGACGTGTAATTTATTATTCGACAGATGTAAATTAGGCCGTGATGAATGTGGTAAGCCAAATAATAATTCGGGTTCCTTGATGTCAAACGAAGCACAAATTGATAGATAATTGGGTTTAATCAGAAGGTAGCTCACATCAGACGGGTAGCCAACCGGCATGACAGAGAACTTTACATTAATTTGTACGTTATAATATGTTACGTTATCCTATATTATAGGATTTGTATTTAATCGCACACGCCTTTTAAGAATTTGACAGACTTTATCGACCTGATGAGCAAGCTCGAGCCCCTTATTGTTTCTGATCAAAAATAAAGAAAGAAAAAACATTTATTCGTATTGCTGTGACAATAAGTAAAAAAATAATATACACTCACCGGCACAACTAACCGCCCACCCTTCATTTCAGGGAATACTCGTGATTCTTTATAATTCTATTAGTTACAGCTGATGTTAGTTAAAAAGTAGTTAATTTAACGTTTGTTTAAGTGTATTTAATTTATCGTAAAATTATCAATATATCAATTGTAATGTTCAACAATAAGTGTAGTTTAAAATTAACCCGAAATACAAGGGTGGGCGGTTAGATGTGCCGGTGAGTATATTTAATACTAATAATATGTGAGTAACAGCGGCACGACTCAGCATAATGCCAACCCCAGCAGAGGCAGGCGCTGTTATTCTGCCGCGCCCTAAGACGAGTAGATCAAATATTCAAAATACATAACTAGAAAATCTCTTAAAATAATAATTATTACAGTAGGTAGGTAACTGCATTACCAAAACATGCAATAAATATGCGAGGTAACCGCATATAAAAGGTAATTATACCTTTTACGAGTCAATATCCAAAATTGAAGTTTATATGGCCTATAACCCGGGCAATTCATGTTTCATTATGATACTAATATACCTACCTGAAATTAGAAGCTATGTTTGTTGCCAATATTCTACGTGTTCGATTACCTATGGGGTTACCACCCTTTCGGGTATATCTTTAGCAATTTCACTTGTCTGAAATTTTCAATACGCAAGGAAAGATTTTATTTTTGTTAAAAATTTGGTAATTATTAACGCGAAACTTTGTATGTATGGATGTTTGTTACTCTTTTACGCAAAAACTACAGAACGGCTTGACATGAAATTTGGAATAGAGATAGTTTGGACCCTGGATTAACACATAGGATACTTTTTACGGGAAACAATCTTATTTCCACGGGAAAATCTTACACGCGGTCGATTCCGTTAAGATGTAGTTAAGAAAATATATACAATAGAAAAGCAATCGTCAAAAATTATTAATACATATATATGCACAATGTCAGTCAAAAATACCTCCCCGGGTTATGACCCGCTGCAAAGGTACCCATGACACTCGCTGCGTTGTAACGTTGAATGGCAATGGACAACCTTTGCACCAGGTAGGAACCGGAGCGGGCGTCAAACCCCCTCTCTCTGAGTCTGCGACCAATTTCGGCAACAAAGGTCAAAGCCTAGATGTAGTTTAATTTTAATTTGAAATCTCAGTGCATTGTAATTACCATTCTACTCTATACGTAGAGATAGTCCTTCTGTTGCCTTCATCCATATTGAATGAGCAGTGACGTCACAGGGAGCACCTCGGTAATTAACGAGTCTGCCCTTTGCCTGGCCGATGGCACGCATTACCGAGTTAGTACAAGATATTCTGTGGCCGAGTACCCGCGCCCGCCATCGATCGCCTGTATTATGAATAAGCGAGGGAAACACCTGGCAAGCGACCTTAGAAGATACTAGCATTCCAACCGAGACTTCGTCCGTGTTGTTTACGTATAAAACGATCGTTCCACTCACACTAATATCATTACTTCCCGTCTTAAAACTGTCCGCCTGTCCAAATTTCAAGTTTCTATATATCCGGTAGTTTCGGCTCTGCGTTGATCTGTCAGTCAGTCAGTTTTTCATTATAATACGAGATTATAGCTTTACTATTAGCGTCAGTTCTATCTAAGTACACCTATAAAATCGAAATTAGTTTCTAAGACCTTTTTCCAAGTCGACGTTGTGTCATAAAATTAGGACAATTGTTATCACACTAAAATATGTTTGGATGTTTAAGGGTCGGGCCACACTTATCGACGGCGATCAACGCAACGGTTTGCCTATACAAAACGCGCGCGAAGTATGGAAATCCGTTTGCCGCGTCGTCGTCGATGCGAAAGGATTTCCATACTTTGTGCGTGTTTTGTATAGGCAAACCGTCGATCGCCGTCGATAAGTGTGGCCCGACCTTATATGTTATTTCCGCTTTCACACCTAAACTACTGGACGAATTTAGATGAAATTTGGAATAGAGATAGTTTGTACCATGGAATAACACATACGATACTTTTTACCGGAAATCTTACATAACGCGGGCGTAGCCGCAGGCGGACCGCTAGTGATATTATAATATATAGAGATAGAGAGAAAATTTGCAATAAGCTATGACTTGACCATGTCCTACCTATCAAACATTAAGTTTTATAGCTCTATATAACAACACAGTTTTTAAATATAAGTTGAATCTACTTAGAGAAATAAATTCACGATCCAAATAGGAAACGCACTGTGATGCACTTAAAGATCATGTAAAATTATTTGTGCTCCTATCAATCTAACATTTACGTATGGAATACAACATGAACGAATTTGATAGGTACATTAAACTGAAATGTGAATGCAAATGTCCTGAAAGCAATAATGTGCAATGCATAAACGCTGCACAACAATAAAACCTTCAGCAATAATTTAGCGTCTTGGAATCTGCACATAGCGATTGGCACTATGCACAGCTAGTAATAACGCTGTAGCAATGTAAGCGATGATCAATGATTATGTACTAAATTATAGTTATTTTTACATAAGAGCGAGCTCAAATTACCGTATGGATTTTGCTGGCCTCTAAAAAAATATGTGTGTTCTCTATTATGGTATTTATTGTACTTAAGGATCTTCCAATATATAACTCACAATAATACTGAAACTTTAAGACTACCTTAAAAAAGGTTCATATAAGTTGCAATTACAGTGCATATTATAAGGGAAAGGTATCCGGTAATTTCGTAGTAACATGGGTATAAACTATTTGCAAATTAAACCAAAATTGCAAAAACGAAATAGAACTTCCCATGAAATTAAGTGAAATATAGAGTAATAATAGAAATGTTCCTACATCGGACATCGAATATGTTTAAGTAAATACCTACTACGGGTCGCAGTCGTAAATAACGTACCTGTGCTTAATGCATGTCCCGTAAATCGTGAACGTGAATCATGATCAGAGTGGTAGTGTAGTTTCACGTGTCGAGCGCCTTTATTCCTTTGCCATAAGGACGGCACTCGTAAAGTTACTCTTGGCGTGCGGCCGATTGTACGTGGGTCATGTAATGCTGGGCGGAAAGAGTCACGACCAGGGACATTGGCACCTAAAGGGGCAACTTTGTCGAATATATTTTATAGGAAACTACTTTCTCAGATCTCACTGAAAACCCCGAATCGAAAAAGGTCTGATTGAGACGAGAGAGAAGATAGGATGAAACTAACTCAGAGGAACAAAAGACGACGCGCGTCAGAAATCTTTGGAAACGAATGAATGAAAGAAAAAAAAAACAAATGAATGAAAAAAAAAAGAATGTCATTCTCTAGAATGTTATTTTGTAACTCTGACTGATCATAAACAATTATTATTTATTCCGTGGTGACCGTCCAAGGAAGTGGCCGTAGCTGACCGGATCCAATAACTCTACCACTTTATTCCACAATTTCAAGTTGCAAATCCTAAAACCGCTCTGATAGAACCGTAGGGTTGTTCTTGAAGTTTTTCGTTCAGTCGCAAATTTGTATTTGATATTGTTATTATGATGGAACTTCAAAATAAACAATCTCAGATTTTCACAGTATTTTCCTCACTGAAGAACTTATGCCATGTATCCTATGTATTTAAGACCTTACGCCACAGATTATAGTATATAAAACTAGAAAATATAGTATTACAAAACTAAAACCGAGTCCCTCCTCAAGCCGGCTTGCTCCTCAAGCCGCGAGAGCGACGACGCGACGCGGTCGAAGAATGTCAAGGAGCGCAAGTAGTGCCATCTACCTCTCGTCGCCTCTCGTACCGCTTTCAACGTGCTTCAACTTAAGATACGGCTTTGGAGGCTTCGGCTACTATATATCCGTAATGAAAGATTCACCGTAAAATAAAAAAATGGATAAGTTTTTTCCTATTCAAAACCGCTGTTGCTATTAAAATAGCAGGCATAGGCATATATAATGCACATGCGGATGTCTTAGGCTGCAGTTGACGACACAAAAGTTTTCGAGTCATACACTCACCGGCACATCTAATCAGCCACCCTTGTTTTTCGGGTTAATTTTTAACTACGCTTATTGTTATACATTACAATTGATTTGTTGATAATTTTAGGATAAATTAAACACACTTAATTAAACGTTAAATTAACAACTTTTTGACTGACATCAGCTGTAACTAATATAATTATAAAGAATCACGAGTATTCCCTGAAATGAAGGGTGGGCGGTTAGATGTGCCGGTGAGTGTATAAAGGCGCCCTTACCTTAATATTAATTTTAACTTTTTTTATTTGATTTTGAATTTACCTTGACGCAGATTATCAAATTACTATCTTTCATATTCGCATATTCTACGAATTGCAAATTAAATAAAAAGTATATAGATTTACCTACTTGATATTATATTATCTGTGGTTTAATTTATTTAACCTATTCAACTTTGAACAGCACGTTAATAGAAAAAGAACATTAGTGCTACCAAAATAACTATAAGCTATTAGTGATTCACGGACTGTGGATTTCGAATCAATTTATAAAACCTATTCAGCCGAAACAAATATATTTGTCCGCCTACGTCATAAACTATGTTTCAGTTGAAATATGACCACTACACCAGTAACAATAGAGTCTCATTGTTGGTATATTTGTTAGTGGTTGACTATAAGTAAATACAGAATCTTTACCGTAAACAAGTATCAAGAGCTCTAGAGGGTACAATTCAGTAGTTTATTTGGTTTGCAATAAATATCGTTCGCTGGCATTTATGTGACTTTGGGAAACTTACCACAAGTTAAGCTTTTGAAAGGGAAAGCTGAACAACCTGGGCAATAAATAAGTCTATAACATGTAATTTATTATTATTAAAGTACAATGAGCATAATATATATATATATATATATATATATGCATTTACTGAAGGAATGTCTGTCATTTTTTCATACTTAAAGTCCTCTTGACTTTTTCCGATCTAACGTCAACATGACTGGATGCGATTAAGATAAATAAACTGATAAGTGATAATATTACAGGCACGACATATCAACCACAAACAAGTGATTAGTTATCTAAATCATTTGAGTGAGTCAATACACGGCCTAATACCAACACAGGGCAAATAATACTACTATATAAACTCTAAGGGATTTAAGAATCTGTTTTCTCGGTATGCTTTTTTAAATGTTAGATGCTCTGAAATTGTTACAGGCACGATTAACAGGCTTGCTGTTAGTTTTCATAATACCAAATGGTCTTCGACTTGGACCATTGTTTGCAAAGTACAATACAAGCTATGGTGCCGGCCACCGAGTGTGTTCTTTGCAAGATTACTAGACGGGTAGTCGTTACAAGAGCATTGTCTGTAAGTAGCCTTTGGAGGGTCTATAACACTGACACCAGGGTTCGTGATGTCGGTTGTCGACCTTACAATCCCCACAAAGATGAAAAAGAATATAAGCTGGCCATATTTACTGCAGTTTGATGATATTATGAATGTAAAGTTTAAAAACCTTCACATGACGTAAGATTTTTTGTCGACTCTACCTATTTTTCATTTTGTCAAAAAAGGCAATGAATGCCAAGACTGCTTATATTGTTCATTTCCGAGTCGCAAGCGCTGCGTCGTCGACAAATTCTCGCCAGATAACGAAATTCCAAGTTCCCCTACTACGGGAGGAACGAGGCTAAAACTCTGTTTTAGAAATAAAACCCGATGTTCATCGCGTGGCCAATACGATACTATGAAAAATACTGGTAGTGTTTCTTATTGTCTAGGCAATTTACACTGAATAGTAGTTGTAAATACAAAATTGTGTCTTCATGAAATGGGTCTACCTGTCGGAATTTACCACGTCTCGTCGAGGCCACATAGCGAGGAACTTTGAATTTTTCTAAACGAAGTGTACTAAGTGAACAGGATAGTTCTTGAAGGTGACAGAAAGTTCAAGGAATTGTAGACGCCTAGACCGTTCTGTAACTATGAACAAAAACGGTCCGTATTGATGTGAACTACGATCCTTAAGTGTTAAACATTTTGTTTGAAGAATGCAAAAGCATTATACACATCGTAAATCATCATTAACGACAGCTAACTTTAAATTCACAGCTCATTAAATGAATGCACCTATATTTGGTAATAAAACTATTAAAATAAAGGGTCTTTAACTGTTAGAGGACAAGCGTTAAAAGACGGAAGATCAAAAGATAAATTTAAAAAATAAAATATAAACCTTTATGTTGTCTTGCGTAATACAACCGTCATTCAGCCATGGATGCAACTAACATTAAGGTCGACGCAAGTGCATCTGACAACTCCGTTCACTAACATAGATATAGTACAAATAAATATAACAGGAAAACATCTCTACCTAGTACTCTGAATAATAATAACAATAATCTATTTAAAAATCAAGTAACAATAAAACAAACAAAATAATACAAAAAAAAATATACCGTATTAGTACTGACTCGAACACCAGTTAAAAATCACTTGCAATACTGGTGATTTAAAATATAGGATATTTCCTAGTTTAGGCGCTAGATCTCCCACAACATTAATGTAACTTTGCTTTCCTAACATTACTTGTTATGTGCGTAATTAAGACTTTTGTGGGAAGATAAATAAACAATTATTATTATTAATTCCATTTGACACAAGGTTTTTGGTGTATTTTGTTTTTTGCATATTCGATGCTGCGAATGGTATTCCCGGAAGAACCTCAACAACATACGAAAATTTGTTTTTAGATATTTGTAAAAAAAATACACACAATATTACTTGTACCTACTAACAAAAACAAAAAGGTCAAATTGAGAAACACTTCAATGCCGTTTAAAAAATAACTCCCTGGCCTTAATGTACTAACACAGGTAAATCTACTTAGTGACGTAAATCTGGAGAATCTGAAAACCACCCCCATTTCAGACCCCACCTACAACATACAACAACGCGTAGAATAGAGTAACAACATTGTTCAGCTGTCAGAGACATGTAAGGGTGAATGTAGAACGCTCCGGAGCTGAATAGAAATGCTCTTACCCTCTTCAAACGTGTCGCCCCCGCTCTTTAAACGTACCTAAAACAGACAAACAACTCCGTTAGACACTGTTATTTATTAATATGAGTGCTATACATAAATAACTGTCGTGGCTAGAACACATCGCCCGAAAATAGATTGTGAAATAGGATTACCGCAAGGTAAAATATTTAGTCACATGCTTTAAGCCAATTATATCAATGACCTTCCAATAGTCTTATTAATCATGCTACAATTTGGTAGTACTTGTATATAAAAAACTAAGAATAGAAGTATTCCGATCCAAAAATATGAAGTGTTAAATGTACTAATAAACTATTATGAACTACATTATCCAGGTTCTATCATCTCCAATCCAATGGACCTCCCCTGTAGCGTTTTATTTATAGATTACTTCACTAGCATAACGAGTAACGCAAATGGCCTTAGTAAACTATTCTCGACTGACTTGCATTGTACAACATAGGGAGGTCCCTACACTTGTTTTCCCTATTGTCTAAGTAGAAACTTGTTACCTAATTGGTCAACCCACTCAGGCAAAGCGACAGGACAACATACGACCACTATTTGCCCACTTTGATAATGGATTTCTCTACCTACGTGTTATATTGTTAATGTACTTATAACGCATTTTTTCTTTTAATATAATACTTATGTTCACAATGAGGTGATATTAATTAAGTATATTGTGTTTATTGTACTTTACTTCTAGGTCAAGTTGGATAAGCAAGAAGACAGGACGTACCATCCTTAACAATGTTCGTGATTGAATATTACATTTATTGCAATAATAAACATGTCTGTCGAATAGGATAACATCATAATTAATATCAAGTAAACAAAAGAAAAGGCAAGTTTAATTAATTCGATTTGAAAATCGGTGGTCTATTCTTTCTGTTTACACTTTTATTTTTCAGATATGGACTCGTATCTTTAATGCAAATAGTTCTAGATTGTTTTTTTTTTTTGGGCAGACATAAATACCTGAATGAAAAAGTATCTGTTTCGGGTATGGGTATCATTTTATGTGTCCATATTTGTTTCCACGGTATCTCCGATAAATGAGTATGACGCGTTTATATTTTTCCTATCTACGTTTAATACCTATATATTCAACCTACATAATATAGTACAGGTCACCCACAAAGCGTATTATTATTGTGCATCGATGGACTTGGAACAATGTTATTGTTTCATCAGCGTGCGTTTGAGGCCTGTCAATACCTGCTTAAAACATCATGCTAAGTTCTGCTTTTATAGAAAACAAAAATTCAATTGGAAAATATTCACAGTTCATTTGCAGGATAATGATGAAAAATATGAAACCGACATGTTATCGAATATACATATTTGACAAGTCAACAACACGTGATGTCGTGTTTACAACCTATACATATCTTTAGTAACATCGGTATTAGGCGACCTTGAACCAAAACATGGTGAATCATCCGCTTTTTTCGGCTATGGACATGTCAAGTCTATTGCATTTGATCACGTCATGTACTCATTATTATAATGTCAAACATACATGATGATTGCAAAAACTGTAAGTACATGTTTTATATTTGGTCAATGCCAGTTTTGGCTTTATAAAGGTGACAGAATAGAAAAACTTTTATTTCTTAGCAAATAAATAACACTCACTAAACAATGGACATAACATACAGTTCACAGTAAACCACAATAAAATGACTAATCATGTTGTAAAAAAATAGCTTTTAATCAAGTTTTTTTTTTAATTAATCTCTTTCTTTCATTCTCTTTTCTTTTAGCAGAAGCTTTTAAATTACAAAATGGATTTAAAAGGAAGTTGTATGGACTACGCGCTTCACTCACACACAGTGTTTGAGAAATATATAAATTTAAGTATTTATCATTGTATGATTGATTCTTTGCTGACTGGAATCGTAGCATAACTCAACCAGTGAATTACATTTTAAGGGCAGAGTTCCAAATCCATTCATAAGGTTATTTTGAAACTAGGAATCTGCTGGTTTCGTGGGTTGAGTGACTCACAGGCGCACGCGGCTTTAGTGTTGTATCCAAATGTCAGCGTCTTGCGTCAGCAGCACAGTATACGTGTAGGACGCAGACAAATTAGCACCGTGTCTACTCGATCACTATACTGTAAAGGGCATTCACTTCAGGCTGGAGAATGGTAAATCAGCTGAGCAGTTGTTGGGCAACGTGCCAGTATATTACTTAATTTTATGATACCTTGCGTTAATACTACCTCTATAATGACAGAGAAGTTAACGTGTTGGCCAAGGATTTAGATGAGTATAGATGAAGATTCTACCTTTATAAATTTCAACAACGGACCTCACAAACCCTGGTGTTTGTATGGTACCACCAAAGGCCTCTCTGTCTGAATACTCCATTTACGCCACAATACAAAGAATATACAGTAAGTAATAATAAAAATAATATTTAAAATTAGTTTAACGAGTTTACTTAGTGGAACTCCTGTCAACCCGCGACCGCGGCTCCTGGAACTGGGTTAAGATTTATAAAAATAGCACCCACTCCCACTTTCGGACGGAGAGATACCTTAAATGTAATATGAAATTAATTTTCAGAACTAATAGAATGTTTTTGTGATAAATTTGTAAGAGGAATGTGAAATTGGATAGTGTACTTTGGTCTGACAACTCATGATGCTGTATAGTTTTCAGTTTTAAGTGTCGTTCTTAGAAGTTTTAAAAGAAGGATGGCTGTAAATTCATCAAACACAAGGAACAACTGGACTTAATATACGTATATTTCCTCTTCCTGCTTTTAACGCTTTATATCCTCAATGAAGTAAAATAACTTTGCACTTTCAAAAGAGTTAGCATTTGAGTTAAGGCGAGGCGCTATCCTAAATTAGCAACTCAACGCGCTTTAGTTGAAAGTACAACCGACGCACTACTGAAATAACGTCCATATTAGCGTGCGATGCTTCACGGAGGTTACGTCCGACACTGCACAGGAATCGTGCGAAAAATTCGTTTTTCTTGAACTCTTTTCTCTTTTTCGTGAACGCAGAAAA
This sequence comes from Carpatolechia fugitivella, assembly GCA_951230895.1. NCBI lineage: Eukaryota > Metazoa > Arthropoda > Insecta > Lepidoptera > Gelechiidae > Carpatolechia > Carpatolechia fugitivella. The sequence continues at coordinate 11,243,919 of OX579654.1, read as the reverse complement.
ATTAGCACCGCTCTTTTTATAGAACGAATTAAAAAACTAGCTGGTTTTGCCGTTTAGGTATTAATATAGCCACCCAAGAAATACAAAAAAATATGTTGTTGTCGCCGAAAATATTGAGATGAATGTGGGGTGATTTTCGGTGATTTTAATTATTTATTTTTGCTTTATTCCTTGATTATATGTAAAATCTACTTGGTTACGTCGATAAATGATAAACTCTTTTGTTGGTTGTAATTTTCTTGATTTGGTACATATTCCGAGACGTGAGATACTAAAGTAAACAAGAGGGAAGGGGAAGTTAAAAAAGGGGCCCAAGAACGATTTTTTAAATAGGGCCTCGCCTTAATAAATGGTTATTTGGCATAGTCACAATCACAACTACCCACAGACGTTGCTTTATGTATTCTGAATTTTGGCATAGAAGTTTATGATTCACTCACATCTCCCCAAGCCTTGGCCCTATGCCCTTCGCGATGACTCACACGGGAAATCCAGCTATGGCGTCAGAGTTCCGAAACAGCAAAAAGTTGGACAAAATGGCGCTAGACATTTCGCAGACAATCCCCTGATATTCAAACACATTTACAGCTAAAAAAAATACCAACATAATGTATTTCCTATCTGTATAATTATAGGAGAAAAAGAATAAAAAAAATACACATTATTATTAATCATTCATTCAAAAACGCGTTTTTTCTAACTGAAGCAAGTTTATTAAGCCGTAACTTTTTTTGATGAAAAGTGAAATTGATAGAGTGAACTTAAGTTTTCCAGTTTCTTTACTCAACCCGCCAAGTTATATAACTGTATACGTATTCGTGTTTATGTTCCTCTCGCCCTTGCGGTGACTCAGAGAGCATTCGAGGGAAGCCCACTGATGACGTCACATCCCGCACTCGCTTTTACGACTGTAATTATGCAACCTAAGTAATATAATAGCGTTTGGTTTTACTGTGTCGTTTTAGTGCAATGTTTAAGTATCTCTTAATTGTACTAGTCCTCGATAATGCTGGAAAACATCGTGAGGAAACCGGTACACTCCTGCAAAACAATTCAATAGTTGTGTGTGATGTCCACCAACCCGCACTGGGCCAGCCTGATCGTCCTAATGCAGGTTAGGCACGAGCCCCCCGGTGGGGACGTACGTCGTACATGAGCTGTTGATGATGCAGTAAGAGCGGAACTGGTAAGGAACATAATACTAGAGCAAACTTTGTTTTCTACTTCGCCATAAGGAATGGTTGTGGGACAAGGCATGGCATCGCTGTAATAGAGACCGAGGGAGGGAAGTACCCGAAAAGTAAACTACAAATGAGTTGATCTGATCACCAGAGCAGCTAGCGTGTGATGGATGGAAGAATGTGATGAATCAAGATCGAGAAAGATAGTTTTGTTTTTCATTGAGCATTCTTTTCAGAGAGTTATGTTTCTCAGTCACCCCTTGCATAAAGAATAGAAAAAAAGTGCTTTAAAGTGTTCAAAATGCTTTTACACAGCTTTATAAATAAATGGAGCAGACGGATGGCAAAAACTATACTCACCGGCACATCTAACCGCCCACCCTTGTATTTCGGGTTAATTTTAAACTACGCTTATTGTTATATATTACAATTGATTTATTGATAATTTTACGATAAATTAAACACATTTAAATAAACGTTAAATTAACTACTTTTTGACTAACATCAGCAGTAACTAATAGAATTATAAAGAATCACGCGTATTCCCTAAAATTAAGGGTGGGCGGTTGGTTGTGCCGGTGAGTATATATTCATATAATGAAATATGCAACAATTATATTCTTTTATATTATAAATAATCTTGATAAATGAGTTTGTAAATAAAGGTGCGAATCAAAATTGTTTTACTTTAGTCAAGTACCTAAACAAATAGACAATAAAAACATTTAAGTATAAAAGTCCAGAGAAAAAAACATTCGCGTCGAGACTCAAGACAAGAAATGTACTAAATTATCATCACTCTTAGCCGAAAGGCGTCCGTCCACCCACTACAAATCAAATGCCTCCCTAGAGACTTTAATAAAGAATGTCTTCTATTTTTCAAGGAATAAAAGTTTTTCTATTCTTTCTAATAATGAAAATTCTTGTCATACGCAAATATTACACAATATTAAGCTTGTGTGCAATTATGACGTAATAGTAAACTCTCTACAGACAATGTTTTGAGCTCGTGAATGACAAAAGGTTAAGGTCAAGTAAAGGTCAATCAGGTTATCCATATCGTGATACATCTAAAGTAATATAATACCATTCGTAAATGTAAAGTCGATAATAACGTGATGTTATCGTTATCAAGGTATACCAATAAAAATAATGAATGGTATTAAATGAAAAAAAAAAAAAACAATGCCATGATGACGAAGTTGTTGAGTAAACGAGAAAAATGTTCCTTTCCAACTTTTTACCGCTCTCTGTAACTCTTATTTAAATATATTTTTCAGAAGTTAGTAATATCTATAGATGTTTTTTTTTATTTACCCGACTCAAAATTTAATTTATCGTGACGTTTAATTTCCCCAAAGTTGCGCAAGTCTCAGATAATGAAGAAATGTCAATAAAATGTTGAAGTTTATCGAACATCTGACACTTTCATTTTGTGTGTAGATTTTATTTCGCTAACATCCAAAACATCTCTCTTTCTTCATAATTAAAAAACCACTCACGTACCCCTCGAAACAAGCAGACCATTAACTGACGGGTCCGTGGGTTAGGCCCCCGGTGTGTGATGTGACGCCCCCGTGGTGGAAGTACCCGATTTTGTTTTAGTGCGATAAAATGTATTAGTCTGACACTCAGAGAGGAAGTAGAGTAAATGATGAAAGATAAACAAATAAAGCCAGAAGAAAAATAAGATTGTTTTAAGACGAATCCGCATAGGGCCTGATCGACATAATTTTGCAAATGATGAAGATAAAAACTGTAGTCTGGAAGAACATAAGGAACTCCTTTTTCTAATGACCCTACCCTACCGACCAACCAAGCTGCAGATGATATTTACGGAGTTTAGTCCAGAAATCGCAATCCAGCACAATAAGGTACTAATAGCATAGGGTAGTTTCGTATTTCAAGAAAGACATATACAGATTATGGGTTGTTGGATTCAGTTATAATGATAAGCTCTACGCGACCATGCCCATGACATGACATAAGCAAACACATCCCCTTCGTTCAGTGTTATTTTTGCACTACAGCCCAAAAAAAGGAGTGTGAAAGGTTTATATTATTATGTCATGTATGTGAGTTTCTTTATTCCACCACAACTTCTAAATGCCTGATTAAGGTGTATGTATGTAGGTATAGTTAGAATCCTTACATCACCCTGAAAGACACTGGCTATATATTTTTTTCGGCAGGGCAGTCTTTTTTATTTTCAGATGATTATTACGTGAAACGAACTATAAGCGCATCGGACGTGACGTGGCATGCGACTCCGATAATGCATTCAATGCAATGTATGCGCACAATCTGCGGTGGCCGGTGACCGAGGGAATCGTCGACCTGTTACTTCTAACAGGTAAATGTAAACAGAATACAATTTCCTGACATTAAATATATTATTGGCAAAGCTAAACGTAAAGAATCTTGGTGTTTTATTAAGGACTATCCTAGTCTCATAAGTTTTTTTTATAACCTGACCTAATTGCTATGCCAAAGTGGTAATATAGAAGGCGCGGACCCATTCTTATAAGGTAATTCTTAAATTAAAAAAGTTACTTTTGACTGTTTTTTGTTATTGTGAGACTACGAGTCACAAGTTTATTATTATCATGCGAGACGTCCTCGCGCCGCCGCCGTTAGCAATAACTTTAGATAGAACCCTCGCTTAACACTAAGAAGAAGTGCGAATTTAGATACGAGTGTATAGTCTTCATAATCTGCAACAAGTATTATTTGTAACTGTTACAACCTATTACCTATTCAGCACCAATTCTGTGGTAATATGCACATTGGGCAGTGACAGTGAGTCGTGCGGCAGAGTTAATTGGTGCACTAATCGAATTCCGGCTGGACGTGCAATCCTATCGGCATACTGGGTGAGACAACCTTATAGTGTTAGGATAAGGATAGGCCGGTCTAGCTGGATTAATAAAAAAACGGACGACCAGATCATTCATTTGAAGATATAAACTGGCAAGCAGGCCACGTACCAATGTGTTTTCTAATTTCGAATTCATTCGAATACCAGTATGTACGTTTATTCTACGATCTTATGGAGAAGGAAAATTCGTGAGGAAACCCACAAAAGAAATTCAAAAGTTGTGTGTGAAGTCGCCCAATACATACCGCGCCACTAATAACCCTAATTCAGGGCAGGCTTGAGCCTCTCGGTAGTAACACTTAAGAGCTGGCAACAAGATGCTGCAGGCTAGAATTCTACCAATTTCGTGTCCACCGTCCGTAAATCACAAATGCACAAAAATAATAGTTCAATTTAAACGAAACTGTTTACAGCTCGACAATCTAAATTTGAATTGGAAACGTGTCCATCCATCAGGCTGCTGTTTATGGGGCTCGCTATAAACTGTGCTATAAAGCTGAGAGTTGCCCCACCAGCTTTTGCCAAATACAGAGATATTGCTTTATTTGTGCCGGCCCGAGCCGTTAAGGCGCGCGCGCACGCTGACCGCAGATTCTAGTAATACTAGTGCAAGTCGGTAAGTCTGCGTGGCCTGGTGCTACCTTGCCTGTTTCTGCAAAACACAGTCCGGTTTAAGCCTAACGTGAAAATCTGCCGTTCTCTTAATGGTATTTTTAAAGGTGACAGAGGCCACTCACTACAAGCCAACTCATAATTCAGCACAAAAACACTAGACTTCCATGAGCTGGATAAGTATCCAATTGTCACAAAAGTGGCATACTCGTAATAAGGCATGTGTCACGTATAATGATAAACTACCTAATCATTACCTTATTATAAGGGAAATCTCTAATTGCAAATTATATATTGAAGACAGATTATGTCCTTACCTTAGTCAACTATAGATATAAAGACAGAAGTGCTTTAGTTTAGTGTATTTCTTTACTAACGTGTGAAAGATAAATAAGACAGAGATCCATATTTTATCATTCATTCAATAGATACTTTATGCAGAATCAGAACAGATTCCGCCATTGTCTTAGTGAACTCACCCAAATAAATGTAATGACGGATCTATGTGATGTAATAACATCCTATGGAAATAAAATAATTTTTGCCTTTACCTTAGAAATTGTATCATTGGGTGTAAATGGCTGAAGACGATGATGATGATTATTATTGTAAAAAAAATAATACCTTTTCCTCATCATCGACAGTAGTGGCAACTACTTTTCCTGTTTACAGGCGTCCTATGCATCTGAAGTACGTATTCACTTTTGCTACTCGTATTAAGAGAAGATGTATTCCAATTGACGGCTCCATAGCCCAGGTGATAGTGTATCTGCCTCCGACGCACAGGGTCGCGGGTTCGAATCCCGCCCAGGGCAAACATTTGTGTGATGAACACTTGTGTTTGCCTTGTATCTAGTAGTTGTTTATCTATATAAGTATGTATTTATCTATTTGTGTATTGTATATCAGCTGTCTGGTACCCATAGTACAAGCTCTGCTTAGTTTGGGATCAGATGGCCGTGTGTGAAAATGTCCCAAAAAAAAAAAAATCAACAGGTCATCTACTTCACAAACACGCTAGTACTGCCATTATCTCTAGTAAGAAAGGACATCCATATTCTTGTTTGTCCCAGATATACACTAGTGACAACGTAAGTAATTCAAGGTAAAAACTGACCCAGTTCCGATATTATCCAGTTATGAAATTAGATTAACTGGATCGCGTGTAAGCAGCTCATCCATTTTAATCAAGTAAATGCGTTTTTCTCTCGGCATTTCAATCGAATTATCGGACATGTCTTTGTCTTTATGCTGCGTAAATATGTCACAAGTTTACATTAACTAAGTCTTTCCAACCATTTATTTTACTTTTGACATAAGCACGCCTATTAAGTTCCATAATTATTGGCAGGTAACCGTAAACAAAATAATGCAATACTTCATGAACGTAGTTTTTTTTTTTTACAATAGTGAAGCAACGCGTTTTTTTAGCAGAGTTCGGACATCTCGCTTCAGCGAATGTCGAAGATTATTTTCAAATTATTTGGTTCAATTAATATATTGTCTTTTATTATAAACCTGAAGATTGATGTTCTGAAATAACAAACACACACTACACTTAGCACTTAGTGCTAGGTATGTTTATAAAATAATACAAATGTAAAACAACAATTTAATAACCATGTGTTAAATCGATTACAATTTCTTCATAAAGAAAATTGATTGTTATATAAAATCGAATCAGTAACGCACTAGGACATCACTAAATCGACCTGTCAAAAGTTAAATAAACGGTTGGAAATAGTATAGGTCGATTTTTTCAAGGAACGACCGCCGCTTGACCTATTTTGTCTTGTAATATTTACTATTGTAAGTATAAAGCGGTGTCAATAATCTGAATAATGATTCTAATGCTCCAACTTAATCTTCAGGACTTCAAGACTTTTTTATGTAGTCGCTCAGCGGTTTTATTCTAGTTCGATCCATGTCAAAGGCTTGTGAGGTAGGTCGTTGATCTTACAACCCAACGATAAGATAAGATACGTTATTTAGCAGTTTCCGATGCCATAGTGCAATGTTATAGCAATACAATATATATAATAATTGAATAATAATTAATAATTTGATAATTTAATTTAGTATTAATTGACTAATATTACTATAATATAATTGCATGCCATGTCACTTGTATTGCAATGCCCATTGAAGGGTTTCATGTATCCACTTACAACCAATGACAATGCAACAAATTATTAACACCGCCGCCTAACTGTACATGACTACCTGTTCTTACTTCCACTCTGTCATTTATTATTTCTGTGTGTGCAATAAAGTGCCATCCATGATAGCTTTGACGTCGAAAAATGATTTGTAAAAATCTTAATTCGAATAAAAAAATTTGACTTTGACTTTATATTCATTCATTCATTCATTTATTATTTTATGTACATGAAAGCAATAAATGAATTGAATTGAATTGACAATCAGAAATTTCGATTTCACGATAATATACTCACCGGCACATCTAACCGCCCACCCTTGATTTCGGGTTAATTTTAAGCTACGCTTATTGTTATACATTACAATCGATTTATTGATAATTTTACGATAAATTAAACATACTTAAATAAACGTTAAATTAACTACTTTTGAAATAACATCAGCTGTAACTAATAGAATTATAAAGAATCACGAGTATTCCCTGAAATGAAGGGTGGGCGGTTAGTTGTGCCGGTGAGTATATAATTCATACATATAGCACATATATGTCATCATCACTAACCATAACATATATTTAAACTTTAATGACAGGTACAATAAATCTTTATTGTTAAAAAACATAACATCACATTGGTGTCCATTAGTATTTAATATTAATTAGATGACCCGATTTCGAGGTCTTTATAAAAGAAACGTCCGACAAAGGCTTTTAACGAAGTATCGATAATGGATATTGCAGTCTTTGTGGGTGGAAAATTAAATGGTTCCTAGCTATGTAGGCGAACTACCTATTGAAGATGCAATTAAAAGGCTTTTTTTAAATAAAATTAATTGTGCTTTTTTTCTTCAGTCTTAAGGAAAGCTTGTCAATTTAATCTATTTATGCTTACCCATTATATACTCACCGGCACATCTAACCGCCCACCCTTCATTTCAGGGAATACACGTGATCCTTTATAATTCTATTAATAACAGCTGAAGTTAGTTAAAAAGTAGTTAATTTAACGTTCATTTAAGTGTGTTTAATTTATCGTAAAATTATCAATAAATCAATTGTAATTTATAACAATAAGAGTAGTTTAATATTAACCCGAAATACAAGGGTGGACGGTTAGATGTGCCGGTGAATATATATGTCGTGGCCATATCGTAGAATTGACCACATCATGAAATTTTCGATCTGGGCAACTAAATTTGGCCAGATCATTAAATCGTGAACATTTCACGATTTTGTCGTCCACGATAAGCCATATCGTGAAATAGGTCCGCATGAAATATTTAATAATAATCTTAGTTATGTTTGGTATCTAAGTCCGACAGGCATTTTCAGAGTACTTTTTCATCATAAACTCTTTTTTCTTCCTCATTTTAATATCGAATGATTATTCACTTTTTCACTGCACGAAATAACGCGGCCGCCATGTTGGTACATAAACAAAGCGCTTCCAGCGCCTCTATCGGCAATTAATGTAATAATTTTACGATATGATCAAATAATCTTGACCATTTCATGAAGTAGCTGCGTTTTTAGTTGAACATATCGACAAACGATTTCTTATCATTGATCTGGCCAAGGCACATTATGATGTGGCCAATGGATAGTGAACATTTCATGAAATGTTCGAAAATTTCATGATGTGGTCAATTCTACGATATGGCCACGACATAATATGTAAGGTAATATTTCTGTTCTTAACTTATTCACTAGTACAGTAGAAGCCGGCTTGTTGTTGTTATGATTGGTTGAGAGCAGTACATAGCGACCTTGTCGTTTAAAACTAAATTGTTTTGATGCGGGTAGTGTAATGCGTTATTGCTCCGCACTATAATCTGCGGGTACTATAATGGCTGCGGTTTTAATTAAATTTGGGACAAAACATGTGGGAAAATCTCACACACGACCAGCTGACCCTAAACTAGGTAGAGCCTGTACTATGGGAATCAAAAAGCTGATACTAAACAGGCGTTTATTTAAAAAATCACATCACACTAATATTATACCTTAAATGTGAAAATATAAATGGATGTTTGTTCTACTTTCACGCCTTAACTACTGAACGGATTTGGATGAAATTTGGAATGGAGATATTTTTTACTCTGGATTAACACATGGGATACTTTTTACGAGAAAAAATCTTATTCCCACGGGAAAATCTTACATAACGCGAGCGTAGTCGCGGGCGGATAGCTAGTAAAAATATCTATCTTAGGTTATAAGATGTTCAAACCTTCCAAGATACTTGTATCAATAGTAAAACCATTCCCAAGGTACAGTTCAACTCGATTCCATTAGAGAGTTCTGTCGTGCAAACAGCTCGAACGGAAAGTCGACCTTTATTGACTTGAAGCAGACTTGTCGAGAGCTCTAACTCGACTCACTCTTATCTCGTCTCGACCCCAAAAGAAGTCATAAAGTAATTACGAAAGAAGTTCCATTTAATGTTGAGAGAGGTGAAACTAATGTAGCCTGTACGAAGTACGAGAAGAAAAGGGGGTATTAAATCGTGTTTCATGTCTTGTTCTTTAAAAAACAATACGAATAGCGCGCGATCTGAATGTAGATCTGATATATGACTGACTACTATGGCTGCGAATGAACCTTAGACCATAAATATAAATGTTCCACAGCATAACAAAATTTCACATAGCATAATATGATGCCTATAAAGTAATGCAGTTATTATTCGTTGATTTGACCTAACTGTTGTCAGAGACATAAGGTGTTTTCGTTTAATGGTAGGTATAACTATAAGTCATAGATAGATGCACACAATGCAACATTTAACTGTAGGGTAGACTTTTTAAACGTCACGCTGCGCCTACACAGAGCGCTAACAAGCTTTTTATCTGTGAGAACGAGTCAACATTGACTGTGATGACTTCTATAGTTAAATTATGTACGTTTTACCACGGTTATCCCGGACGCGAGACTGTGCTACTAAGTAAGCTGAGGTAGAAGCGACTATGGCCTGTTCCGTTTCTATTCTATTCAGACCCACACACTATTGGATCGCCACACAAGTGATTGATAGGAGATTGACCTTGTCTGTTTTTCTGTTGTGTATTTATACACTCACCGGCACATCTAACCGCCCACCCTTGTATTTCGGGTTAACTTTACACTACGCTTATTGTTATACATTACAATTGATTTATTGATAATTTTACGATAAATTGAACACACTTAAATAGAAATAGAAATAATCTTTATTTGCGTAAACGTTAAATTAACATCTTTTTAACTAACATCAGCTGTAACTAATAGAATTATAAAGAATCACGAGTATTCCCTGAAATGAAGGGTGGGCGGTTAGATGTGCCGGTGAAATAAGCACAATAGATAGGTACAGTCCATGTACATTGTACAGTCGTCTTTGATTTCAAAGAAAAACATACAATTTAGACGTTTGTTTCCTACAACATCAAGGTATTAAAAGAAGGATACAATAAGTTTTTCTTTAACTAGCTTATGGGCTACTTTTAACAAAGCAAAACATTTTTCTAGGTGAACAAAACGCGGAAGAAAAGCTGGCCACTAATAAATTCTAACGATTGATTATAAAGTACGTTGCTAAAAACAAAGAAAACCGGTGGTGTTGCCAAGCAACGTGCAGTGACGATGCCGATACACACGGGCGTGATCGTAAAATGGCGGTAAAACCTCATGTTTACTGTTTACCTCCACTGTTTGGCTTTTGATAATTCAACGCCATACATTCGCATAATGTCGGCTGGAAGACAACGTGAATTCCAAATGAATTTGGGGAATAAACTCGTATGAAAGTCTAAGTAGAGCCCGCTTTTCGGGGACGCGACTGCTTCTGGAAAAATTCAAAGGTTGAAGTCCGATGTGTTTAATAAATAAAAGAGCAAAGGTGTTAAATTATAAACAGCTACGACGCTTAGGACGAGAGCAGCGTTAGCGATGTTGTCCTAAATACATAGATAACTGCTGTATCTTGCATCTTTGTTTACATACAAATTAAAATGGTTCATGTATTGACTAAGCAAGCACGTTGCAGATTAACTGAGCTACAGGAAAAACGGAGGATGGACTAATCTAGTAGCAGATTACAAGAACAATGTTACAAAACTGCTTATAAATAATCAAAAAAAATCACCCGACGACGACGGACAAGAATAAAGTAGAGACTACTAAACTAAGATATACAGACATGAAATAAACTGAAACATCAAAATTAAGAGATAACGTAATTGTACGGCACAATATTCGCAGTGACGATAAAGTCAACATCAATCCGACAATACAATCGGTAAGAACTCTATTCCCGATAGACATAAAACAGTTTATTGCTGCCGTAAATGTGAACGGCGTACTGCTTTTGGAACCGACCGACGTTGGGTTTTAGACCATGGAAAAATAATTAAAAGTTATTTTCGTTATCAGATCGAATATTCTTATTTCTTTTCGAAAAAGATAAAAAACTGAATATGAAGATGAAATCTCTTCGCTCGGTTCCAGCTATTCCGAGGTCATCCAACACAGCTGGATGCCACGAATTCTGGGCATTTCTGATCTCGTCGACTGTGACCGGAACGTGCCGCCCGTTGACGCAGCACACCTAGACCTGAAATCTCGCCGCTTCAATTCCCAGCTGGAGCGGAATATTACAAATCACTAAAAGCACCTAGAAAACCTTTTAGCCGGCAAACACGAAATAGGAAAATGGCATTTTTAAATTCCCACCGGAGGGATACAGTTTGTGATTTTATTGTAAAATCGTCCGGGTAGAGATTTTGAATTATTCCACTCGGTCTCATTGAGTATTTCCACTGGTAGGGCAAAACGGAATGCATCAAAGTTGCCCCAGTTCAAACATCTAACTAAGTATTTAATACAAATACTATGTCATAAAATACTATGTAGCAAAAAGGCCGCCTACACTTTTTGCGTTCTATCTTTCATGATCATGTGTGTGCAAAATATATCCATAAATTCAAGATTTTTTAAGAGTGCTTATCCCACCACGATTGGATAAGGCAATGAGGGGTGAGAAATCTCAAACATTCCATTGCTTCACAAGTGAAGACATTGGTGAAGCAGAGTGGAATATACCGTTTTTTTTTATTGCAGCTAGGTCGGCGTTGCTGGCATCCGTGTTGATTCTGTTAGCGCCCATAGCACAGTCGGATTCCGACAGCGAATTGTTCTCGTGATCCGCGTGTAGCGAAACGTGACCGCGTTGACGCGCGACTGTAAGCAAAGTGGCGGATTTTAGACGCAGAGCTGGCTACATGGCAGGCTTTACAACAAAATCCATATTGTACTTTTTATTTTCGTATGGATTTGGTGAGTACAGTCTAGTCAACTCAACCACAGATACAGCGTTCTACGTGGCATTGTATAGGTTTTCGCGTGTTCAGGTGCTGAGATACGCGGGGCAGGACAACAAATTAGCCAAGTTTTGAGAAGATACCAGACACAAATAAAACACTTTTCGTTGGTAATGACTTGGGACTGATTTGTAAATATTTTAATGTTTAAATAGTAGTCCGAATAAGGATTGGAAAAATTGCACGTAAAATTTTGGACTCAAGACAACAGGACGACGTCTGTCTGGTTAGCTAATAATATAATTATAAAAACAGACCAAATCGATTGCTGGCTCTGGCTCTATACAGCCACGAACAGTGACAGACAACGTGGAAACATCGGTCTACCGGTAAACACTTAACCTGCCGCACCAACTGTTGTACTAACGGTTTTTAAATGTTGCACAATTCGCATTCAAAAACCAACCCGTAATTGATGGCTGAACCACAGGGCTCAAAGACACAGGATCACGCGATTTTGTTGATAACCGGTACCAGAGGTCCCTAGAGGTCGGAAGTCCGTCTGCCTTTAGCAACGCATAACGCAGAGGTCCCAGTGCGGTTAACCAATACTTATAATTATGATATACAATAAAAAATATATAAAAAGTGTAATAGTGTCATATACCTATAAAGTGTTTGTATTGTATAAAATTAGTAGTCCTGCTTATGTTTCCATGGTATTTCTGAAGCAGGGAATCAGAGTGGGGAGTACGACGTGCATCGCGTTTTTCGAAATCGCGTTCGAACAAACTGAGACCGCCAAATAAGCCAAATTAAAAATAACTCGTTCACATCTCTTAGAAAAGCGCGACTTAGTTCCTTCTTCGTTGGAACGTCTTTTTGCTCCTATATGACCCTTGGGGAACTAAGACTTCTGTACCTTAATAGTTAATATTCCATAAACTACTCAGTAACTGTAGTCGGGAAGCCTGAACAACTGTCAATGGTCTTCAAGAACGTCGTCGTCGTATGAACCGAATGGTGTGGTAGTATTGTGTAAGTGACTGAGGCAACACAAAGTGTGCTCATGCGCAGGCGAATGTTGCCGAGCGATTTCAAAATAAGTTGACACCGCAAAAATAATTAATCGACTGACATTCGAATTCCTTGACTCAGCTACCGATGGGTTAGCAATATTTCCATTTCCATCTTTCAATGATAGAGTAATTTATTTTAATCTCTATATTTCTTATTATTCACCTTGCCTCTGTCCAATGTTATCTACGGTCGACCCATATTTCTTTTGAATGCATGTTATAAAAGAATCAATGGCTAAGTGTTTCTGACTAGACGCCTGCCCGACGTCAACCCTCCCCGTAGTTTGAACGAAAATGATAGTATTATAATCTGTTCTATATACTCTAAATTTATATATATTCTAAATACATCATTCACAAATGCACAAATATGGTAGTGTAACAGCTGGCCTGGCAACACCGAACTGGCACGAACAACGTTGGCACAGCGCCTCAAAGTTTGGCAGGCGCCGGCGCACTTTCGAAACGCCCCACATATCTAGCACTAATGTTAACCACACCACATGCAGCTGACTGGTGAATCATACTGACTGCATCACATGCGTACAGGCAACCGCAGAACAATACTAACGTTTGGACTTTGATCTAACTTCAATTTACGGTTGAAGCAGCTATATTCGGAGTGCCAACGTTGCTGTTTGATCTGCGAACGACTGTATCGGTTTTATGGCTTCATCTGCTCAATCTATTCTAACATTTATATTTGTAAGGTATTTCATATCAAATTGATGATTATACGACATGAATTGTGCTTTTATCAGCTGTTACAATCAAAGTCGTATCTTACAAGTATCTCGCTTTAGAATTGAAATCAAATGTTTTTGTTTGTTATTTAAGTACATAATCACAATTTAAGCAATAATTTCTATACCTTACACGTCTAAAAATAATCATCCATTTCATCTTGACGTATTTTTGCATACCTGATTAGATTTCGATAAACTTAATAAATAATAAGGAAAATATAATGTGATTGTGTTCTGTAACCGTCCGAGTCAAAGTCTTATTTTTATGCAACAACAAAAAATAGGCGTGGAATGTTGAAATAATAAGTAAAGCAAGACATTGTTTAGCTAGCTAAACCTAACTGTTATCATGGTTAAACTCATTATAAAATGTCTCATACATGTTATTATAATAGTGAAAACAAAATAATGCAAATGAGTAATGTTTTCGAGGCTTATTTTTTAAATTACGAGTATTAGAGTAGGAGGGTTCATATCGGGCGCAGTCAGTAAAGACAGCACAAAATACGTAAAGCTAAATCGGGTGTCTTAAGCATCACGTCTGGTCTCCGTGGAGGGATAGTCACTCACTGTCGCATTACAATTTTCCTCCATACCTCACCGAGGACAAACAACAGGACAACGGCACGGAGCGGCGGCGGCGGCAAAATGCTCGACCAATTTTATTCGTCAGGAGATCTACGCTTCTTTTATTTATACTTAAAGATTCAGAAGGATCTATCATTAAAATTGTCATTGACCACTGTTGTTTTAATTCTTTTCTGCGTCAGGTAATATTTGGCTAAAACTATGCTAAATAGATGTTTGTTTTAACTAACAACCGTTTGCTTGCTGGCTTGATCATGTTACTAGTTGTAACTACAACCTACCTATCTAATATATCTACATTTATCGATGCAAAATATGTCTGTATTTCTTTATATTAGCTAGTATTCTTTGCATTTATCCCTTAATACAATATCCTTTCCCTCGCAAATTAATGTTGGTAATGAAATCGGATGGGTACAGAAAAGATAAGTACTGAATTAACAAGAACGTACGATACGTATGAGATTGCTACTTAATTTCGTTTGGACGCAAAATGGATGGAATCTAATTTGAATTCTGTTTGCTGGCAACATTAATTCAGGCATACGTTTTAGAAACGCTAGGAGGTAATTTCACATGAAAGTGGAGTTAGACAATGCTAACGACAGCCGCAATTTGTGGCATGATGATAGATACGCGGATAAGATAGATACAGTTTATTGCGCGTACATAAAGAGGCACGTAAAAGAAATCTGCGAGAGAACGGCCATTTTACGAGTATCTGCGTATTAGTTGGTACTGCTAGTTTTAATAGGTATAAGAAAGTTTTTGGGGCTAATTGCTACTTGCAACTAACAGTTAAAATTGATTGCTGACAAAAACTAAGGTAACGATCTAGATTTAAAAAAAAATAAGAAGTTACAGTAACTTCGTCCAGCCAGGTACGCCTGGAAGGTTAATATTGTCGGAAAGGTAGGGTACCGTACAAACTTTCTGTTTTATTTCATCGAGAACGGTTCAAGTTTAGCCTTTGTGTTACGAAGAGTTATAAGAGAGACAGATTCTTAAATGTACAGGCCAGGATAAGTACCTACATAGAATGTTTATTATTGTTTATATCGCAGAAGTGACAATTGGAAGCAATTCCGGCATCAGGAGCTCATTTCCAGCGTTCGCAAACGCGATTCCGGTGCGGGCGGCGCTGCTGGCGGCGGCGGGCGGAGGCGAGAGGAGCCGCCGTGCACGCAATTACGCTTCGGCAGCGCCGCCGCCGCCGGCGCGAGATTGCCTGCCAATTGAGTTACCGACAACTACTCTCCCATGAGCTGTGACAGACGTCCGCATAAATTCACAATAACAATGCGTCACTGAAAAAACTGAGGATATGCTGAGTGGAATTGCTTTGGAGAGGCGCATGCCCAAAGGTGGGCGAAATAAATTCTGGCGAAGAAGAGAATATGGGTCACTGGTAATGAAAAAATTGCTTATCTTCAACAGCCCAAAATGGCGCTTCAGCGATTTCTCCTTTTTACCCGACTGCAAACAGGAGTAATCAGTGAAGTATTTGACAAGACGTGTTTTTAGGTTACACTCATCAGGTTTATATTTTTCTTTCGTTAGAGAGAAAACACTTTTAGCTTAGAGAGCTTGAAGTTCATGAAAAAGGTGGTAAGTACACATAAGTATCCAGCTTCTTTATTACAGAAATAGTCATACTGTTATTTACAGCAAATCCTGATTAGATATTTTGCATAAACCTGGAAGGTCTATCTTATTTGGTCTTTGTCGCCGATATTGCGTAGCGGAAACATCCCGGGAACGGGGATATTCAAACCTATGTAGAATACTATTATATAGAACTTGGATGTCGTATATCGGATTTCATCAAAAGCTGATATATCGAGATTAATTTGTCGCGTAGTCGCTAATGAGCATTTCTGCCTAAAGCTGTTTACTGATGCCAATGTATTATGTAACTGAGTGCGGCGCAGTGGCGCGGGCGAGGGCATTCCAAGCGTGAGGTTATAGGTTATTATCGTGTGCTAATAGACACGACTATGACTAGGGTCATGTTGATAGCGTTCGTTGACTTCAGTATCGCTAAATTTTGACAAATTTACTAGGACTTCTATTCTATATAAGTAAGGTTTTCAGGTTCCATGAATAACCCTTGTCATAATATAAAAAGTTGTTCTAGGATTTCTTTGTATTTGATTTAATGCACTTTAATTATAATAATTGAAGGTAAATCACTTTCGAATTTAATGTCAATCAAGATCAAGGTTAGTTCCAAACGATATCAGACCGCCCAACAAAGAAAGTGCGATTAACAATCAGGAATCGAACCCGGAACCTCCTGACTGACAGCCGCCCGCCAACTGGAACGCGTCAGTCAATGCGTGCGTGTGCGCCGATACTAAACTATGCAATTAAATGGCAGTGACGCATTGCCGAGCATAAAATACTGTTTCCTGTCGAGTTTACGATAAAAACGTGCTCCAAGAATGGAGATCCAACTAAAGATATTGAGAAATTGAATACATTAACCATCGAGGAATATCTCAAGCAAAACTGCTAAGAGAACCTGAAACTTTTCACTCATAGGATGCGGTGACAGTTGACTTGACTGTAGCTCTATCTACATGTGCTCTTTACTGTAAGAAAAACTATTTAATTATGTTTTCTTTAGTATTTATTTTTAAGCCCTAATATTTTCAACAACTTAAGAATAACGTTATTTTTGCGAATTTAGATTGATTTTTGCTATGCTCGTCTTAACCGGGATTAAACAAAATTCAGGTTAAAGTTGTTGGTTTTTTTTTTCAGCTCATATCATACCAAGGGGCTCGAGCATGAAATTAAATTACACAAAGAAAAGATTACTAGAAGGGATACCTACAAACGTGTGATTACATTGATTTAATACAGAGAAATTGTATGTAAGGGACATGGATATAGCACATAAGCCAGTAAATAAGGACATGTAGGTAGATAGAGAGATGTGGCTGCTATTGTATCGGTACGGGAGCCATCGATCACATAGTCCGATACTCCGGCAAACGCATACGGAACATGTGTTATACTCGGATTACGATATCCCCAACGATAACTACCCACTCAATCCTGAGGAAATCCTACGAAGGAAAACGCGGAATATGTATAGTGTTTGTGCATGTGACGAGAGAACATCTCTTTTCTTTCTGATAACAGTAATACCCAAAAATATTCATTTATTTTGATATTTGTAATGATCTTCTTAAGATAGTCAGACTGGCGCTACACCTGACGTTACAACAGCTTCAGACACACTTCGATTATTTTGAATTAAAGAGCGTATTGTTACTATATACTGCCTATTTATCTATCCCCTGCTTGCTACAACCACACTACAACTAAAAAAATTGGGTAGCATTAAATGCATAACTGTACAGAAACAACAAAAACACCTCTACCTCCGCAAATGGATTTCTAATCTATTAACATCACCGGCTAAAGTTAATCTCTTGGAAGTGTCGAAAAAAACAGGTACGAATACATAGAACCTTCCTAAATACAACACAGTGCCTCTCTCTTACAATAAACGTCAATGTATTTTGTTCATCTGGCTACTCCGCCTGAAAGTGTGAATTTAGTGTTGGTTGTATTTCAACACAGTGTGCGGAGCGTATCAGCTCGTAGGGGAGTATGTTGTGGCGTGGAATCGTCATGTTGGTTCGCCGCGCCCTGTAATGGGAGCAGGCAAACATGTTTATTTGTGCCGGCACTCGGCCTAAGCGAAGCCCACATATTCTGCTACATATTTACTGCCAGCATACACGCTATCAAACTACCTACAATAAAATCGGTACAAATTGTATGTTATAAAACCATGTTTGAAAATAGGTATCAGAAAAAAAAATATTTTAAGTCAAACTGGAATACTGGATAAAAACATGAGTTATACTTTGAAACGAGATCATAATTAGCCTGGTTTATTTCAAACCTGGTTACTAAAATTTTAACAAGCCATGTTTATTATCTCATAGACAACGTATTGTACACAAAAACTACGTTTTTCATAGCTCTATTGTTTTAGAAGTCATTTAATTTCAAATAGTTAAGTACTGTGTACTCGGAGGAAATTTCCTCCGAGACTGTGTACTACCTATCTGATGGGATGCTGATTCTAAATAGGTTTTAGTTAATCTGAGCTCTCTTATTATATCAAAGATGCTTTCTGGGCTCAATTTATAATGTTAGTTGTTCAGGTGACATGCTTGCTGACATTCACGCAAACAATGTTGCGGATATACCTGCACAACAGCTAATGTTGCCAGATTTATTTTCCAAGTCGGGATTTTGAACTTTTTTAGTGAAAAAAGCGGGATTTTTTCGCCGAAAGCGGGACAAAAAAAACGTATATAATCAGAAGTTTTTAAATATTTATCTTTTTATTAGTTTTAAAAGTTTAAAGTTTTTAATAATAACTAAAGTTCGTTTAGTTTTAGAAAAAGAAATGCAATTGTAAAAACATGTCAAATCAGATTTACCCTATGGTTAAGTAAGACTCAACATCTTACTCCCGAAAAGCGGGACTGAGCTTGTCCCGCGCGAGACATTTAATTTTGATTTAAAATACGGAACGTTCCGCCAAAATAGGGACGTCTGGCAATGCTATAACATCCAGCACTCTTATGGGCCATTTACACGAACCAATCTACTAATCCAATCCATGAAACCAATAAATAAATAATACTAATTAATAGATTGTTTTAAGATACTAGGTTTCGGCCTTCGGCTAATAACTGCGGAAGTAGTCGTTACACGAGCCATGCCAGTGGCCTTTGGCGGGTCTATAACACTTACGCCAGGGTTGGTGAGGTCGGTTGTCGACCTTACAACTTACACGATGATGAAGTATTCTTATTTGGCGGTCACGGATTGCCACACTAAATTGCAATAAATAAGGTATCGGACTGTTACTAAATTTACCATATTTTATGAATTATTTTTAAAATATAGAGTAGTAGCAGACGATTCGCGAAGAAAAAACAGAATCGATTGAAAAACGAATTTACAGTGATTTTTCAAAGTTTCAATATGTCTGTCTCTTTCCAAAACTATTTTTTGTATGTAGATTATATGGCGTTACTAACAAATGACGTCACATGCTAGTAAGTGCCTTTCTGTCTAATCTTGAATTTCTAACCTTTTTAACTCGGTAAATTTTAAAGATAGAGCAAAGTGTTCGATAGCAGAAACTAAGAAATTTGGATTTATAAAACAAAAAAAAAAGAAGACCGATCCCCTATTGTCTCTATTTAATGTATTGGCTAATGTAAAGGCTGCGTGTAAATGCAGCTTATAATGGCAAGTATAGGTATAGAAAGATGTGTGCTATGGGAATCCTGTTTTGTTGCGAGGCGAATGAGAGAGTACATAAAAGACAATGAGCGCTTGGGTAAGAAGGTAAATTGTCTTCTTTGTTGCGGTAATTAGCTTCTTTTGATAGCGAACATGAAAACAAGAATAATCTGAGTCTATCTCTAGAAGCTGTGTTATTAAGTAGAATAGAATGTGCCTTTGTATCTTATCAAAAAATTTTTACAGCATTTTTTGTAATCTAGTTTGTTTTTTGTTTTCCCGTATTTAAAAATATAATTTCGAATAGAAATGACTTGACAACACCACTTTCAAATAACAGAGAACAACCTGTTGCCCAGATGCAAGTAGTTCCACAAATATACCAACTGGAGATGTAACAGCCGCGTTTGATGTCGAGCCGGGCTAATGAACTTCTATGATTAATTAACATGAACGAACATCGATGACATGAAAGCAAAAGCTATTTTCTACTACACGGTTTAGATACGGCGACCTCCTTGAAGAACACAGTTCCGAGGCAGAAGGCAAGTATTTTTAATTTAGAAACAAGGCAGGGGTTTCTCACGAATAATAAAAGCGCTCTTCAAAAGTCGAGAGAAACCATTAAAAATATTCTGACTTGTTTTGTTCAAGTCCGTAAGTTTGGAAGAGATTTTTTTTTATCCTAACCTCGGAGGCTTCTTTACGGCTGAAAAGTCAAATATAACAATAGCAAAATGGAAGCTTGAATTTCGTGTACTATTTGGGTAGACTAATGGTTTAAAAACTTGCAGGTAAAACAAAAAAAAAGCTAGCAAGCTTCTCAGCTAAGGGCTTTAAAAAGTTAGCCAACTTCGCAGCGAACTGTTGTCAAGAAATGCTAATTACAGTTCAAATTTTGGCTGAGACTCGTTTAACATCATTATTTTGACAAGTTTATTTATGAGTTTTGGGAGTTTCTTTAACCATTATGATTCTTGCATTTAAATGAGATGCGTAAATTATGCAATTCGAAGAGTTTTATAGCAAACAGTAAACAATAATTTGAATATGAAACTAAAAGTAGAGAATCACAAAAGTATTCACATCTTCGATTAATATTAATTTACTTAAAATATATTATGTGAGCTATATTATATTTTAATAAGAGTAAAACTAACATAAATTAATATACTTTGTAACCAATATAGTATAAGTACCCGACCCGACCTATTAAAATACTAGTAGACCAATAAATGATCTCACTATAGGTATCAGCCGTGTGGTGACGGTAGAGTAGAATACATTAGTCACCAACCCCTACTCTTCCCGTGGGTGTCGTAAGAGGCGACTTAGGGACTACACATTGAACAGGGAACGGGCAGCAGCGCTCTCTGATACAGTAACCTTTTAATCTGCGATCTCCAACCCGCCTGCCAAGCGTGGAGATTATGGCAAAACCCTCCACTTAAGTGGAGGAGGCTCATAGTCCAGCAGTGGACTGTAACGGGCTGTTGATGTTGATAGGTATCAGTGTCTACTGTAGTTATGTAGAGTGTCGTTGATGTAGTGGAGTGGCGAGGGCGATGTGTTCGTGTGTTTTCGAATTTATAACAATGTCATTCAACGCATTACGGTGAAGGAAAACATCGTGCTGAAGGAAACCTCGTCCTTAGTCAGGTCACAGGCTCGAGCCCAATGGTGGAGTCGTTCTACCAGTAACATTATAACAAAATTTCTGCTCTCGTTCGATAAAAAAATATGTAAGATTAAACTAGGCGCTGCTTTTAATCGTACCAGTTTCATTTTCTGCCACTTGAAGGCAAAAGACGCACAATTTCAAACCATTTGTATCGTTGTGCCAGAACAGTAGATATTTCGGGGCACCTTTCCAAAACCAAGCACTTTGTATTTCGTTATCAGTGGAGCGCTCGAACACGACCACAGAAAATGTACAATGAGGTCGATTCTCACCAAAAAGGACAAGTTAAAATTAAATAATACTGTCAAGTTCTTTTTACTGATAAAAAGGGATGACAAAGGTTATCAAGCGTGTTAACCTCTCATTTTATCTGGAACAAAACAGTTAAACGCGTCCTGTTGTTCATAATTCAATTTTTAATAAAATGTACAAGATTTTATGGTTTATTAGTCCTATCTTTTTAAGAAACTTTTTAAGATAGAAAAAAACTTTACTTTGTGTTTTGTTGTTTCAAAAATTTGTAAAAATCAAAGGCATTGTAAAATCCACATATCAAAACTGTGATAGTCGAGGGCAATGTGTGCCATGGTGCCATGCACTCTCCGCCCTTGAGAATAGAATCTATTCTTGTTTGAAACGGTGACCATGTATGGTCTGTTTGTGTCCTATCTTGGGGCAGCTGGCTTTCCAGACATTTATTTGTGGACGATATCGGGGTGGTTAAGGGTCGGGCCAGATTTATCGACGGCGATCGACGGTTTGCCTATACAAAACGCGTGCAAAGTATGAAAATCCTTTCGCATCGGCGCGCGCGTTTTGTATAGGCAAACCGTCGATCGCCGTCGATAAGTGTGGCCCGACCCTAAGATAGACCGCCTAACTGAGGTCAGACAGAAAAACTTGAAACTAAAATATTTGGGCAACAATCGGGGCTTGTTGTTATTACACCCACCCATGTCTGGAGTTATTGCGTGCATTTACAGACAATTTAACTGTGAATAACTATAATCAAAACGCACTTCCAACAACGGGTTTGAGGAATTTGCTAGTCTAGTGGCCGGTCCGACTAGGCTATCGTCATTTTCCTTAAGTTAAACCTAACTAGAAATTGACTCAAATATGACTATATTGCTAATCCATGACTTGGGCCAAATCTACAGTTGTTCAACTTTTGCTATTGCACGAAATTCGAAGTTGAGAGTTAGAGATTGAATATATAAAATCTAAATATCTATTAGACACTTTTTTACTTAGCTTGGCAAACTTACACGCTATTAAACGACCAACAAACTGTGAAGTTCGAGAGGCATACTAAAATTACATAGTAACATAACCAACTCGCCGGGTAGAGGCGTTGTAACGCGAGCGAGTTTACCGCCAACTTGAGCAGTTTACTGAACATTGTAACACGTTTTCACATACACAAAGTAACTATAATCTCACACTCGGTCGTAAACTGTAACTACCCTTAAATTGTCTGAAATGGCCTTTTACTTTATCAATACCCTTCGGAATTTTGTTTCGATTAAAATACTGGAGATGGCTAATTTTGTTTAAAATAGCGACCAATTAAGCCAAAAGGGAGACGTAAGGACAGACAATGAATGTATTTAATAATTTTTAAAGTGGAAACTATAGTTCTTTTTTAATATCACGTTATAAGTTAAGTTTTACTTTAGATACAAGGTGAGGTAACTTGTGTTGAATAAACTTGTGCAAATTCGAATGCAAAGTACATAAAAGTTTCGTAGAACTATATACTCGTATGTACTACCGTATGATTGCAATGACTAAATGAATATACGATACGGGGATAAATTGATTAGGAACGATCATGCATGAAGCCATGAAAGTTTGGTTGAGTTAGGCTAATCAGCGTGTAGGACTGACGGTGTGGCAGGCGGAAGAAAATGGTGCAATTAACAATTAAATGGTTATCAAAATACAGTTGTAGGTAGGTACTAAATGTTTATAAAACCAGTCAAAACGGGCACAGTGAAATAAACAGTGTTAGCGGTGTTCTAGATGAGAGAAACACTTGGAACAATTAACTCATTATGTATTCTATCAATTTACAATGCCTGGTCATTAAAAATTGCCTGGCCGTTGTTGGTTGTAAATTGAAGAACTGGAAGTCGGAGATAATTTATGGAGACATCGGTGATAGTCTTTTAAAATTGAAAAGAAAATCTCAACTAAGGGATCTCTATTGAAAACCAGAACAAAGATTTTAAAATTTCTACAGAGCAGAGTTTCGAATTGCAGTGTCTACTTTCGAAATACGTTGCTCAATTCAACGTTTACCCAACACATCAGAGGTCAGTAATTAATCCGAATTGATGGATTCGTGACTTGACATGCGTGACATTATGGCGGTGGGCGTGGTCAGACGTGTAGAAATGAAAACATGGTCACTTTATGTCGTGAAGTTATGACGGTGGGCGTGGTTAGACGTGTAGAAATGAAAACATGGTCACTTCATGTCGTGACATTATGGCGGTCGGCGTGGTCAGGCGTGTAGAAATGAAAAAATGGTCACTTAAATCCGGTGATAAGAAAGCCGGTTTTGGCTAGTTCGACTAATCAAGAAAGTGTCTATTTTGCAAAGCGCTTGGAGCTGCGGAAGCAGTTCTCGAAAATATTTTGTTTCTACTTACATTACCTATACGGATAGATTGTAACAGTCTAATTAAATAATCGAACTGATAAGATACCGAGGTCGACTTGTATCTTTTATTTAGTTTAGTTAGCTTTGTTATTTTTACTAGCGCTAGATGAAAGCCAATATCAAGGGTGCTTACTTTGTCGCTACCACGCTACTAATATTTCTTTATGCTACCACATAGATTAATCTCATAGAGAGACCAAACAGCATCAATCTTGTGTTGTCATTAGTCTCATTCAAGACTGTATAATTTCCAATTATAATTAAAGACGTCTGCGCAGTTTGCGTCCAAGACTAGAGCCGGACCACTGATTAATAGACTGGGGGTCGCATAACAAACGGCCATAGTGTAAGATCCCAACGTAAAATTGTGCACCTATCTGTTATTTTTATCGAAATATGGTTTAAATGGAAATATAATAAAAAACAAGGTTATATATAATATAACGGACCTTCCCTTTCAATAGAATCCGACAATAATGTAAACAAGATAATTTTTTGACACTAACTTTCCAAAGACAAACAAAACTTTTATGAGTAAAAAATTAATATGGCAGTTTTAAAAATTATTGAAAGTTTTGTCGTCCAAGTATTTTTTATTAAAATAACTATCATAGGGGCGAAATGATTGTAAGAAGAATGTATGGTTTCTTTAAACGTGAATATGATCAGGATTGATACTCAAATGTAAGTAATTATACGGAGTAATCGTGTTTATATTGGTTTCTTTACATTTTTGCCGGATTCTATTGAAAGGGATTTATTATATTACATTGCCGCACGCCAGATTTTCAGGCGAAACCATGCCGCGTTTACCTAAAAATATTTTACGCAGGTAACCATAGTTTACCGTGTTCAATTTGGTAACTGGTATAAAAAAATAAACATAACATAAATAAGTAGTGTTCCCACGCCACAGAATTATTATCAACCCTACGCATTACTCGACGAAGGTACTTGTGACTTCTCTGGCAGTCAAACGGCGAAGTATGTATGACCTCACGTGTAATCTTTAATTTGAAACACTTTTCGATAAATAACAAATAGGCCCGATCTCCTTTTTTCAGTGAAGGTAGGCTCGCGTCCCTCAGAGGAGCACCATTGTATGGTGGAATCTTGTACTATCGATTCGCGGGCCACGTTTCAGCGGGTCTGATAAATCGTCCCGACTCGAGACCCGATTGTTTTTGTATGGAAAGCTCGCCTCGAGGATACTATTCTCTCGGCCGTTTGTATGGCTGTGGAATTGTCTTTATCTTAATGTGGTAATTATTTTCGATGACTAGGTTTTATTTGAATGCAGAAGGAAAGCAACGATGCTGAAGAATCTACGAAAGGCTCGTCTCATCAATATGAATTGAAATCCGGTGCAAGCCGGGTGCAGGGTATACGAGTAAGAGTCGTCTTTTAAATTAAAGACGGTCCAGTGAATTACGAGTATAGAATCGTTTAATTAATTGACCGAGCGAGCGAAGCGTCTCTGTTTCAACTTGGCTAAATTTGCTTTTGTATGTCCATCTATTTGTTTGTTTGTTTCACTCTACAGGTGTGAGCAGGTTCGATAAGACAATCGATTTTTTTTGTCGAGTCAGTTTTTGGAAATTTAAAAAAATGACGGAGTTATGGGGGTTGCCAGCTTACAAGGTCTACCGCTGAGGCTGTTTTCGTCTACAGGTCACATTTCTTAACCAATAAAATAAAATAAGATAAAAATAATAATAATAATAATAATCGGGTGAATAATGTTTAAATATAAAAAAACAACAATAATAATATAAAATTAAATAAATAATAGATTTTTTTTTTTTTTTATTTAATTAAGTAAAAAAAAAATCAAGGGGCCGGGGATGTTTGTGGAGAAAAAATAAAAATAAATATGAAAAGATATACAGACTCGCGAGGTCTAAGCTCACAGAGCCACTAGTAATAATTTTGGTATAAAATCATAGAAAAAAAAACATTACTGATTTTATTTTGGAATTCGCTTTGTGCGGTCTGTGTTGAATCAATTACGTTACGTTTTTGCTATTATGATGATAATAATATGATTGAAAATTAGGCATGTGTGAAATGTTGTCCTATCATTGTATTCAGGTGTAATTAGCTATATTATTTGATACCTATGTAAAAGTCTTGTAAGAATATAAAGTTGTATCACGTGTCAAAGTTGTTTATTATTAAATAACTACGTGATCATCACTTTTGTCAATACACAATTAGCGTATTTTGATTAAACACTTACGTGCTTACCTTATCTGTGTGTTTTGAATACGAGAATAACAAAAAAGTTTAATTTGTTTTGTTATGAACTTATGAATAACGACACCGAAATTCAAATAAGTTAATGTTGCAAAGGTTGAAGTAATTCAATGTAAAATTTTACAAATATATATCATCGTTTCTATTAAAAAATATACATTATGATGTATAAAAAAATATAATAATAACAGCTATTCAGTAATTGTGGTAAAATGTATAAAAAAGTGGATACCTACCTAATCCTAAAAAGTGGCATAAGTTACACTGCAAAAGTTACTCAATTGATAAAGAAAATAGACGATATATTGTGTAACAAAAAATAAATAAAGAAAATGTAATTGGGTAAATAGAGCAAAATTTTACAACAAATGAGTGCGACAATGCTAGCTAACTGTACTTCGGTAAATATACAGAACTATACAATGAATATAATATTAATTTTAATCTGTGGTCGAACCACAGCGTCACGCAGCTCGTCAATGACGTCAACGCAGCGGTTGTTTGCCACACAAGTACTGTTTAAATTTCCACAGTTGATCAAACAATTTGAAATATCACCATCCAAGCAAAATGGGACGGCACAACAGTTAAGAAATTCATACTCCAAAATTCAGCTAGACCGCTCAGTAAAAGAAAAACAAAGGGAGACGGTACGATAGAATCAACTGGGCTTAGTGCCAAATTCGTAGCCAAATGTTAGCTTTGTGTATATTCGGTTGAACCCAAGAACTCTATCAAAAATATTGGATTTGTTTAGAAAATTACGCCAAATTTTAAAGATTGATGTAGAATATTAAAAAAAAGTGCTGTGTTATCTCAAGTACGTAGCCAAGTTAACAAAATAAACAGATACAATAGTTACCGAATTATTAAATAATGATGTTAATACAAACACAGAACATGATAAAAGTAGAAAGAGCAAATGTTCCTTCACAAAAAAAAATACGAGTATGTCAGATCACGAGACAATTGGAGACTAAAGCTATTAGGGTCAGCGTAGCAACGTACAAGGCACGTACTGCTTGTGATAACGACATCAAGTCCTTTCTGGGAGCCGTAATGGACGGCAATGTGTTTAGCTCTAGCACAGACACGACTCTTGTTAGTAATGGCGTTTTACTCCCCAAAATATTTTTGTGAAATTTACCTCTCATAAAATTCCCGAGATCCGTTTCAAAATACACGTTGAATCTTCATTACCTGCAAAGACAAAAGAAAACCGTGAATATAAAAAAAAAGTGAACAAAGCAATTTGTAAATTTATTTTGAAGTGGAGTGGAAAATAACCAACCAGCCAAAAAGGAAAGCATCTCAAATGAAAATCAACGAAGGCGTTCAAGTGAGAAATTGTATCTACACCGGGTAGTCATAAACATACCTATTACAATGTAATGTACCGCGCTGGAAGGGATTTCTCTGAACCGACAGCTACAACCGATTCAGATCGAAACCAACGATACGTAATCAATCATTTGCATCCAAATGGGCGAACATGATTTATGTAGCAAATTCGCTTACAATATAAATGTAGTTCATAACTGCTGGTACCAGTACCAAGAAGGGCATATTTCATCTAAGATTTATAAGTGAGCAAGTTGGCAAGTACAATAATAAGCTACACGGGTCATAACTCCCATTAAAGTAATGGTTATCTCGTTAACATCACGGCGGACAACGCGTTCATTCTCAACAGGACCACTTAGCTAGATCACATTCAATTGAATTATGTAATTGTGTAATGCTTTCCTTCTTTGTGTTAGTAAACACTGTGGTACGAAAAAACACATTGACCTAATTGCTAGATGGTAAAAGTCAGAAGTAAAGAATGTGTCCGTAAAGGGCTTTTTTAAAGTGAACATGTTTAGGTACTATTCAGCGTGGACGCTGCGTCTAGGCGGGGTAACCTGATGAAGGGAACTATGAGGAAAAAAGCAAAGAATATCCAGAACTAATAGACTTCTCCTCCTTCTGGACTGGACTGCTGACGCACGCAGATCAGTACATTTATACAAAAAAGGAAGATTAATAAAACATTTAATCTTTTGTTTTACAACCAGTAATTGACAGATTAATTATTTATTAATTCGCCGTGTGGTAACGGCAGAGTAGAATACATTTGTCACCAACCCCTATTCTCCCCGTGGGTGTCGTAAGAGGCGACTTAGGGACTACACATTGAACAGGGAACGGGCAGCAGCGCTCTCTGATACAGTAACCTTTTAATCTGCGATCTCCAACCAACCTGCCTGCGTGGAGATTATGGCAAACCCTCCACTTAAGTGGAGGAGGCTCATAGTCCAGCAGTGGACTGTAAGGGGCCGTTGATGTTGATTACTCTTGACCTCAATCAGTTAAGACCGAGACGGCAAACGAGCTTGCCCAGAAAATGCTTCGAAAAGAGGGATCATACAAAAGTCATTCCATACCTTGGCTGTATGCATTAGACGATCCAAATCGCTGGGTGTCCCAGGAATCGTGGTCAGCCTGCTGACGTGACTCTTAGAGCCAGCCTTGTGTTTAATAGGCTGTGACACGGCATCAATTTGCTTTCAGTTGACGGTATAGCACAAGCGCCAGGCGAGTATCAAGTGTTACGAATAACAACTCGTTAGTACGAAACCAAATCCGAGACGTCCGCTCTCGTACAAAACGATGAACTGACTCAAACTAAAAAGCGTTTAATTAAATATTTTCATGATTTTTTTTTTTTGTATGGTATCTACTAAAAGATCTATGTCGTATGTCATCTGTAGTACAGTAAAGATAAAGACTACCTAGAAACCAGTATAAAATAAAAATTATAAAGTAAAAAATATTTTTTTATAACACGTTTTAATGCACTAAAAAGTATAAAATATTTTTTATTGAGATTTTTATTGGTGTAGCACTCTTGTAGGACTTAAAACGAAAAACGTGGGGTGCATGGATTAGATTTTAGCTTAACCGTGTTTTTCAAAAAAACTATAGATTATGATAATTTAGCTCCTTTATAAAAAAATATAGACATCTTCTAGGCGAGCGTGGTCCATCTTTCAACTTATAATCAATTTCCATCAGCTAGCATAATGGTCAAACTCAAGTCTTTCCAATAATAAATAATTATAAAGTAAAAAATATTTTTTAACAACACGTTTTAACGCACTAAAAAGTATAAAATAATTTTTATTGGTGTAGTACTCTTGTAGGACTTAAAACGAAAAACGTGGGGTGCATGGAATAGATATTCTAAGAAGTAGAGAACGAAGTGATGGCTGAACAACAGCATAGCTGACGCTGTAACCTTTTCATTGTCTTACTTATTTTCATGTCTGTCTGTACAGTAGTATTGATACATAACATATTGTTAATGTAATGACAACGAATAAATGTCTTCTAATTATTATTAGTGCCAGGGGTTGTTATGTGTTATATTTTGAAAACTTACAAATAGTTATTATTAGTATATTTTTTGCAGTGCAATTCAACTGTTATGTTTTTTTTATTATTGGAAAGACTTGCGTTTGACCATTATTTTAGCTAATGGCAATTGATTATAAGGTGAAAGATGGACCACGCTCGCCTAGAAGATGTCTATGATTTTTTTATAAAGGGGCTAAATTCTAATCTACAGTTTTTTGACAAACACGGTTATGCTTCAAAATCTACTCCATGCACCCCACGTTTTTCGTTTTAAGTCCTACAAGAGTACTACACCAATAAAAATTATTTTATACTTTTTAGTGCGTTAAAACGTGTTGTTAAAAAATATTTATTACTTTATAATTATTTTGTGCTTTTTAGTCCAGCGTATTTAAATTTTGCAAGATATCCTGAGCATCACGTAAGACTAAAAATCCCAAGCAAGATGAGTTTATGTTGTTCCATTGAGATTACCTTTCGGCTCCATCATGAGACCCTGGATATCACATATTATGACTAAAGATCTAGTCAAGACAAATCCAACGGGCCAAAACACGATTAGGTTATGTTGAGTATTTGAGGAAATACAGCGGCCGCCTTCCGGCTCCATCATGAGATCCTGAACATCACGTATGACTAAAAATCTTATCAAGACAAATCAAACGAGCCTAAACACGACGAGATTATGTTGTGTATTTTGGGAGTTTCTATGGCCACCTTCCTGCTCCACCGCGACCTCACGTTACATCCAGGCCTGGATATGACGTGAGAATAAATATCAAGTCAAAACAAATCCAATGAGCCCAAACACGACTAGGTTATGTTGAGTATTTGAGGAATTCCTGTGGCCACCTTCCGGCTCCATCATGAGACCCTGGACATTACTTATGACTAAAGATCTTGTCAAGACAAATTCAACGAGCCCAAACACGACAAGGTTACGTTGTGTATTTTAGGAGTTTCCATGGCCACCTTTCGGCTCCATCATGACACCCTGGACATCACGTATAATTAAAGATCTTGTCAAGACAATTCCAAGGAGCCCAAACACGACGAGGTTGTGTTGTGTATTTTAGGAGTTCCTATGGCCACCTTCCGGCTTCATCATCAGATCAGCTTTATGGTATCATAATATTGCATTGTCACCGAGGTTACATATGTGTACCAAATTTCAGCACAATCGAATAACAGCAAGTGCTCCAAAAATGAGTTGCAAGATTCGGACCGAACAAACCCACAAACAAACAGACAGACAAGAAAGCGAGTTAATAAAAACGTGTTAAAATAGGTCTCGCTGTACTAATATTAACCATGGCCAATTGGCCACCCATGGCACCGTTTAGCATTGTACTAAGATCTTTCCACGTGCCTACATGTTGTTAAAATGAAAGATTGGCGCAACGCAGGATTGAATTATCTATATCCACGCATCAGCTGCATGCAACCATTGTTTCATCAAGATATCATTCTCTACAATACGCAGGAAAAACTATGAACTCTATAGTCAAATGCAAATGAGCTTTTTGTACTAAAAGTATCTAGAATTTAACAAGGTTGCGTTTATATACTAGTACGAGCATTCCGCCCGCAGCTACAGTCGCGTTATGCAAGATTTTCCCGTGGGAAAAAGACTTTCCCGTAAAACTATCTCTATTCCAAATTTCATCCCAATCCGTACAGTAGTTTTTGTGTGAAAGAATAACAAACATCATCCATACATACAAACTTTCGCGTTTATAATATTAGTAGGATGTGATTGTATGATTTTATGTAACATGTAAACCTAATAATTCCACTTAAAGGTCAATTGAACAAAACTAGTGGGTGGAAACTGGAAACCTTGTTAACAACATTGGAACAAACGATTTCTAATTACAGTTAAACTAAGTTAAAAGCAATTCATAAATCGAGATGTAAATAATAATGTACAGTCAACAAAATACGTCAAATCAACAAAATTGTATATAAACAATGCTCCCTAAATTGTCATTATCAATACTCTTTTTCATTCCACAAATTGAATAGGATTATACTCAGAATTTTCTCAGTCAACTGCTAAGAACAAATACGAGGAATCATCATCATACGAATATACAACCAAATTAAAAATTGAACCAAAATAATTTCCGCAGTATGGCCTTACGGCCTACATAGTTCGTCACAGTACTAGAAAAATACTATACCTAATTAGAACTACCACTGACTAAGTGACCAACACACAATTCTACCACGCTTATTTCTTTGCCAATCATTATTTATTATGTTTGCCAATCCTAGGTAGTAATGGCAATCATTGTAAAATGGAATTTGCATTATTGTACTTATCAGGTATATGAACAGGTGATGTGGTAAAATTAGACTTGTTTGTATCTTAACGTGTACAGATATAAACAGTAGTGTGTTGCATGTACTGTAAGAAGTAAAACATTGTAACGTGTAATCTGGCAACCGCCCGCCCCAGGACTGCCAAATACCCACAACACAAAGTGCCTACCGTACAATACACTATCTAAATAGCCCAGTGTTACGTGTTACGACATTGTTCCACAAACCACCGTGAGACGATACCGACTTGTTTTTGTAAAAACGCACCTACCTTGGGATTGCGAAAAGTACCTATTTCTATTCTAAATTCTTAGCTATTTTCGATATTTGAAGGTTACTCTCAAACGTGACGTGACTTTCACGACTGAGCTGTTTCTAAGATATCGAATTTGTATAAAGTATATATTTAAAATTTTGAAACTTGTTATCGGTGTACGAGTATACATAATACGCCATGAGCCTAAGTCGCGTAATTAAGTCTAAATAAGTCTGAATTGTATAAAACTCTTATAGTTTCAAACTAAATAGCATTTGCACATATGTATGGGCCCTTACCAAACAACTTATGTTACAAATAGACTATCTAAGTTTGGCATCACTAATGTTCTAGAAAAATATCTCAAGACTACCTAGAATAAAGCAAAGCTAACGCTAGCTTATCGCAAATCAGTAACTCTTAACCTTTCCAACAAACGGAGTAGCGACAGAGTTGCCTAATCTTCATCTCCGCTCTACAGCGCTTATCAGAGCCATCTGCTGTAGGTATGGCTACCAACACAACAGCTTAGGTACTCTGCCATACAACTTTTAACAAATAAGTAACTATTAGGATTTGAAAGAGAACTTGTGTTAGTGAACTCACCCAAAAAATGTAATGACGGATCTAAGTGATGTAATTTATGGAAATATTTTTTTTTTATCTAGAAATGCGCAGCAGGTTGACGCGTAGGTACTCAAAAATTACAAAGGATGATGATATTTTGTTATAAAACTACAGATCGCGCCAAACTTCGGTTGCTTCGCGCATTGCGCGTTGTCGCTTTTACCTAAGTATATTTCGCTACTGCGACGCGAATCATGCCGTGTTCAGAGCGGACTAGAAGTTTGTAGAGATCTGTACATAATCAAATCACTATTTTGAAAATTATTTATAAATAAATTCAATCACTTTGGTTTTCAATATGAGAGCAACTTTTTTCTTAAATAAAATAAAATAAAATACATACATCACCAATAACAGTCTATCATATTTTGTTTAAATGTTAAAATAATAAAATAAATACAATCATTTTGCGACTTGCTTGCTCTACAATGTAGAGTCTACATACAATAGTGGCACCACCACACTGACACGTACCTACTACCTATATTCGCGGGTAATGGTGTAATAAGTACCATAGTCGCCTTTACTAGCTTTAAACACAAGTGCGTCATGGAAGGACCTTGAACTCTTGATGCGTTCAAATGCCGTCCAAGGTCGGGCTACCGCGGCCAGCATGACTCGGCTTACCATCGATCATGGTCTTTATACTTACTTCTAAGTATTCTAGTACCCTTTTCATAAAATTGGGAACTATTTTCCATTTTATTAACGTGGAAATTTCTTCGAAAACACTTTACGGCTTTTTATAGAAAATCCATTATTGAACTTTGATTTGAGCTTTGACGGCTAAGTTGACAGACGACGTCTGTCCAATAAGACTCATCCATCTATTTTTGTAATTCTAATGTCTAATCCTGTTTTCAAAATATAAGAGAGCATGAAACCGGCCCAGCCAGTTTGTCAACGACTCGTATTCTTTATTTTTATATTTCAAAGAGTTTACAAGCAGGTGCTGACTGGTCGAGTTCATCTCGTTTTGACATTGAAATGACGTGTTTTGAGGACTTCTTAAAATATGCTAAACTCAGGTTAATATGACTTTTTTATTTTTCGCAAGGTGTTTTGAACTATATTCATTATTACATAAAATAAATGTAGATTATGAAATCCTAAACGAAATGCTTGTTTGAAAAAGAAAAAGCCTTTTTCAGTTATTTGATTGAATCACACTAATATTATAAATGTGAAAATATATTTGGATGTTTGTTCCGCTTTCATGCCTATACTACTGGACGGATTTGGATGAAATTTGGAATAGAGATAGTTTGTACCCTGGATTAACACATAGGATATTTTTTACCGGGAAAAGTCGTGTTCCCACGGGAAAATCTTACATAACGCGAGCGTAGCCGCGGGCGGACCGCTAGTAATTAATAAATTCCACGCGGGTAATGGGTACTGTCGCGGACCAATCTTAGGCTGTAACGTAAAACTTATGGTAGGTTTTTTTTTCTAAGTAAGAATAAATAATATATCTCACATTATATCGTGTGGGTTACAAAATCGATGACGGACCCCTTGAACCCTAGTGTTTTGAACCTTGTGAACTTTGATCCCATTACTTAGGTCTTAAAAATCCTAGCTTTGATTCAAGGTTGATCATGTAAGCAAATACCTAAAACCTCTGTTTACATTTACACAGCTAAATAACCCGCTTGTATAGCACCATTTAGTAGAATGAGCAATAATTTAAGCCCGCATAGAGTAAAAGATAAATTAAGGTCTGGAAATATTAACAGGTGAGGCTTTGTTCCTCGATGACGGGGCTTCTGGAGTATTAAAAGAGATGTATAACAAAATGGGCTTTTAATGCTACTTTTTTTTGTTCATAACAAGGCTTTCTGCCAAAGCAATTAGGGTCTTTTTAGTATTTAGGGACTACACATTGAACAGGGAGCGGGCAGCAGCGCTCTCTGATACAGTAACCTTTTAATCTGCGATCTCCAACCCGCCTGCCAAGCGTGGAGATTATGGCAAAACCAAACACTTGAGTGAAGAAGGCTCATAGTCCAGCAGTGGACTGTAACGGGCCGTTGATGTTTGATGATGTTGATGCGGCTTTAAGAATACACTACTGACTAAAATTGTGAGATGGACCGGAGATGGATCGGACTAGTTTTTTTTATCTAATAAATCCAAACTTCTTAGTTTCTGCTATCGAACACTAAAATAATTTTTGCTCTATCTTTAAAATTGACCGAGTTATAAAGGTTTGAAATTCAAGATTAGACAGAGAGGCACATGCCCACTTGTGACGTCATTTGTTAGTAACGCCATATAATCTCCATACAAAAATCGTTTTTGAAAGAGACAGTCATATTGAAACTTTAAAAATCACTGTATTTTTTTTTCTTCGCGAATCGTCTGCTAATAATCTATATTTTAAAAATAGTTCATAAAATATGGTAAATTTAGGAACAGTCCGATCCCCTATTGAAAGTTCATCCCTTTTGTTCATTCATTTTGTTTTCCTTCTTCTTTTTTCGAGTCGATTTGTCAATAACGTCTACGTACGTTTTCAGCCACATTTCTTTTAAAATATTTATTTACCGAATGCCAATAGCTTACTATAAAATAAAAATTCGAACAAAACATTAAAAGAGAAAAAGTAATTGCTTGAAGTGGATAAAACGTCCCACATTTACGCAAACAAAGGAATATAAAAGATAATTTACTTTACTAACTTTAACTAAGATGTGTATTTACCTAATCAGGCTACTATGTTGTTAGAACCTAATCAGTGCGTCATCTAAGTGTCAATATAACATGCGCACGGGCAGGAGTGTTGCAACCAAGCCTTCGCCTCGCTCACGTGTTCTCGTGTATCAGCTATCTTGATCACGTGAGTCATGGGGCCAACACAACTCTTCAGTTTACTAATACCGCACTTGGAAGTAATGCTGCAGGCAAGTATGAAGAAATATATTAGGTGACATTGAATAGAAAACTCATTTGAATCGGTTTATTTGAGGCACTAACAGCACGGAACCTGGCGACCATCTCACGAGGTGATTTTGAGAGGGACTCCACCAGGTTTTAAACTCAGAAACTCCAGATCGAAACCCAAGCTTTTACCAGGGACTGGAACGATTTTGATCAACGTTATCTCGTACTCTTATTATGCTATAATTATAACGTTACATCCAACAGGGTAACCCTATCAAGGAGTCTGATAAACATATAATATTTATTTCAATTATCATTCTGTAAATACTTAAAACCCAAACGACTGAAGGTGTTTTTCAACGGGTAGATCACGGAATGTAAATGTAATGCTGCCAAAATTACTACTACTAATAAGTAAGAGTATGTATGTGTGTGTATTTCTGATGCAATAAACTTGTTATCTATCTACCTATCTACAAGCTGGTAAATAAATAACGCAAAAAGTATTTCATGTGGTTCACTGATCAACTTATGCTCCACTACATTTCAAAATTATCAAAAACAAAACCGAATTTCCATACAAATTAACTAGGTATGTATTGAATTGTATGAAAAGTATCTAATTTGTGGTTTTTAAATAGTACTAGGACTAAAGATTGTTTCATGGATTGAATAACTAATCGAGAGGTTCTGTGTTATTCACTGAACGCGTTGTATAAAAATCTTGTAACACTCAAGGTTTAGTACGTCATAATCAATAGAATCAAAACCGAATCATATTGGATCTAGCTTTAGATTAGATCTAAATACTAGTCCACACCAGTTAGATCTAACATACATAGAGGCCAAGTTTAAAATAGCCAATGTAAAGAGCAGACCAAAATCCGGCACGCATATCGTCTGCAACGTTATACAATACGTTGTGAATCGTGTACGGTCTAGCTAGTCCTAGATTCCTGGGATTTGTCCAAGCTACATCGTTGCTAATATGATGAACGATAAGCTGGGCTTCCGATGTGAACACGTGAGAATGATACACGTGAAAATATTACATACATTCCTACATATAGGCCAGTCATATGTTACATTCGAAATAGACATAATTGCAGTGAACTTGCTTTTTTGGTATGTTGTTTGGGTCCACCTAGATAGTATTTATCCAGATTTGCAGCAGTCTGAAATTCTCGCGCGCTGAGTAGCTGCTGAAAACCCACCAAAAACGACATTGGAAGGCTCTGACGACAAAGGTCAGTACTACTTTTTTAAATTGTACAAAATTCCTGACAGTTCCTGATTAATACTATCCAGGTGGACCCAAACAACATACCAAAAGAGCAAGTTTACCGCAATTATGTCTATTTCAGCCTTTTTATTTGTACGATTATGACTGACCTAATACTATAATATACCTATATACATACATTCTTCTTATGGAACACAAAATTTAACCATTTTAGAACAGTGCTCAACTACACGAATTTGCATTCTATCTGGCTTATAGTTTACAATATACGGATGTGTTTAAGACAAATTAAACATATAGATTTTAAATAGCTAACTTTATTTTAATGTAACGTTGTATTCGTTATTTCACTGTCAAATGGCAATAATTTTGTACTTTTTTATGTAATTTTTGGTATGGCAATACTACCTTCTCCTTGTCTTACAGCATTTTTATGTTAATTTGTTAAAATTAATTAATTAACGCTATAGTTTTCATTTCAACACATGCAATTTTTCGAAAAGCCACTAAATTGCAATGTTTTTATTTTGATGTAAAGTTATTTCAATGTTAAGTTAACCGATTGGCATAATTACAACATAAAATTTAGTAACTGTAAAATCACTAAAGATCTAACTTATTTGTTTTTTACAGGTTCTGTAATTACAGACTCACCATCCATAAGTAGATAGAAACACGTCCATTCTATAGTTCTTTGTATAAGGAAACATAATTATTTCAATACTTATTGTTGCGTTTTAAGGAAAATGTTTCATAAATATCAGGTAGGAAGAATCTAGCAGTAATGATTTAAGCTTCCTATTGTAGTTCACATTTTCCATCAAACAATACTTAGTAGCAATATAGGATCAACAGCAACATGCAAGCCAGCAAATCGATCATAATCACAACACGCCTACACACCCTGGAATACCGATATTTCCTATACAAGTTGCAACACCGTGCGTTTCAAAAGAAACTCCTGTTTCAATCAACAGTTGGCATTATGCCTGTCACTTTGGGTCACTTACGATCGCCAACAGTGCAATTGTACCTAGAGCACTCTCTGTCTTTGTGATAAGGTTCTTTTATCGTGTTGTCTGTATGAGGGTCAGTGGTGACGAGTGTCAACCGACACTAACCACCAACCGCTAAGTGACCACTGAATTTATGAATAGCTTCGTTGAAGGAAGGCCGCGCGTAATTGACAATCGGTATCAAATTCGCGACGACCGCAACTTAATGAGTTTTGTCTTTTATTACCAGCGAACAATATCTTTATTTAGAAGTTCGTGTTGCTAATATCGTAAAAGTCACGATTTTAAAACGTAAAGGACTCGCTTTGTGCAATTACTCGTACATCTGACTCCAACGTCTGGAGTTGAACGGCCCTGTACCGACTCTTGGTTGAAACGAGTCTCCTTCAAAATTCCTTGGAACTTGACGGGCAAGCAGGCACAAATTTAAAGGAGTTCGTTTATTTCAAAAACCGTCGAATCTTGTTCGACCGAAAGTTCGTTGTGCACGCAAGTGCGTGTGCGCAGACTCGGCCGACATGTCTTGAGATATTAAAAGAGACCAGTGTTACCTGATACGAAAGCGTACACTGCTTGTTGGTGCAACAGTAACAGTTGGCGGGTCTTGCTAGTGTGGCGGTCGGTCAGCCTCGGTGCAACCGGTTCCAAGACTTCAAGTCGGCCCGGTCGAACAAGGCTGCGATAAAGAGTGATAATAGCCAACATTTGTATCCGGCCGATGGAGAAACAACTAAGGGAAATTGCTTCTACAAACAAATTAAGGATTTTTAAACGGTAGCACGAATAAAATCTATTTTTGCTGGTGCTAAATAAGGACGTTAGTAAACATACGTCTCTACGTTGAGGGGTCGCTAATGGGGTCGGATCAGAAAAAGAGCGTGTTGTTTTCAAAGTATATTTATAGGACGATTTTCGTCGAAAGAATTCTTACAGCCAATACACACACAATCATTGTAATGTTCGTCGAAACGAGCCGCAGGCGCAGCGACATCTCCTCTACACGGGCGAACTCAGTTGTGCAAGCAATAAATAATCGTAACCGTCCAACAGTAATGTTAATACTTTATCGACTTGCGTATATCGACAAATAATGGTTTTAATTTGCAATAGCAAATTGAAGTAAACGCCCAGGTGCGGCGTAAAAGGCACTTTGAGTAAATCAGATGAGTCGTTCGCGGTATTATTCCGATGGCCCAGAAATAGCGCCTATGCCGCCGTATCCTCGGTGTTCCAGTTACCATAAAACACCTTTCTAAATGTCTAAACTAGAAACATAAGTCTTGTTGGAAAGATGTTATTAATGTAAAAAAGAATGAATAATTGTCTATCATTATAGTATCAGCCAAAAAACGTTCGCTAATAATAAATAAATGGTACTTAATTTAATTGAGTCCGTGTCAGCTTCATGACAACGACGCGACGAGTTGTAGAAAAGAGTTTTGTTAGTAATATTGCATACTTTATTAGACTTCGTATAAAGAAAATGATTTAGTATAGTCTGCCAGTTATTATTATTACACACAAAAAGGCTCAAGTATGCCCTAAATTATGGCAATTAGGCCTTTTGACAAAGCAAATTCAATACAGACTAACATAATGGTCATTATAAAGGAAATAACCAATTTACGAAGGGATTTTCACATAACGTCGCATTAGAGTGAAAACCTCGGAAGTGTAAAAGAAGAAATTTTTCAAGAGGAAGAAAAAAAACAGCGTTGTTAAGATATTTAAAACAATTAAAAAAAAACGTGTTTTTACTTACCACAGAATACCATTACGAGTATTGGATGATTTCATAAGTAAAATTAAGGCGACGATAATTATTCAAGATCAGCTATAATAACTAGGCTTGTTTTATGTAGTAAAACCATCATTTTCCCATGGGAATTTCAGATATAAGAGAGGGGGAGGAAAAATAATAATAGAACAAACTTCCATTTATGTTTAACACGTGATTTATCCCTAGGTAATTGCTCATTAGCGGCAGAAATAGACGCCCACGCACGCACGAGTTCTAGACAGCGAGGAACTCCAATTTCCTGTATTTCTATTTCTAATGGTGTAGTAAACCTGACTTCCTCTGTTCTCGTACACACTGAGATTTAACGATTATATTAAAGTCGGACCACATTGATCATATCTCTATGCCTTCCCGTCGCTGAATAACGTTATTCATTAGCACAATGTTTGCTAGTATTGTCATTGCGGAAAACGTTTCTTGGTGATCATCAACGGCCCGTTACAGTCCAATGTTGGCTCATGCCTCCTCCACTTAAGTGGAGGGTTTTGCCATAATCTCCACGCTTGGCAGGCGGGTTGGAGATATCAGAGAGCGTTGCTGCCCGTTCCCTGTTCAATGTGTAGTCGCCTCTTACGACACCCACGGGAAGAGTAGGGGTTGGTGACAAATGTATTCTACTCTGCCGTCACCACACGGCTAGGTGATAGAATAGATATATAGATGTGAATGAAATGATATCTTGGTGATAGAAATGGATAAATACGAATTGTGGCGTCCGTGCGATCAGAAGTGGATTGATCTTTATAAAAAGAGGTATATCGGTGTGATGTTACTAAACCCATAACTTAATACAGTTAAAGTTGTTGTTTACTTAAATAATATGCAAAAGCAATTTCACATGATATAAAGGAAGACGATAAAAGTTAGAATAAAGAACAAGAAAAAATATTATTCAGAATCAACCGACAAAGTATATTGCAATGTTTGTAAAAAGAAAACAGAATAGCAAAACTAATGCCGTAGTTTCTTTAAGACGATATGACTTGGCAAGGTTTCTGCATTTTTATTCCTATCTTTTACATCAGCCCCAAATTCGAAGAATCAAACCAATGCTCTTCACAAAAAGTTATTGTTTCGATATCGATAAAAACGAACAAACTCAATTCAGTCTTGTAAAACATTATTTTCTTGGTGGAAATATAAGTCTATCTATACAGACAGACTTAAGTATTCAATAGTTTTATTAGTTTTTGGTATTTCAATTAAGTTCTAGATTCAAGAGGCAAGTTTAATCAAGATTTACATGTGCCTGGACGTGAAAGATTTTACCAATGTTATCCAAAACAGGGACCGCTGTGATGCAGTCGAGGTGTTGGTCTGACTGTATTTGAGCTGCATCATTGATGCATTAAATCTAGAAGGCAGAGAGCCCCAAACCGTCTGCGCATTGCCATATTAAACATTCCCTCTACATAGAATCTAAAAGTAAAACGCTAGCAGAGTGTTTGCTCCAGCTGGCGTAGCAGGCAGGGTGTAAAGATATGCACCATAATATGCAATCGTATGCGTTTTTGCTTGGGGCTACGTCAGTGCAAGCGTGTGCAATTACAATGCGTGTAAGGATGAGGGGTGAAGCGAGGCGAGAGTTCTACAACAACAAAAATAATAAATATAAAACTAAATTAAAAATGAATGTATGTACGTTAATTTAAAAAATAAAGGGCATGTGAATATTTTGGAGTTTTTCGCTCGACCTGTACTATTGTACAGAACCCTTCCTGTGCGAGTCCGACTCGCATTTGACTGGTTTTTTATTTTACCTTCATCATCCTCATCATTTCAGCCTGTTAAAGTCCACTGCTGAACATAGGCCTCTCCAATCGCACTCCAGCTCGACCGGTCCATAGCCACCTGCATCCAACGAGACCCAGCGATCCTCACCAGGTCGTCGGTCCATCTCGTAGGTGGCCGTCCCACACTGCGCTTGCCAGTACGTGGTCTCCATTCAAGGACTTAACCCCATTCAAAGATTTTAACCTTAGCAAGTACTATTATATCCTGTGTGCCTAAGCGTACCTTTTTATAGATAAACATAATTGCTCGTTAAGAAGCACTTTCATTGAAAGCTTTCTTTATTAATAATAAGATTTAAAATTATGTGAAGGTTCACTTTGTCCGCACCGGCAAACCTTTTATTTTGCCTAATAAATTATGTATTTAAGCTTTGAACGTTTTTAAACATTTTATAGTCTAAAATAACAGTTCATCCGCCCGCCCGTATTTATGCTAATTATGAATTTTCCCGTGGAAACACAAATTTTCTAGAGTTAAAGATAAGCTTATATTATAATATTTAACTCTCCCCCCGGTCCATAAACTATTTCTATGCATACGAGTAAAACCACGTCGATCCGTTACATCGTAGAGGGACAAATCAACAAACAGGATCAACAATAATAAATCTCACGTTTAAATTATTAGTATTACCACGTATTACGTAGGATGATTTTCCCCTGATGACGATGTTGTTATAAATCCACAAATCCCTGAGAACAAAGTAAGGTGTTTACTTGATATTGGAGCGTCCACG
The DNA here is from genome assembly GCA_951230895.1 of Carpatolechia fugitivella. NCBI lineage: Eukaryota > Metazoa > Arthropoda > Insecta > Lepidoptera > Gelechiidae > Carpatolechia > Carpatolechia fugitivella. Next base: position 11,201,409 of record OX579654.1, on the reverse strand, counting down.
TGAGCTGAAGCACGCGTCGATGTATAATTAGTTTATTTCACACATCTTGCTCTTGTCTCGGCCTCTAGAGTCGGCTACACTCTATTTTAGTTAGGCGCCTCGCTGCACGGCTACTACTAGAGATGCCAGGCCGAAGCGGGACTGCTGCGGGACATTCCGCTTTTAAGCCCGCTTCGCTTCCTAAATCTCGAATTCACGCCTGAATCCTGCGTCAATTTTGATTTATATCTTACACTAGCCCTCCGCCCGCGGCTTCACTCGCGTTGTGTAAGATTTTCCCGTGGGAATAAGACTTCCCGTAAAAGTATCCTATGGGTTAATCCAGGGTACACTTCATTCCAAGTTTCATCCAAATCCTTTCAGAAATTTAGGCGTAAAAGCGTAACAAACATCCAAACATATTTTCACATTTTATATCATTTTGAAACAAATAATAATACTATACTTGTAAGTAGGTAATAAAATTGTTTATTTTGCTAGTAGTGCTTATGTCTTCATCTTATAACACTCTGAAATGTGTAATTAAAGGATCGTTTTTAATTTAACTAATGTGTTTTTCTACATCCAGTTGTTTTTCATCACAGTCTCGCTGTTTTTATAAATCCCGAAATTTCTAGCAACTCTAGCAACGCATACTACACTTTTAGCCGGCACCAGAAATATGGCCCACGAAACATGTTTATGCGCGCATATTTCACTGATATTGGTCACGATTTCGTTCAACAAAATTAAAATTAACTTGTCATGTCATACGGATATTCGTTCATGTCTGAAATAAAAGGGATAGAAGCATGAATAAAGCACTATCTGGAAATTTAGGGTAACCACAATTTGAGTGATTCCGCCGTGTGGTGACGGCAGAGTAGAATAAATACATTTGTCACCAACCCCTACTCTTCCCGTGGGTGTCGTAAGAGGCGACTTAGGGACTATACATTGAACAGGGAACGGGCAGCAGCGCTCTCTGATACAGTAACCTTTTAATCTGCGATCTCCAACCCGCCTGCCAAGCGTGGAGACTATGGCAAAACCCTCCACTTAAGTGGAGGAGGGTCATAGTCCAGCAGTGGACTGTTGATTTGATATTTGATTGACAATTTGAGTTGTCTCACCGTCATCATCATACTAGTATGAGTTGTAAGGTAAGAACCAATAATAAATACTCGTGATAACTATTTTAAATATTCAACCACGTCAGAATCCGGTTTGTTTCATTATATCGTGCTTGTTAGAATCGCGGCCATTCCCGCATCGAAAATAAATACTCGGGCTGAAGGAGGACATCTGAAAGAGGACAGAGATATTTTGCACCAATTTACTATGTAATTACGTGTCAGATGTTGTTTTATTTCAGTAGCTCAATAACGGTTTCCTAACTGGTCTGTTGCGCAATTTTATTACAACATTTGCAATTTAAAACGTTCAATTATTAAATGTGGGTCAAGAAACATTTTAACTATTGAAAAACATTATAGTTTAGATACTTATCAACAAGATCATCACATTGGATTAATAAATGTAGGATAGACAAGTACTCAATACCTACCTACCTGCAATATTTAAATTCAAATAACTACGCGGTTAGCACTAAAAACTTGGTTTTCCTACGCATAAAACAAACACTACCAACTAGTTCACATTAAGTAATGTAATATTGAAATAATCACACTTCACATTATCACACTAATATTATAAATGTGAAAATATATTTGGATGTTAAGATGTTTTTTCCGCCTTCACGCGTACTCAACGGATTTGGATGAAATTTGGTATGGAGATAGTAAAGTAACCTGGATTAACACATAGGATACTTTTTATGGGAAAGTCTTATTCCCACGGGAAAATCTTACACAACGCGAGCGTAGCCGCGGGCAGACCACTAGTAAAATTATAAATGTGAAAATATATTTGGATGTTTGGATATTTGTGATGTTTAGATGTTTGGATAATTGTTCGGCTTTCACGCCTAAACAACTTAACGTATTTGGTTGAAATTTAGAATGGAGATAGTTTGTATCCTGGATTAACACATAGGGTACTTTTTACGGGTAAAATTCTTATTCCCACGGGAATATAATACATAACGCGTAGCCGCGGGCGGACAGCTGGTAATTCATAATGGTCGTAAGCGAGATAGAAGTTACGTGGCTAGTAGTCGCAGTCTATCTCCCTCATTCATGGGGAAGCCGAGCGTGAATTCAATTCAAGAATAACATTCCCTTTCCTACGATAACTCGTGTTTTGCTAGCGAACTATAAATACATCCTTGGGAGTAAAGCTGTGAAAAATAACACGATAACTCGTGTTTTGCTAGCAATCTATAAATACGAGTACATCCTTGGGAGGAAAACCGTGAAAAATAACAAGCTCGCGTTTGATTGTCGTTTGTTATAATTTATATAAGACCCTAAGGGGTTCAAGCCTACCATCAAAATAGTAAAATTGAATTAAATAAAAATTAAAAATGAGGAAAAAATATTAATAATTAAATGAAAAAATAAATAAAAAGAAATATATTAATATTAATTTATTTATTTTTAATTTATTAATTTTTATTATTACTAATAATTTTTTATTAATTGATAAATTGAATTGTTTTAAATTGATTCCTTTTTATCAAGGCCTGACCTCCAGAGAGTTTCCAAACTCTAGGTAATTCTTCACAGGCGTTTACAGGTTTCTCAACTATTTTTTTTTCTTTACCGTAGAATAAAGGTACGAGGCGAGGTTTAGACAGACACATTTCGATCAGAATGCAAGCTTAAGTCAAGATGTCAATGACAGAATAAAGAATCTATAATATGTATTAAACCATTAGATGCGAATAAATTGCATCCAGATTGGTTTGAAATGTCGTAGTGAACACTCTTTCTTGAGATGGGAGGGCAGAAGTCGGAACATGTTGGAAGAACAAAAGTCAGATAGGATTGGATAAACATAACTGGAACCTGTATTTTCCTTGTTAATTTAGTGATCACTGACACAATAAATTGTAATAGCGATGGGTTCGCAAGAAGCTTGTAAGTTGCAGCATGAAAAGATTGGCGTAAGTCGATAATTTGAGTTCCGTCTCTGTCCGACCCATTCTTCACCTAAAATAGATTATTCTGTATAATATTTTTAAAAATGACAAGTTAACTCAGATTTATAACTATACCCACAATAAATTACATAAATTCTTGTTAGATTAAACACTAGTTGAATGTAGGTAGGTGTAAGCATGAAACAACGGCGCATGCGTCTTAGCTGCGGATGAAAAATGATCCTGCGCCTCGAGCGAACGAGCCGCTAAACTTATGTACAAGCTAATCTAATAAAAGAACATGTTTCCACTTAGCGTCGCTTATAGCGGGAAAGCTGATGAGATGAGAGTTGAGACCTATTAGTTATTCCGACATAAGTAACCGTTATGTATTTATCTAGAAAAGGTTAGTTCAACAAAGGAAGATTTTTCATAGTTAAACTAGGATACCTGCATACTATCTATACAACACCCAAGATGTCGTAAGGTAAAATATTTATGTTGAACGTTTTAAACATAATAGAGCTAATTGTTGTTTCTAAATCTAAAATCCCATTTATAAAAAAATAATTCTCCAATTTACTATTTTGTATCGTAGGATCTGCAATGAATTGCCATATCTGGCTTGGCTTTAAGATTCTCTCGTCCCAAATTAAACGAATTATGCATTAAAACGTTGTTCAACTTGGACAAGCGAGTGAGGTTTACTTATGGTTCATACATAGTCTTATACTATGTATATTATACGAATACATCATCTTGTATCTTGATCCATTATCTGTGGTAAGATCTGAGCCACAGCTTCGTAAGTAGACGTTTAGCTTGTCGGTATGATGGATTGCCTAGTCTTATTTGGAGAGTTTCACAGATTAAATACGATCGATAAAAAATGCAATGTATAGTAGATGCCTTCATAGCGGTTCCTATTTAGTGACAGTCTTAGTGGTATTTTAAATTCAATTTTCATAAATAAAAACGCAATTTCATAAAGAAAAACGCGTTTTTATAAAACTTATCATCAAACTTATCAACAGTTGTCAACTAATATGAATTGTAGAATTGAAGTTGTTTCAATTTCATCGACTTTTCAATTTCAAACTTCTACGTGGAAGTTTCTGCGATATTTAATTAACACGTTATATAAGTACTGAGTTTGAGTACCGTTTCACGACAAAAAAAAGACTGACGTGTGATATTTCGGTGCTTTAACACCAATAGGTGGGGACGTTTTTCCAAACATACATACATATCTACCTAGACTAAAAATAGTATCCTTAGCTACTGCGTAGTAGGATCCTAATGGGAGAGCTCGAGAGTCACGGCCAAGGTCGGTCCCGCAGCCCTGCCTACCCCTACACCACCCCAGTCACCCACCCCCCCCCTACCCTGCGTCGATACCAGCCCATTCAGCACGCACACACACACCACCAAACACTCACAGACGCTTACACTTGTCGAGTCAATATTTTGCTTCGCCCGGGCAGTTGGTACTAGTGGGTAGTTTCCAGGAGTTATGAAAGGACTCAAATTGCTGTTTGTTTTCGCATCGAGACTCCGTGGAAGTAATTTGTAAGCCTTTGACAAGGTCTTCGGGCGTACAAGATTACGGATGATAATTTCGTCGAAAAATAAGATGTATGTTTTGAAAGCTTCTGTAGAATGATATCGTTATTAATCTTCGAGATCTTTGCCACGTGTCTTTCAGTAGAAAAATTTGGAAAGAGATATTTCATCGTCATAATCAACCATCAGTATACCTAATCTACTTTATCGCTGGTTAGAAGCCTCCCTAGAGCCCCAAGGGTCTTAACAAAGTTTCGGCTGGAGCCATGACGTGTTAAGCTTACTAGATACTAATTAGGAGTTTATTTAAGACCCTGGATTAAATTACTTCGACATGTTAACTAAATAACTCAAAATATCTCGGGCTCAGCATAAACAAAATTTCTCGAACTCCTCCAAAAAATTCATAAACTGACCGAGTCAACTTGTATGAAATCAAATATATTTGGATGTTTGTTCCGCCTTCACGTTTAAAGTACTCAACGGATTTGGATGTAATTTAGAATGGAGATAGTTTGTAACCTGGCTTAACACATAGAATACTTTTTACGGGAATAAGTCTTATTCCCACAGGAAAATCTGGTTATTGGGCTGAGCTCGTTACTACCCATGAGTTATTTAGCTAATATTACTCTTTGGTATACATAGCAATTGACAGGACAACTGAGTATAAACTCAACATCTTGAGCATGCTTGCTGGAAAGATGCAAATCCTATAACAATTCCTTCAGTACTAGACACTAGGTACTATCTACAGTTAGCTAACCGCTGATCCCATATTGTAAAGATAGTGGTATCGCATCAACGTGGTGCGTTATTCAACCATATCGGCGAGATAGCTAGATAACGCTTTGTTTATACTGTACTGGCGATATGGGCGGACCACGTGACTCAAGTACGTAGATATGTACTCTACGACACGTACTAAACGTACATGGCAATATGCAAACGTATGGAACATGTTCAGGGTAAAATTAATGTCATTTGCATGTAATAATGAGACTCAAACGCTCTGATTCCAACTTTGAAAAACGTCAGAATATTTTATTCCTATTTATGAAACTAAAAAAGTACTTTTGAAAAATTGTAGAACTATAAATTTGTTCTGTTTCGTGGGCAGAGCTCCATGAGGTCTTACATTATTTAGCTAACATCAAACAAATCAATGCCGTGTGGTGACGGCAGAGTAGAATACATCGGTCACCAACCCCTACTCTTCCTGTGGGTGTCGTAAGAGGCGACTTAAGGACTACACATTGAACAGGGAACGGGCAGCAGCGCTCTCTGATACAGTAACCTTTTAATTTGCGATCTCCAACCCGCCTGCCAAGCGTGGAGATTACGGCAAAACCTCCACTTAAGTGGAGGAGGCTCATAGTCCAGCAGTGGACTGTAACGGCCCGTTGATGTTGACGAATCAAATCAATCAATCAATCAGCCTATTTTAGTCCACTGCTGGACGTAGGCCTCCCCAAGGGCACGCCAAACTATCTAACATACTGTATATTCATTCATAATTTCACAATTTTTTATGTATGATACACACGGCTATCGGGCGCAACCCATAACTTTATTGTTCGTATAAGCAATAAGCGAAAATTACAGTTAACTCAAACACTCTCAAAATTCTAAAACTACAAACAACAGTAACAATGTTCTTTTGAAAATAGTCGTGTCATATCGTAGTTTCTCATAATTGCAACCGGAAGCCGAGTCGATAACAGTGCAGCAATAAAAGTGTACTTTTACTCGTGTTTCCTTTCAGTGCGAAATAATAACATAACATTCCTTTATAAAAGACTATAAATAAGAATAAAAAAAGCGATGCCTTTCCTTTCTAGAAAGCACAGTTAATTATTATTAATCCTATTATTGTGTTCATGCACATAAACTTATTTCATTTCATTTCCGAATTTTGAAAACTATGAATGTTTTATTGATATAAAAAAACTTTGTTTTATAGGTGCATTATCTTGTGTAGAACTGCTGGACAGAGTTTTTCCTTTTGTATCGTTTTATAAAAATCATATTTTATAAGACACAACAAAGTAATATGGTACATGCAATGATATTATATACATGGTACATGTGAAAAACCTGAAATGTTGTCATTCATATACCGCTATACATGGCGCGCTTCTTGGCCGGGTGCATAAGTGAGAGGTAATGGAAACGGAAGCACGAAAACTTACACAACGGTCGCCTGGACGAGGTCGCACAGTCGGGTTTCACCTCTGATTCAATGTCTTATAAAAACTAGTTTGCGCGTTCGACTGTGAAAAACCGTTTTCTTAGGAAATAGATGATTAAAGTTAAATAAGTACGACTAAGTTTTGAAATTGCGAATTGATGAAATGGCTATACTTAGCGGCCGCTCGTCAAAATATTTGTCGGATCCATTAGTTTATTAATGGACAACGAGGAAAGAAATCAACAGCGGAATTAACATAATGAATGAGTGCGGTAAGCAAAAGTAAGTAAAATTTAATGTTAGCATATATTTTTTTACATTTATAGCATCAGTAGAAGTGATAGTATTTGATCGTCAAAGTAGCGACTATGGGCGGTATTTTCGCATAACCCCACCTCAGCAGCATGAAAAATAAAAAAATAAAAGCTAATATTTAGCGCTAACGAAGAAGATTCAATAACGTATTGCAAAACTTGTGAATTTAAACGCTACAGTACTACAAGGTATCTGGCGAAGGAGGAATTAACCAAAATATCTGGCTCTAGTGGTAATTCAAAATGAGAGAAGCTATCCAAGTTGGATAGTATATATGTCAAGATATTTTATTATTTTTGTTCTAATAGGTATATTGTTTTTGATAATGTACATAATTTATCTATTATGTAAACAGTTATTTAATTTGCCATCCTAAACCGCAGGCGAGAGCTTAATTAAACAAAGTCAGCAATTACCAGTTTAAATAGCTTTTACGTAATTTCTTTTCTTTTACCACAGAATATATTTTACAAAATTTATTGTTTCTCATTCGAACGTAAATATTCCCCACGGCGAAAAACTTACATGTTTGAAACACACAACAAAACTACAAAAACACGAGAGTTGCGTAACGATAGTTTAGCAAGAAAAACCTTTCTCGGGGAGTTCATATTATCCTTTCTGGAAGGTAGGAAAGTTTGCCATAACACAAACTACAGGATAACGAGGTCTGACCTGACTACGGGGAGCTGCGGGCCAGGCAAATATGCTGGAACCAAAGATAATATACACTGGTGTACTAGATTAGACCACAGTTTTTAATAATATGGCCGCTCATGGAATCATAGCAGTTCATTTTGTAAGTGATTTACTGTATAAACTGCGGTTACGCAGGCGGCCGAAGGGATTTTGTTTGATACCAAAAGCTTTAAATACCTTGTCAAATAATTCAACATGGAACTCAGTAAGAGCTTATCTATACATCTTAAAACTACATAAAATGTAATTATTACTCCCATCTATTGTTGATATTCATTGACAAAATCAACAAGAACTGTTGATTAATTAAGCCAAAATTATCGTGTACTTACAATAAATAGTAAATAAATAAATAAGATAAATAATGAAATTAGTTAAGACAGATTTTACCAAAATATAGCTATTTTCAGATAAGTATAAAAAACTACATTGAAATCGGAGCCACAACGCCACAGACATGCGTCAAACTTGTAAACCCACTCATTTTCGTCAGGTCAAATAATAAGAAATCAATGGTTAAAATAGGAAAAATGAAAAGAGAAAAGTAATTAAAAATGTTTTTAAATTGAACCTATTCAAGAGAAAGGCAGCCGTGTGGAGACGGCTGAGTAGAATACATTTGTCACCAACCCCTACTCTTCCCGTGGGTGTCGTAAGAGGCGACTTAGGGACTACACATTGAACAGGGAACGGGCAGCAGCGCTCTCTGATACAGTATCCTTTTAATTGCGATCTCCAACCCGCCTGCCAAGCGTGGAGATTATAGCAAAACCCTCCACTTAAGTGGAGGAGGCTCATAGTCCAGCAGTGGACTGTAACGGGCCGTTGATTTTTGATTTGAAGAGAAAGGTCAATCTAGGAGCATGGACGTCTTTGGCTGATACCATGTTTACTTACGGTGTAACCTAATTTACCGACGACGTACGCAGAATTCACGGCAAAAATTGTCTTCTTGTTACTGAGAGACTTTTAATATTAGATTTTGCTGCGGTAGCCGAGGTGGAGGCTCGTTAATAATTTCCAACGCTATTACGGTGAAATTAGGTTTTTCAACTTATTAATACCTAAACACGTTGTGAAGTTATATTCGGTTGTTTCGAACTCAAGCAGAGGAGCAATTAAGTTTAACAGAGATATCGCTGTCATAAAATCTGCGGCTAAGTTTGTAAAGGATTTGTCAGAGAAACGCGACACCGCGCGAACAATCTCAGCCACGTCATGAAAACGGCGAGCAGTGTTGCCAACTTAGCCCCATTCCAGCTTTTTAAAAGTGATAAAAATTAAATATTAATTTCAACAAAATTACAAGGCAATTAATAAATGTATTCTTTATTTCTATATCCTTAACTGTCAAAAAAAGGACCTCATTTGATCAGCTTGAAACATCATTTTTTACGTTCCTTGTTCATTTTGAAACCGCCCGCGGCTATGCTCGCGTTGTGTAAGTCTTTTTGTATTTTTAAAATCTTTTACACAGACTATGTCCCGAAAATAATGAACACAACAAAAAAAATGCTATCCAATTTGGTACCGTCTCGCTCGGAAGTTGCATGACTTAAAGCAAAGCGTAGATAAAATAAAATAAATATGTACATACATTTCGGCGAATTATTTTTCCAATTATATCAATGCAGCTATAATTTTCAGGTTCCTAAAAGCCTATTTCAGCTTTATTATAAACAAGGCGTATCATCAAAACGTTGGCAACTCTGTCGGGTTGCAAAGCCAGTGTCGGTTTCTCGGGCCTAGCCGGTATGCGGCGTGCAATGAAAATTCCACCGTCACCCTTCCATTGTAAGGATAAGTCCATTCAGAACAGGCACGCCTATAGGTATTTTTACTGACTATATAGGTAGTCATAGACAGTGCTATAACATTGTGTTATAGTAATGTAATGAGCCGTGTGGTGACGGCAGAGCAGAATACATTTGTCACCAACCCCTACTCTTCCCGGGGGTGTCGTAAGAAGCGACTTAGGGACTACACATTGAACAGGGAACGGGCAGCAGCGCTCTCTGATACAGTAATCTTTTAATCTGCGATCTCCAACCCGCCTGCCAAGCGTGGAGATTATGGCAAAACCCTCCACTTAAGTGGAGGAGGCTCATAGTCCAGCAGTGGACTGTAACGGGACGTTGATTTGATTTGAATGTAACGAGCAACCAGTCGCATACAATGAGTATCAGATAACGGTAAAAATAAGGGCGAGTATCGCGCACATAGAAATTGTAAGCGACGCGACAGGAGGTCTGATTGGGCTGTCTATGACAGGTTTTAGGCTCTGATAGGTGATCTCAAAAGACTGTTAAAAAGCAACAGAGAAGCTGTTACAAACAAAATTAAACCATTTCAATATTCGCCCCTTTGAGCAGTTTTAATCAGCAATCAGGCAAGTTTAATTGGTTTCAGAGCAACTCAATTTGCGAGAACGTCGTTTCAATTACGTGGAAAAGCGAGGAAAGTCCTCGAAACAAGAAAAATCTATCATACTACTTTGTAAACAAGATGAAACCTGCATTAAGTATGCCGCTTGTCATGGGACAAGCGAAGTACGCGACGAAGATATTTCTACAGGAGGTATTTAACAAACAAAAGCAAATGGGAAGAACTGGCAATTTTCCTAAGAGACAAGAAATAATATTATGCGCGAGATTGATTTGGAACTGATAAAGAAACACTAAAGTTCTACGTCGTAGTTTGATGTGCTACGCTCGCTACGCCTCGTAGCAGACATCACCCATTCAAGTCTCCAAAGCAATAAACGATTCCAAGTTTTAATACAAGATGTTCCTCCATTTCCATCAGAGAGGTTTTCCTCTATATTTAACACCTTTAAAATAAGCTCGTAACAATACTCTATTAAAAGAAGCCCCATAGTTTCCAACCATTGTTTGGCACCACCCTGTATAACATCCCACCACTCCAGCCGATCCCCCGTAGCGGCTTCATTGAGCGGCTCCCGGGGCCGGGCTCAAGCTTCTATTTTTAGGGGTTAGCCCCCCTCCGGGGAGATAGGCGAGGGAGGGTTGACGTCACACCTCCCCTGGCTTAAGCGAACGCGAATTTCACTGGAAGCATGCCTACCTCCATCTCGTTTGGACTGTTATTCGGCTGTTGTCGTAGAAACAGTTTTTTCATTAGAGTTGAATGAAAATTATTATTAGAAGGAAAGCGAGAAAAAGGCAAGATTGGATGAGAAAATAAAAGAAAACTTAGAAGGGATAATTGAACGTGGGCGTTTTGTCTCGAATAAATGGAGACTGCGTAGTTTAGGAGCAAAAGCTATATAGAGATACATAGTGTGGTGAACTCTATAGAGTTTACATTATGTATCAGATGGAGGCGGGGTCAGTGCGGTCAATTTCACTTCGCTAGCGTATGACGGGGTAATACAGGACTGAATGCGGGAACGAAACTCAACATTTTTCCAATGGAAATCATTCGCCTACAGAAGCGAAATAATGAACGTGTATTTTCTAAGCACGAAATGTCAATAACCCTTGTTGTAAGATGTGAAAGCAAGTATGAAAGTGAATCGAAAAATATGACTTGGAGTTTTAATAAGATCTTATGTAGTATTTCTACATTAGGCTAGGTAGTTCGCCCGATTTCGTGTGTATAATAATTTTTCTTGCTGTAAAGAGTATAAAGAACCCTATGTCACTCTGGCCTATAAATCTATCCGTGTTTTATGCTACGTGAAAGAAGAACAAACCCACAAACACACCATAGTAACTATAACTGTTATAATGCAGTAATTGTAATATTAGTTTTTTTAGGAACTATTTCTTGAAGGGGTGGACTTTAGGTAACGATGATGATGAATGACCATTACCAAATACCACCACACAGACTAACATAAAATATATATAGTATAGTTTAATTCCAACAATATTACACTTACTTTACGTCGAATAAAAAAAAAACAAAACCATAAAAATACCCCTAAAAACCCCCAAAAGCCCTTAAAAACCCTTTTTTGTTACTTCCGCGGACAATTATACTACTTTGAGGAAGGGCGACTCAGAATTCATAATTAATAATTATTACGATTTTTATAACTTTCCGAACCCAAATCGAATGTAGCCGACCTCGAAATAAAACATTTAAATCGAATAAGGAAAACAAGATATGAAAATAATTGTTGTATGTTACATACAGTACAGTTTTAACCCAAAAAACTATAAAATAAACGAACTGGATTTTAAAGATAATCTTATGTAAATAGCATTGTACTTATCTTTATTTAAATAATACCGCGTATTTAAAAAAAAAATTAAAACAATAACATCCTTACTTTATTAGTAACCTTTATTAGTGCCTGTGTTGACACTAATATGAAAATATATGTATTTGGATTTATGAATGTGAAAACAATTTGGATATTTAGATGTTTGTTTGTTCCGCCTTCACGCTTAAAGTGCTCAACGGATTTGGATGAAATTTGGAATGGAGATAGTTTGTAATCTGGATTAACACATAGGATACTTTTCACGGGAAAATCTTACGCAACGCGAGCGTAGCCGCGGGAGGACCGCTAGTTTTTATATATCAGTTTGATACTCTTAAACTGGTACATTGAACGACTTTGGATATTTATGAAAAACTACTAACCGCAAAACTAAGAACAAAGTGCATAGTGCATTACATGTGTGCGTGCATGTAAATTTTCTTGTCGGCCTTTAAATTATTGCATTTTTTATTAAAGGTTAGATTAAATGCCAATGGTCACTAAATGCTATTTCATTATCGACCGGGTCAACCTTCTCCGATTGGTCGGAGTCGGTTAGAGTAGTATATATATTAAACACATAAAAACACAAATTGAAACTCGCTTACCTCCGAGTTTCAATTTGTGTTTTTGTTTACCGACCGTAGTTCCATTCCAGGGGATATATTGTTCGTTGAAAATGAGTGGGTTGTTTACCTGAAACAGAGGAAAAACACTTATTAAAAATAAGCAGCAAGTACCTACTGGGAAGAAGTGTGTGGATATAATGGAAAATTCTAGGAAACATACTGACGACATAAAATAGAATGAACAAAGTTATAAATGATGTTTTTTATAACTATTATTTTTTGCTAGAGCTAGAACAATAAAAATATTCTAGGATGTCTATTTTTTTAGATAATAATATAAGTTTATTATCAGACCAGAGTCCATAAAAATGTAATGCTTGCTTATTCTATTGTAACATTATCAAGCCAGAAGCCATATCGTAGTTGAAATACGCATAATTTGTTATATTATACCAGAATAAAATAACGATTAAGTTGAACTATTTTGAACAAAAAACACATTATTGCATTTTGTATTCTTAAATTTTTGCCACAATGTCAGATGAATGAAATTTTAGTCTATTTCCGTTGTCCACATACTTTCTGTAGATTATGTTGAAATATTTCAATATAGAGTAGTAAGGCGAGAAGTAGCTTGTACGGTGGAGAAGAACAAACAAGAAGAAGGCCCTAGACACCCACTGCAAAACTACGTAACTCCCACTGCCCGCCTCAGGACCCGTCAGAGCTTTATGAGGTCTACTTCTGGAACTATTTGCGATCCGAAATCGGCAAGAGAGCAATTGTGGCGTGCAAAATTCCCAGCACCACCAGACTTTATTACGGCTTGCCACCTGGACATCAACTGCAGTGGTCGACATGGAAGTCGCTAAATCGCTTGCGTACCCAGGTTGGCTAGATGGGGTTTCATAGACCAGACGCATAACCACAGTGATTGTGGAGCCCCGTCTCAAAGCATGGAACACTTGCTCTCTTGCCCATTGTGTCCCTCCACCTGTACTAAGGAAGACTTAAATCTGACTTCACCCAGCGCCATAGCTGTAGCAAAGTACTGGGCCGAGAAAATATGAGTTTTTATCATTGATACAAAGAAGAAGCAGAATATAGAGTACATGTACAGGAGGGAAAAATAGAAGGCCAAAGAGGACGTGGAAGACCGAGACGTGCATTTATGGACCAAGTGAAGGAAAAAGTTGATGTCGTGTCGTACCAGGAAGTCAAGAGACTAGGCTATGGACAGAGAGAGGTGGCGATTACTCCACGGACAAGAGCCTTGCTCTTTTTAATATATTATTTATATAGAGAACATGTATTAGAATTATACAATACAATAACGTAGTATGTACAGTAGGTTAATAACTGCCTAATTACGGCGTACTGGGAATACAATAGGCTTAATGAGCCTTTGTCGGGTTTAAGCCGACTGGGCTTTGTTATTGGTCAAACGGCGGAGTGGAATAGATGATACGAATATGTATTGAATATTAATTAATTAGAGCAAATGCTACCTCAAACAGAAACTTATTAATTCGGTGGTCGAATAAACTACCTACATTTGCTTTCAATAATAGGATCTGTCAATTTAGTAAATCAGCTAATCTATCATGGTTACTCACTGCAATGAACTCACCATTGTTTTTACTGTTTGAAGCCGTTAATTTAAATTAAAATATATTTGGAAGACAATATTTGTCAGGCTGAATCCATACAATTTCGATCATAATATTATGTTAAAAAGTAGATCGTACATTCGAGTATTTATTAGGGTGTAACAATTGTGAAAACAGTCAAGTAGTTTAGCTACTAAAATAAAAGAAAATAGTTAAGTAAGTAAATAAGTAATTTATAACGCGAGGTAACCCAGTACTGGTAGAGTTAGAATAAATTAGACCAGTTAGCTGTGAAGGTTCAGAATTACCATTTCTAGTTTGCAATAAGGAGATTAAAAAAAGTGTGAAACTGTTTAATAAAGGTCTGCCAGGTTGCCAGCGGCCGACGGCCTCTGGAATAGGAGCGGTCGCGAGCTACTACTAGCGGTTGTCGAAACTTGACTACACAATCTTTATCTTCGTGAGAATACTTTAAACTAAGTTGGGTTTGTTAGAATTGTTCAAGATGTACTAGAAGCTGTTTTCTAGCCTGCTGCTTAAAAAAAATTACCGAAATCAGCGTTTCCATTAATAAAATCTTAATTCTAATAAAACTTATAGTACCACTCAAATTTTTTTTTTATACTACTAGGTAAATACTTAGTTCGGAAGGTACAGGACAGGATACATGAAAATCGTAAGCAGACTAAAAGTCCATTGTTTTTAAGAGGCTCTTTTTAAATTCATTTTCTCTCAATGAAAAGTATCTCAATTAACAATACTGAATTTGACAGTCATTAATACGAACGAGCGCACTAGAGCGCAAAATGCATCGATCGTAACTGCAGGGTAGAGTATTATGCGCACGGCCAAGGAGTGGAATTCTTTGCCTGCTTGTTTTTCCAAGTGCTTATAACCCAAGCATTTTCAAAGTTAGAGTGAACAGGCACCTTCTGGGCGAACTCGTTCCATCATCGATCGCATCTCGTCCCTCGCGGACCTGATTGTGGTCAAGAGTAAGCCCATCAACTAATAAAAAAAAAAAGGGTAACAATATTGTTCGCAATTGAATATTGAATACTATGCGTGATAAAGGTTCTTATTTGATTTGGATTGCCAACTTGATTAGGTAGTTGAGTCCAACTTTTCTGCCAGTTTGTAGGTTAGGTACCCAAGGCCCTCACTTTAGTGTGCTTTAGTAGAGGCTCTGCGGTACCGTCCTTTGCATACTAATGTAGTTTCTATGAAAAATCGGATCAACCGTCAGCGCTTGGCGACTTTACGGGCGGCTGGCACGCGAACACTGCTTTTGGGCCGATGAGATTACAGCCACAAATAAACAAATGCCGACGGGTTCGAGGACGCATTTCCAATTTGAATATGGGTGGATATGGAGGCCTGTACGTACAGGGTGGAAACGTTAAGTGTACTCACTCGATTTATCCTAAACTATACAAGATACCGATAAACTGATTCATCAACGGCCACTGCAGTCCACTGCTGGACTATGAGCCTCCTCCACTTAAGTGTTTGGTTTTGCCATAATCTCCACGCTTGGCAGGCGGGTTGGAGATCGCAGATTAAAAGGTTACTGTATCAGAGAGCGCTGCTGTCCGTTCCCTGGTCTAAGTCGCCTCTTACGACACCCACGGGAAGAGTAGGGGTTGGTGACAAATGTATTTTCCGCTGCCGTCACCACACGGCAAACGGATAAACTGATTACTGATACTAAAAGTGTCCCACGAGCTCTATCTAATAGTATTAATAACTATTTGAAAAATTAATGGGATATATCGAAAAAATATTTTTCAGCGGGTTTGCTTCCGAGTCGCGCCTTAGCGGAAGTAAAGTAAACGTCTTACTCTCTATTACTAAGACAATCTAAATAAAGCTTGACGGAAACATTTTAATTTTTTAATTTAAATAAGTTGTCTACCTGCTATCAACATATTTTTGTCGAAATAATGATATTACATGTTAAATTATTTGTTATTTTATCTTTAGCTTGCCATGGATTCTAGGAGTGCAGACATTATGAGAAAGCAAATATTCGGGAAACTTACGTTTTAGGAAATAGACATCGTACCCTTGAAGCGGTCCTGTCATAAAGTACAGCTTCGATCATCTACTTTAAAATTTTCAGTATTTTTTTAAGGAGAGAAAATAAAATGAGATAGTCGATGAACTGGGCCCCGTTTCACGAAGCAACAATTTAGTAGTAACAAGTTACAATTTGATATTCATTGCGTAGTTAATTCGCCTAAACTGTAAGGCCTTATCGTTTTAAACTCACTGTCTACGCAATGTACATCGAATTGTACTTGTAATTTGTAACTTGTAACTTCGTGAAACGGCCCCCTGGATGAAACTTAAAAAACATTTTATTTTATTCTCTCTAATTTTAGTGTTTTCTTTTAGATTAATTAACTTAAAGCCTCCGTTCTCTAGACATACACTCTGCAGCCAATCGCGGACAATGGCCGAATAGCATTGTTTCATTATTTAGGTGAAGGCGTTACATGCTACAACATTTGCTATTGTGCTATGACAAGCATTTGATTAAGTCTATGGTGTGAATAATTGCTGTCTGGCTATAGTACAATAATATGAAAAACCTATAGTACAAGGTATTAAGCTTTGTTCGACATCTCGATCGGTATGATAAACAGAGCAAAAAAAAAGTGAAAGTTTGTTAAGACTTTTTTTGCAATTATAATGTACTGATTTTCGAGGGTTTCACAAGCTAAAATGGCAACACTCGAGTAATAAGTGGCACATATCTTACGTATGAATTCATCAACGGCCCGTTACAGCCCACTGCTGGACTATGAGCCTCCTCCACTCAAGTGGAGGGTTTTGCCATAATCTCCACGCTTGGCAGGCGGGTTGGAAATCGCAGATCAGAGAGCGCTGCTGCCCGTTCCCTGTTCAATGTGTAGTCCCTAAGTCGCCTCTTACGACACCCACGGGAAGAGTAGGGGTTGGTGACAAATGTATTCTACTCTGCCGTCACCACACGGCGTTACATACAAACGGGTCAAAATTATACACTCCGTTTTATGAAGTCGGTTTTAAAATAACTGAAGTGATTGGATTAAGTATTATAGTTTAATATTCTATTGCAAATTTTGAAGTCTGTTCTACGGAGTTATATGACAATAGGGGATCGTACTACTTTTTTTATTATTTTATAATACCAAACTTCTTAGTTTTTGCTATCGAACACTAAAAGAACTCTTGCTCTATTTTTAAAATTGATCGAGTTATAAACGAACGTCACGTACGAATTAATATATATTAACTTTATTGCAACAGTTTTAAAAAGAAATAGAAAATGTCCAGACAGGCGGCCTTATTACTACATAGCAATTTCTTTCAGACAACCAAGCTCCACTCAATCCGCGTCTTAGAAAAAGTCTTATACCATGTGATCTCACTGTACCATGTATAAGCTGAAGCAATAACTCACTCGAGCGGGCCAGCAGATGTTTGGAGCGGGGCAGATCGCCGCATTCCAGGATGTTTAGCTGTAGGAGTACGTGAGATAATACGTAAACATCCTACAAAGCGTGTAGTTTCCACAACGGATACACAGGTATAACTTACATACGAGTTTCATTGAGGGATATTTGTTAGATAAGCGTGTAACGAGGCATTCGTCCTCTTTCCTGTTTTATAACTGGCAACCTTTCTTGCTGGCAGTTTTATCTTTCATTTTAAATTAATTTTCAAATTTAGATTTCTTACGTTTCGATTTTGTCTTTTTTCTGCTAACACTTCATCTCCTGATCTCCGACAGTAAAATCCTAAAGCTTATCCAAGTTAGAAATTTATCCATTGTTTGGTTTCAAGGTTTAGCCTTTAGCTTGTAATTGTGGACTAATAAAGAATAAATTATTATTGAATGGGAAGAAATTATTAACTCTAAATACCTTTTCTTCGGACTGTGCCCTGGATATTGCCACATACCAATCTCTTACAACACTCTTCGTGTGGTGCAGCAGCTGGTGGCGGCTGCTGGGCGACAAGCGCTTGGAGAATATGCGCTAATAATAGCAGTTCGCTCTTCTTCATATCAACGAAGAAACTCAAATTTTCTCATAAGGATGTATGGGCGGGCACCATGGGCAAGGAAGATATGCCATGCTTTAGGGCGGAACTCCACATTAACAGTGCTTTATGTATTGGGATGTTTTCTTATCAGTGGTCAAGTTGGATACGCAAGCTGTTTATTGACTTTCAAACCGCTGCTGCTGGTAGCGTCACTATTGCAAGACTAGCACTCATCTATGACCTGATGACTAGGTGACCAGCAATTGATTACTATAGATCTCTGTGCTTAATCACGCTGATCTCGACTAAAACAGCAGATACAAAGGACATTTGGCGACTTGATAAATGAAGATATGACAAAACTAATTGAAATATGTATATGTAAATGCAATCCTAAACCAAACTACTATTACAAAGGTTAAAAAACGTATGTAATGCAATATGGCGCATATGCTATCCCCATGCCTACACCACAAGCTCATTATTTAGCAAGGTGAGTGCGCTTGCCCATGTCACTGACTGAGTGTACACCAATGACACTGTGATTAGAATGTGGGCAGCAAAAACTGAACGCGCCGCCATGTGGGTGGTGCGGTCGACCACACATGGACGTATGCCTGGGAGAAACTATGCGTTTACGATAAAGACTACTTGCACTAAGTGGACGACTAGACTGTACCTACCAGTCGAGTCGAGTCAAGAATACAACACTTACTAATATTATAAACGCGAAAGTTTGTATGTATGGATGTATCGATGGATGTTTGTTACTCTTTCACGCAAAAACTACTGAACGGATTTGGATGTTTGGAATGGAGATAGTTTGTAACCTGGATTAACACATAGGACACTTTTTACGGGAAAAGGTCTTATTCCCACGGGAAAATGTTACATAACGCCAGCGTATCTAATATGCAAATTGCAAGCAAGGCTTATGTTTCTTGCGACGCGACAGAAGTTCAAGTAATCGGCTTATTTCAGGGATTTATTTTATTTCCAGGTGAAGGTTCCAAGGAGGGCAGGTAAGTTATAAGAACAGTTTCACAAATTAGAAATTGATTTAGATACGGTGCAATACTAACACCAACAAAACTATTCTTGTGGTAATTTACATTTGATTCTTTTTTTAACTATAATACAAATTCACTAGGTTAGTTCAGTTTCGTGTGAAATATTAATTTTCCTGAAATTCCAAATTTCATACTACCACCAGAAATGTTTTGTATAGATAAATGATAGCTAACACGTTACGGATAAAGTGAAACAGCGAGAGACTCTTAAAGCCAAATTGAATAGATTAGATGACTGGTCAAAAATAATAATATTTGTATCATTTATAGTACGAATTTCAGGGTATGACGAACAAAACACAAAACATTTATAGACGAGGCTAAAAACGTTTTTATTTATGTACCTGATACTCGCACCTTGCGACAAAATAGGCAGAAAGAAAGCACATAATAAAACATAAGTGCCATTACATGCATACAAAGACTGTGTAGTATAAATTCACAATGTCAACATCAAAGATTATTTTTTCGTTTGTTTTCCTTAGATAGTTTTTTATTTATGTTCGTTACTGTACTTACAGTTAATTATTATTTAATCGAAATAGTGCGACTAAAGTGCGTATATTTTGGTTTCGGAATACTGCTGTTTCGGAATGGTGCACCTACATCCTAACTAGCGGTCCACCCGCGGCTACACTCGTGTTGTAAAATTTTCCCGTGGGAATAAGACTTTTTCCCGTAAAAATGTGTGAATAATAATAATAATTATGTCTTTATTTGCCTTAAACACGGTATAAAGATGACACAAAATAGAAAGCACATTCATGTTCAGCTAAAAAAATTGTAGCATGCAAATTATATATAGGTAGGAATCCAGTGTACAAACTATATTCAAAATTTCATCCCAATCCGTTCAATAGTTTTTGCGTGAAAGAGTAAAAGCTTGGATGTATGGACTATGGAAGTTTATAGTCCATACATCCAGACTTTCGCGTTTATAATATTAGTAAGGAAGTATGGATAACAAGTGTTTCTTAGTAAGTTAATATTGAGTACAATCAAATGAACTCTACCACAAGAACACTAGTATAGTAGTAACTAGAACAAGACGGTGCAAATTAGAAGCAGACAGACACATGGAATTAGACTCGGTCCGACCAAGTCAATGTGTGTCGCCTCGGATGACGCGGGTCCAATGCAACTGCATTGACAGAGTGCATTGCCCCTAGCCTAGACTAACTAGACTGTTCGCTTGCCTAGATAAATATGCTAGTACTGGAAAATAATGTGGTACTGTCGTTCTGTTCGTTAGATTTTAGTAGTTAATAATAAAATAAGAATTAAAACCCTCTTCAAATAACAGCCCAGATTTAGAAAACTGCTGAATCATTTTGATGAAACTTGCACTGTTCTCCGAGTTTAAAGATATTTAATCAGATGCAATCCGATTCTTCCCGTGGGTGTCGTAAGAGGCGACTTAGGGACTACACATTGAACAGGGAACGGGCAGCAGCGCTCTATTGATACAGTAACCTTTTAATCTGTGATCTCCAACCCCCCTGCCAAGCGTGGAGATTATGGCAAAACCAAACACTTAAGTGGAGGAGGCTCATAGTCCAGCAGTGCACTGTAACGGGCCGTTGATGGGTCAAAATTATAAACTCAGTTTTATGAAGTCGGTTTTAAAATAACTGAAGTGATTGGATTAAGTATTATAGTTTAATAATCTAATTGCAAATTTTGCAAAGTCTGTTCTACGGAGTTATATGACAATAGGGGATCGGACTACTTTTTTTATTTTATAAATCCAAACTTCTTAGTTTCTGCTATCGAACACTAAAATAAATTTTGCTCTATCTTTAAAATTGACCGAGTTATAAAGGTTTGAAATTCAAGATTAGACAGAGAGGCACATACCCACTTGTGACGTCACTTGCTAGTAACGCCATATAATCTCCATACAAAAAATCGTTTTTGAAAGAGACAGACATATTGGAACTTTAAAAAATCACTGTAAATTAGTTTTTCAACCGATTCTGTTTTTTTCTTCGCGAATAGTCTGCTACTAATCTATATCTATATAAAATATGGTGAGCAGTCCGATCCCCTATTATTGTTATTCTAATAAGGGAGCCATAGACTAAATACAGGAATGGTGAAGACTAAACTGAAAGCGATCTGCTCAACGACAATAGTAGCAAGAGTATCAGGACTAAAAGATAAGAAGTCAATTCTATCTCTATTTAGTCGAGTGCGTTGCTCCCTAGACAAAGATCTTTATTACGCGTAGGTACCAGACGAACACACGACAGTCATACTAATAACAATAAACAAATATAGTTTTTTTTGTACTTGCTTACATGGTGTCAGTGACGTAAAATATCTATTCTAAAAAAATCAATACTTTTACAATTTTTTACAATATCTATTTTTTTTTATTAGTATTATTTAGGTACTAGCGGTTCGCCTGCGGTCGCGCTCGCGTTATGTAAGATTTTCTCGTAGGAATAATTTCTCTTAAAGAGTATCCTATGTGTTAATCCAGGTTACAAACTATCTCTATTCCAAATTTCATCCAAATCCGTGGAGTACTTTAAGCGTGAAGGCGGACCAACATCTAAATATATTTTCACTAATATTATATTACTAGCTTTCCGCCCTCGGCAACGCTCGCGTTAGGTAATATTTTCCCGTGGGAATAAGACATTTTCCCGTAAAAAGTAACCTATGTGTTAATCAAGGGTACAAACTATCTCAATTCCAAATTTTGTCCAAATCCGCTGAGTAGTTAAGGCGTGAAAGCGGAACAAACATCTAAACATCCAAATATATTTTCACATTTATAATATTATTAGTGTGATATATATTTTTTTCAGTGTGATTCCATAAATTTAAAAACAGTTATTAATACCATTTGATAGAGCTCGTGGAGCACTTCAGTAATAAGTTTTGTGAGTTGAGTACACTTAACGTTTCCACCCTGTAAGAATTTAATAAAAAAAAAAATGACCGTAAACATTTACACTAAGGCGTGACGTCATTAATAGCTTAGGTTAACCACCATTACTGTTTTTACTGTTTTGACACAATATTGACATTACAAAACGGATATGTACGTTATTATGCCTGTTAAATAATTTCAAATTGAATTTAATAGATAGTCTTGATCTAGAAATGAAAATTAGTTATCTGTTCAAATTACTATATTAATAAACAGATTTTAATAACAAGAAAATTTCTAACAGGCTAAACTATAAACATTTTATCTTAGGACGTGTGACTAGTGTGAACATTGAAGCGCGCGCGCAGGCACATTGACAAAGTGCATTGCTCCCTAGACCATGTTCGCCTATTTGCTCGCAGATAACAATAGTTGCCAACATCATTGTTTCGCGACCGCCAATACCAAACATACGGGTTTTAGCACATTCAATCGTTTTTTGTTTGGTATTCACAGCACACCGCGTGCTAGATACATTTCAATAAGCACTGATTTGGAACAAAACCTTCGACAGAAATAAATACAAATGATCGGAGTTACTAAAGGCGTTATTTAACTCGCAAGATAAATAAGAATAGGCAAAACTATATGGGCTCAAAATGTGCACGTGAAATGCACATTCAAATGCAGTAAGTTTATTATTATACACGACAATATCCAAATTGATTGGTGATGGGTAGTAATGGTTTAAAAACATCAACAGTGTAAAAAACTGGAAATAAATTGTCAATAATTATTAAACGATGTCATTACACCACGTATACCTACGTAACAACTAAAGAACTGAAGTGTGAATAGATCATTTAGTTTCTACTTTATAATCATATTTGACGAGTTATAAGTCTATTACTTACAATGTCATCGTTGGAAATGTGGAAGCGTGTACTGCATAGTTAGATACATAGGTATATATAAACTTGATCGATGTGCCTCCAATCGATAATATCGATTGAATGCGTAATTCGATTATAATTAGTTCGTAATTGGCAAAGCGTGCTCACGGTACGCGGATGAACAAGTACGTACAATTAATTGACCATATAATAGGTATCTATTCTACATTGTAAAATGGCGGGAAAATAAAAAACAGAAACTACTTTCTTGATCACTTCTTTGAACACTTTCATAAGCACGGAAAGTTACGAACAAGACTATTGATTTGATTTTTCTTAGTCGAACCGAACCTGCTAAACTGTCAAATAATTTATAGGAAAAAATATTGACGTAGCAAGATATGTGTTTTGAACCAGCCACCTTTCAACATTCTATGAAAACGTTTTGAACAAATTTAGCTACACTATTTCGTCATACTCCTTTTAAAAAAGAATTGTCTTCACAAAGTTACACCAGAAACGAACTGCGGGTACTTTCACCAGCAAGTCGCAGTTGTAGCTAAGCTGGGTACACATTATTGACATTACGGTCGGCAACACAATAGATAACACGGCCGTGTACAGCATACAAATGTACGATAAACGGTTCCACGGCGACATACTTCGATACAATAGTACACACACAGACAAATACATGACAGGTAAATACATGATGTTCTATTTAACATGCTATTTTTCCCTAAGAACTTTAATAGCATTAGTGTAACTTTCTTTGGCTGCCATTCTTCTCCACAGAAAAAAGAATGCGCATTTTGTTGGTACAACAAACCCAACCGTACAAATAAAGCTGTCAATTTAATGATAATCTCTACAATAGAGGTTGTTAGTGTGGTTGTCTGTCTGTACGCTACGTGCGTATGGAATGTGATAAGTCCTGTACGCTAGAGTGAATGACGTCATCACGATTCAGGCAAAAAAATAAAATAGGTAGCTATTAAACCTCAACTATTAAAACACGCTCCACACCTTCCGATCCCATACCGTCCTATCCGACAAATCGGAAGAAATCTGACAATGTATAAAGCAACAGGTCCTAGTTAGGACAGTGTGTAGTGTATCTACCTACAAGTAAAATAGAACGATAAGTACCTACAACGGCAAAAATAGAAACAATTTTGTGTTGCTGTCGACTATACAATTTGAACTAAATTGAGACAGATTTTACGAGGCAATGTTCACTTTGCCAGACTTGAAGAATCCGCGGTAATTGCTATGTAATTTTCCAGAAAATTGTGTTCAAATTGTTCTTTTTTGTACCTTTTTACTTGTCTACTGCGCTGAGTTAATTATAGTCGCTGTATTCTGGCTGAAAGCTAACCTTGCACTGAAAACCCACGGTTATAATAACAATATTATATTGATTCAATGATTAACGTAAGAGAATAGGTTGTCCATTTATATATCGTTAGCAAGATGAACTGTATCTATTCTAGCACTCATTATCTAGCTTTATTATCAGTTCAAATAAGTCCCCTTCCCACAAAGGGACTCAAACCTACACTACAGATTAGGACGATTAAAACTCATTTAACCACGCATTTTTGTTTGAGTATTTATTTTATAACTAATCTCTAACAAATAAGTAATCAGTTCTTAGAGGCAGCAATCCAAAGATACCCTCTTAAATAAAATAGCAAGTCTAACCTCGGAGGAGAGAGTATTTAGAGCCTGGGTACTAACAAACCCCGAGTGTAGTAAATGAGTGCCCTAGGCCAATCAAACAAACCATCTAGTAGGTCGATTAACCAGTGAATTTATTGATGTTGTTCAACCTCAATTTAATCCATACATCACTGCACGTTAATCTTGCTTCAGGGAGTTATTTTGACCGGGAATTACAAGTACGGCCTTTTTACTATGCACTGAAACGAGAAAATCACCAAGGTTAGAAATAATAGGAAATTAACTCAATTCGGTAGATGTTGACAGCTTGTCTCTTTTTGTTTATAAAATTTTAATATAAGCTTTATAAGTGTAAATTGAGTTTCCGAAAGATGAACCTACTATATCTGCTAGGCTGCAGACTGCTACGAGATCTGTAGCTCTCATTCAATTCTCATTACAAATACAAATATTGTCCACAATGAAACTAGTACATTTAACATCTGGACCAATTACCCTTCTCCAGGCTGACACTTTTTATTATCGTATTGTATTAGTACAACCGAGGCCTATTGTTATGATTGCGTAGGTAGCTTTGATTGTACAACATGTAAGTACGTACAGTTGAACTAAAATACCACAATTCGTGCGTGAACTAAATAAACAAAATAAGTGTATCTGTCTTTATGCTATAATACAAAGTTTACTTATTTTGTACTCGTATTCATGCGAAATTATATGAAAAAAGAAACCAAGCTTGAGACAGTAAAGACGCTGGTCTGGCGGTTTTGCTCTGGCACCATAACCGGGGCTGGTGGGCGCCGCGTGCGCCCGCGCAGCCTCCGCCATTGTCCCGCTGTTGCTACCCACGGAGAAACGCTACTCCGCTCAATTACCGCTCTCCGTCTTTGTACACGCTTAAATTACCAGTCTCCACTAACAGTTTCTAACGCGCCTTGATGTCAGAGATTCGACGAAAGTCGTGGGATCGCCGAACGAACTTTGAAACGTTTCATTGAATCCAAAACGATGACGACGACGTATCGAACCTCAAATATTATCAAAAACACCATTCACACTGAACGACGAAAGGTAAATATTTTCCATGCAGCTGCTAGATTAGAGCTATCCGTGAGAACACGAAGTGATGTGATTATAATGACGCTAATTTGATATTTAAGGCTAATGATGTAGACTTGAGAATGGCAAAGATTATAATTATTTTTATTGTTAAAGCAGAAACAGTTTTTGCGGCCGTAAGTCAAAAGCATTGACACCAATCCACGCAAATGATACGTTGGCAAATCTAATTTTCTCAGAGTGGCAGTTCATGTTAAGTTAATTAAGCGATAGTGATCGAGTCATTGATCGGTTGCAATGAGAGCGAGTATGTGCAGGTAACGCGAGTTGCAGCCTGGCACACTTCGCGCCGGCTCTGGTATCGATTGACATCGATGGAAACCAACCCGGGTCGGTGTCATGTCTTAAGAACTAGCCCTTGCATGCTCTCGACGAACCGACAATGTGGCACGCTCATCAAGCTGATGACTCTCTCTCATTGCTCCACTGCATCTCTTTACAACGCCACACGAAACATCGCTCTAAGTTGTGCTCTAAGCCCGTCCCGCGCTTTGTGACCCGGAGATACAATATACTATAAAGCCTGGAGGTGAAAGTTTGTGACACTGACTAATCGGTATGACAGTCAGGCTGCTTTTTGTACAGTTTTGGCTGGCCCCATGGAAAAGTTTCACAATGACCGTGCCAAACGAAACGGCCGACCGCTAACATCTATCAAATGTTAAATTACGCACGAAGGCAATCTATTGATTGATATACTAGTGTGGGGCGAATTTAAGTGAGATGGTTGGTGTTTGTTGAGAGTAGATTACCAGGCGCGCATGGCGGGCAAGGAGTTCGACTTTGGCAATGCTGTCGCCGGTATGGCAACAGCGCGGGGTTACGTAATCGCGGCGCGGGGGGAGAGCGGCGGCGGGTTACTGACCCGTATGGTCCGCCCGGTGCCAATTCGCCCATCTCATCACGAAATCCTCATTGCACAAACATCATGTTGAATCAAACAAAACATAGATCCTTCGAGGCGGATTCGCAAATCATGTCAAGGCGGAGCACGTCCTGCAAAATATTATCACTTGTGCAAACAAAGTATGTTTTAAAACTCCGTGCACGGATCCGAAGCTTCACGTTTCTTTGTAAACCGAAATAAAAGTAAGTTGCACCTTTGCTCGTGGAACATGTATCCAGGCAGTAACACGACGACGTTTACCGAAGTACCGACAAAGCCCACCGCGTAGTCGGACATAAACCCTCGTTAGAACGAACAAACGCTTGTTTTTATAGGCTCCAGTAACAAGAAGTACCTTGGCTTCACTGAATCAAATGCAGGAAACCTGACTAGCTTGATCTCGACGCGACATCCGGGAGCTGCTGTCCTTCGCCTTTTTTTGCGGAAAATAGAGAGATAATTTTTTCGTGCAACCAACCGAAAAACCGGCACGTTTTAAAAAGAAAACAGAAAATGGCAACGGAGGACTTTTAACTCGATACATTGTTGAATGTCAAACTCATTGGAGGTGCCGTAATGGTTCTACTGACATTTGAAATAGGTTTCACTACATGATGTTTTAACGAACAGTTTCATAACGAGGTTCTCGTGATACAGAAGTTTGAAATTAAAACCAGAGCAACTGCCTCAATGCGGTCGCAAATATTTTAATGTCGCAATTCAATTAAACGTGTTCCTGCTTATAGCTGTTTTAATATCAGCAAGTAAATTTAAGGATATCTGTTCAAGATGGGAGCTGGGAATCGCGAAGTAAATAAAACAGAATGGTATCAGTTTTATTTTTGGCAGTACCTTCGTCAAAGTATCGCCGACGACGACGTTGCTAGCCTATGTAATGTCTTTCCGGATAATTTCATCGCCTCGTAAAACGCGTAGCAGCGAAAAAAGCAATTCAAAAACTGCCAAGTTGGTTGTCCGTCCGAAAACGAGATTCGATGCGGGCCGCTCTGGCAAAAAGTCTTGTCAATGCGGGCCCGGCAACGCAGCCGGCCACCATCACCATGAGGCCAAATTTGGCACAAGCACGAGTTGGCAACGTCGAGCACGCTCGCCCGCGAGTGCACGTAGCCGCTCCGCTCCGCGTAAACAAACACGGTTGCGTCACATCAACGAACTCGCAAAATCATACCTAAATCATCTCATCTTAGAGCTCAAATTTAGGTACTACTGACGACGACGATATTTTTATTCATGAATTAGTAGCCCCATGAAAATAATTTGGGGCTCAATTTGACAAAGTGTTATTTTCGATTGTAAAATACATAATTTGCAACAAATAGATTGGCCGTAAACATCCTTAAAATTAGCATCTCTTATGTGCGTAGATACGAATATAGGATTCAATTTACGCGCACGAAATTGCGTCGACGTTGAGAGAACAAATTGACAGATAGATTCGTTCTTCAAAGCAAGTATAGCTGAAGTAATTAAATATATTCCTTCAAGGTTTGGATATTGCCTGTACATTTCTTGTTTGTCAAGAACCATAAAAGGTTAACATCGGTTCTTCAATTTCACGAAATACCTAGTAGTAGAACACAAAAGTTTTTACAATCTAGTTTTTAGTAAGATTTTTTCCATTCATTTAAATTTTATGGACGATACTGAAAAGTCGACCACAAATCATCATCATCCTAAGCATATTTTTAAAACCGTGCTGTATTCATAGAGAAAATAAATAAAATAATCCGTTCTGGGTAGAAAAAGTTTGAAAATATTTCTTACTCGTGAAACCCAGGACAGTCCTCATAAAGGAGTTCCTGGATCGACCTTGCTATGAATAAGCAGGTGATTGATCGATATCCGGGCGTCGCACCTCCATCGAACAGATCAAACCGGGCGAGATGGGCTCGATGCTCGTATTGACTGGCCAATTTCATACCTGACCCTCAAAACATACTATCTTCAAAGGAGATCTGATTATTATTGGAATTTGTCGACAACTCGATCAAAACCCTCGTTATTAGATACCCATTCATATCGCGAAGGCCGTGTTCTATCTATGATATAAAAATATGCCGAATTTTCAACGTTTTGCTTAGTAGATCTTATTAATAGGATGTTTTTGAGATTTTAATGATTTATTTTTATAAGCAAAATCTTCGTTATTCTATTCTATTTTGAAAGGTGATCGGTCGAAAACCATTTAATAATTCAACCAACCAAATAGTAACTTACGTTATTTAGATGCGATATGAAAAGGATAACTCGTAATTTATCAATATTTCAACAGCAAACATTCATAAGATACAGATCTCTACAGTCAAGCGCACGCCGAGCTCTTCACTTCTTACAATTTTCGTCTCGGAGACATCACGGACTGAAGTTGCACTGTAAGTTGACGTGAACTTGACTGTACGTTCGTTTCTAGCACAAGAAATAACTGTCACAAATCTGGCGAGTTTTATTTTATTACGGTCTCCGCGGCGTTTTATTTGACAGTTGGATTTCACCCATCGATCTCTCGTGCTAGCGCTGGCGCCTGCGCAGTCTGCACGACCACGATAACTGCTAAATGACCAACATTTGGGGCACGTGATGGGTGACCATCTTTCAGATAAATCAAACGATTGTACGTTATAAGACGTTGGATTGTGTGCTACACAGACAAACAACTAGTTGTCTTTTGATAGGACTAAGAAGAGTCAAAATAAGTCTGGCTGAACACAAATTAGTCTACGGCTACCACGCCTCTAGTCTGGGAAACTCCATGTAACGACATCTGTCACGT
Source organism: Carpatolechia fugitivella (assembly GCA_951230895.1). Taxonomy (NCBI): domain Eukaryota; kingdom Metazoa; phylum Arthropoda; class Insecta; order Lepidoptera; family Gelechiidae; genus Carpatolechia; species Carpatolechia fugitivella. Next base: position 11,171,854 of record OX579654.1, on the reverse strand, counting down.
AAGGCCTAAAGGTAGGCCCTATGGACGAAAAATAAAAGAGAAAATTATATGAGGGGGAAAATATATTAACAATATAAGCCCTAAACTATGATCTAAACCGAATTTGAGGTGAGGTCTGAAAGAGGAGCTGAAGAATCTGAAAGAAGAGCTGTCCAGGAGTGGTCACGACGCGCCGGTTAGGTTTTGATAAGAGGGAGGATTTTGTACTGAGGAATATACAGGCAAAGTGTCCCGGGATCAGCTGGACCCCTGGACAAGGCCTTTTAGAATTTCATCTGCTTCTAGCGGAAGCGGAGAAATGACTCAAGTCAAAACAGAATGTATGAGCTTATATAGGAGTCTATTCTCCAAACAATATCCAATCGGCATTCCAAACTTCAGAATTCCAGGTTTAAATTTTCAAATCCAGACAGTGACATGTCCAGCCAGCCGTGAAGCAAGTAAGTTCAGTCCACAGAGTCCACGTAGCAGGTTTTGCAGGTCCAAGTAATCCAAGACGTCCAGCGGAGTCCTACGTTAAGATTGGAGCCCTAAGTTAAATTAAAAAGTACTAGGACCACATAAGTAAAAGAACCATATTACAATCTTTTTAGAAAAATCAAATTGTAAAAAAATATAACATTTTCAGTGAATATTACACATCTTAGGTTGGGGCTACGGTCACTAAGAAAGTAAGAAAGAAAAACATTGATTAGTCAAATAACAACAAATACTAGAAGAAGTAATACGAGGTAACATGCTCAGCTTAGATAAATGAAAGGCTCGCGCAGCGCTCGCCTAGATACCGCGCTATCTAAAAACAACAGCTCCGTGAATGCGGCAACTCAATCTCAAAGTGTGTTTATGACAATTTGGAAGGATGCAAGCGTGCGTGAAGAATTGTGCTGCAAGCTGCTTAATTGTTACCCGAATGAAGGAAAATTATTTTATGTAATGGGTTAGTAAATAAATAATTGGTTGTATAATGTAGAAAGTAACTGAAAATTTAGCAAAATTTAGCTCGGGTGCGCCGAATTCGGCGTAGTATTTGTTGCCGCATTTTACAACTACGCCGGCGGTATCTAGGCGAGCGCCGCGCGAGCCTTTCTTTTATCTAAGATGCTCAGCTTGATGATGACACAGATCGAGGCGGCACTGCGCACGGCAGCGCTGTTTTTCAGCCTTTCCTCTTATGAGCGTGAAGAGAAGCGAGATATGGGAAGTAGAGACTAAACCTGGCCACAGATGTAAATCCTCGCTCAGACATCTGGGAGACGCGTGACGTGACCAATCCCCCGAGCTCCCTGTAACGTGTCCTCGAGTCACGTTACCTCTTCACGAGGCCCGAGCCACGTGCCTCACTGGCCATTGCTTGCGCAACATCCATTATTTCGCCTACATTTCTCCCAGATTGATACAAAACTGTTTTTGAGATGCGGAAGGGAGCGGAAAATTTCAGACTGGTTACGAATCTGAAACCTTACTAATGTTAAAGTGTGTTCATTTATACAGTCAGCGAAGCTTTTAATTTAGTTTCCCAGTTATCAAAAATTTCAATACTGGATATCCGACAGATCGATCTGCAAAGGAAATAATCGTTGTTATAGGGTCGGGCCACACTTATCGACGGCGATCGACGACGGTTTGCCTATACAAAACGCGCGCAAAGTATGGAAATCCTTTAGCATCGACGACGACGACGCGGCGAAAGTATGCGAAAGGATTTCCATACTATGCGCGCGTTTTGTATAGGCAAACCGTCGATCGTCGTCGATAAGTGTGACCCAACCCTTATACTATGATTTCCAAATGACATTAAACCAATTTTTGGCCGACTGTACGTCTTTCAGTCTACGGTTTCACAATTATGTTTGGTTAAATTATTAGTTTTACAGATTATGGCTGATAATATAATAATATAAAAATATGTGGGGACATTTTCACACACGGCCATCTGATCCCAAACTAAGCAGAGCTTATACTATGGGTATCAAACAGCTGATATACATTACATAAATTGATAAATACATACTTGCATAGATAAACAACATCCAGACACATGGCAAACACAAGCGCCATCACGCGAATGTTTGCCCTGAGCGGCATTCGAACCCGCGACCCTGTGCTTCGAAGGCAGGCGTACTACCAACTAGGCTACGGATCAGTCAATATTATAAAAAAAATATCTAATATTTATGAAGCGAAATATGAAAAATGAGAGAGATGGGTGAAGACGAACTCTTTATACAGTGAAAAAAAAATCTTGTTGTAAGACCAAAATTTAGTAATAGCGAACGTTTCAGGAAAATTGACGAAACGCGATTTTATTGTGCAGAGTGCACGCTTTGGTAGTTTTTGCGTTACGCCGACGAAATCTAACGTGGAAGATCGATCAACGGCCAAGATAGCTGCCAAATTGAGAACTGTACGTGCGCATTGGCAGCCTAAACGGTATTTTGCACGTCGATTTTTTCGCAAGTCGTGTTGCAATCTCTTGTTCGCCAGCAATAAAGTGTCTTGTAGAATTTTAGGTTTAAACTTAAACTTTCTCTCTGTCTCGGCGACATACTCTGTTGTAATTAAAGGACTTTCGAAACATCCGAACGGGGTCGATTGCAGATAGCAAAAGTCAAAACCGAGCTCAGAGGTTGATTCCACTCCAATTAGCCCAGTCGGATTTAATATTCGGTAGTATAAGCCGATATTGAACTATAAATATGCACGATAAAGGACTGCAGTTCGATTCCGGGCCGCAAAGCAAGGCGCCGCGGTCATACTTTCAAAAGTGCCCCAGATGTTGGATAACGGTAAAGAGACCATCTCGTGACAGATGCGCCGCTGTATTGTTCGTTTCGTTGTTATGTATTATACCAATCCGCACTGGGCCAGCGTGGTTGACTAAGGCCTAATCGCCCTAATTCAGGGTAGTCTTCAAAATACTAACACAAATTATAGACAAAACACGTACATGTATCGTGTGAGCAGTGGTTTCAACAACCTGTGTAAGGACTGTGATTTTGATTTATTCAATCTAGTGTTGAATCGGCGAGACGATCGCTTATCAGGAAAGCGTTTGATTCCATCGGTTAAGCGCTTGCATATTGATAAGTAAATGCAATGTTTTTAGTTTTACCTACTTTAAGTGCATTTTTACCAAAATTTTTAAGTTTCATAATTTGAAAGTTGTAATTCACTTACTGTTCTCTTCCTTTTTTCTTTTTGTTTCTGTTGTGTGAACGTGTTTTTAGATCTTTTTGTATGCACATTAACTAGGTAACCAAGTGCTATTAGTGAAAACCTATAATTGGCTTCCTGTGTTAACATTTGTTATATTATATTGTTATTATTGCTGTTGGTTTTCCAAATAAAATAAAATAGAATAGGCTCGAGCCCCTCGGTGGGGACGTATATGAGCTGTTGATGATGGCGTCTAGATTCCAGCATTTCCAGACGCTAACGACGCCGGAGCGGAGCGGAATCAATCACGTCGTGCAACGATGACACTTTTTTGCTCACTTTACGGATTTTTTCTTGCTCTTTATTCTGTCGATTAATTCGACTAGAACGGCGGCGAGTAACTGGATCGACTTGTTTTGCCGAAGCCCTCTCGATAACGAAGGTCGAATCGATATCGACAACAAACCCAAGAAAACTCAAAGACAATCGTTCGTTTTAGCGTCAACACCGCTAATAATAAAACAAAAAATATTAACGTCACGATATTTTACATTCCTAGACGTAAATAATTAACGAGACGACGAAATAATTTTAAAACCAGTTCTTCTCCACAATTGACGAAAATGCAGTTTTATTTTATAATAATAATTAATAAGATTTAATACTCATTTAAGTATAGTTAATTAAATATTGTTTTTTAACAACAAAGTTTTACGTAATAGGTACTTGTCTTGTTTACCGAGATGCATTATAACAAGAGTAAGTAGAAGCAGTGACTTAAGTGGAAATCCTCTCCACGCTTCGTTAGCGTAGAGAGGCGGTTGAATATTCATCAGCGCCCTAAATGTCACTTCCAGTCTGAAGCAACCTTAATGTGTTATGACAAGTTGAGCCAAGACATGCTGTTATCTGGTCTTTAGCTATCAACGTCAATGATAAGGTTAGATATAAATTTAAAAAATAGCGCCAAGAATACCTCGTACCTTGATAAAAGCAGCGTTCAGTTCTCTGTTTCAATTCCGAATCTGTTTTATTTAATATGATTACTATGTCGCAATTTCGAACGTCCTCGGTTACAAAGATTAATTATTATGACGTCCTTGTTTGGCATTGGCTATACTTTTGCATCGATAAAAGACGGCATCAGTTAATGTTTCTTCATAATATTATCGAAATAAATGTACTATTTAGCTACTGAAATTTGGATACAATTCTGTCTACTATTTCTATATTCTACTATTTCAACATAGAGACCGAGATTTGCACTAAAAACCCAAGCCATGTCTTTGGAAATTTCCGCGATTTCAACCGCAGAATTATAATTTGCTTTCCCCGCATATTGTTGGTGCTTATTTCTCACCTCTCTCCCCGAATGCCAAGAAAGCTGGCTTCATTCATGATGACATAACGAGAAATACGCCGTTTCAAGAAAAATCACTAGCTAACATTCTATATAAAAACTTGCATCGAGAAGAAACACTTACTTTTTATAAAACAATCTAAAATTATAAATGAGATCATTTGTTTAGATTTTAGTGATTCAGAAATTCAGCATACAGTTAAAATGCATAGGATAATGTTTTAAGGCGATCAGGCCTTAGTCGACCTTACGCTCACTCAGTGCAAATTGATCAACATCACACACCCTTTGAATTTCTTCGCAGAAGTGTGCCGTACATTATGGACATCGAAACGTAATATTGTTATGGAAACACATTGATTGGTACATGATAGAGTTCGAATCCGCGCCACTAGTCACAACACCATCGCAGCAAGGATAATCTTTACTGCGGGAAAATTCAAATAACGCACTAAGAATGCTAGTAGAAAATAATTACGACATGGTTAGACAAAGCACGAAACCATTCACAGTGACCTTTACAAAATCAAAACCGTGAAAGTTTTAATACGAAATGTTGTATGGTAATGTCGCAGTAGACTGGTTCATAACAACAGAAAAGTTTGGAAAAAGCTTTCTATGTTTTAGACCGCCTACGCGTCGCGTCACCACACCCGTCCTACGCCCACTCACAAAGCGGCCTCAAACGACCTTTTATAGTACACTAGCCTCACCTTGTAGTCGTGAAGTTCGACTTTAAAAAATTGACGCCGCTATGAGTTTTAGCGTGAATACACGTGTCAATACAGTCCATTCTCTTCTGGAGAACCTTCTGTCATTGCAATATAGTTGCTTTTCCAACTAAAACAGGTGCTATTTTTTACGGTTGAATAAAAATGTGTAACTAATAAAAATATGTGAAATACGATTAAATCAGATGATGTTGAGAATAAATTACGATTTTAACCTTTACATAATGTGAGAACAAAGATTGGTAGGATATTTTGTCGACGATGAGCGACAGGCATTATTACGTAAACCATGTTTTGACTGAGGTATATCTGCTATTGGACTTCATTTGGATCGTCTTTTTAGAATATAAACAATACTATTACTACTATCCTATTCTAATCCTTGTACGTCAAAGAGAGCAGAGAACCCTACAGGGGGACACACTTGAAAATCAATTGTTTATTGTTTACTCCGGTACCAATGCTGTATCCAATAGCTGGAATAGCGCCGCCAGATGTCCGCAGGGTTGTGGCAGGCTCTTCCGAAAAGAGCAAAATGCTAGACGACACCAGACACCCACTGTCCAATTATGACCCTGTACCACAAAGGCTAAAAAGCCGTAAAAATTTCATGAAGTGTGTTTCAGCGCTTCACGACGACAATCAGTGAAAGGAGAGATTGAGGTTGTGGTCACAGAGTGTCGAACTTCCTAGCCCTTTCGTCCCACTGTCCAACCACAATCCACTGCCTGGACATGAGTTACCCTGGCTTACCTGGAAGTCTTTAAATAGGCTTCGGACTCAGGTAGGCCGAAGTAAGGAGAACCTGTTCAGGTGGGGATTCTCAGACGGTTCTAACTTGGAGTGCAAGTGGTGCCGTACCCCAAAAGATGGGGCATTTGATGTCGTGCCCTGCGTGCCCCAACAGCTGCACGCGGTGGGATTTGATTAACACCACTGACAGCGCAATTCTTGTGGCCAATTTTTGGGCTGAGACAGTCTAGGTTTGCCACCGACTCGAAAAGAAGAAGATGGTCATGTTTGTTGAAACAACGCAGCTTAGTTGGAACTTTAGGGCTGTGTCTGTGTAAGTGCACGCTAGGGCTCAGCACGAGGCGCTTCTTGGCTGGCTGGTGGGCCGGCGACAGGCCCGGCTGGTACTGCGATGTTGCTAGTGTGTACAGTACGAGAGCAGCAATGGTAGCACTCACCTTGTAGCTGGTGTGGTCGAGCGCTGTGGGTGTGTGTGAGTGCACGCTAGGGCTCAGCACGCGGCGCTTCTTGGCTGGCTGGTGGGCCGGCGACAGGCCCGAATGGTACTGCGCGCTCTGAGGCTGACTACTGCGATATTGCGCCGGCGGCTCCGGGTACATGACATGCATTCCCTGGGACAAACAGATTACTGGATTAGGAAATGTTGCACAAAATTTCAAGATCTTCACGAGTATACTTAAGATTTTTAACAAGTGACATCTATCAAAAAAATTAAGAAGTGGTGCGAGTTTCTAAGCGTTGTCATGATTATTGGTGAATAACAAATATCTTACTTTTTTTCCTTAAAACTTAAAACGCATTATGCATTAATAAGTAACCTTTAGTAAATATTGCATTAGAAATCTAACTTGGAATAATTTAACTTTTCAATAAATAAACGCCGTAAGCAAATCGAAAATGAAATGAACCTGAAATTCCTTTTTGTAACAGAAATGTATCTATCGAAAGACGTTGTAAAACAGTCTCATCAATTCCTTTGTTCTGATGTTTGAAGAAAAAAGGCTGAGAAAAACCGCCTAAAAGGCTAAAACTAATGACGGCGAGCAAGCTATGTGTAATTTGGCAAAAAGCGTAATAAAAATCGAGTTTCCATTTCCTAAGAGCTGCCATTACACTGTCTCTGTTCGTGAATGTCAACCGTAAACGGAGGGCATGGAACTTAGTACTCGTTTAAGCACGTAGAACCTACAAACTACTTCTTTTACTTTGAATATTAGATAGCTAGGTGCCGTGTGGTGACGGCAGAGTAGAATACATTTGTCACCAACCCCTACTCTTCCCGTGGGTGTCGTAAGAGGCGACTTAGGGACTACACGTTGAACATGGAACGGGCAGCAGCGCTCTCTGATACAGTAACCTTTTAATCTGCGATCTCCAACCCGCCTGCCAAGCGTGGAGATAATGTCAAAACCCTCCACTTAAGTGGAGGAGGCTCATGGTCCAGCAGTGGACTGTAACGGGCCGTTGATTTGAACTTTTTACAGGCTTTGTTTGCGTTTGATTTCAGTCTCATCTGATAAAAACTGATGACGAGCCTTTGAAAATGTCAAAGTTGTAGGATTGTGGTAATACTGACGGGGAGTGCAGTGCGTACCAAAAACGAAGTACGTAGAGAAATCGACAACTCTTGGGGGACGTAACGTTGTGCAATTTACGGACAGACACCGAAGAGTCGTGGACTACTAACGAACCCCAAGAATCACCAGTCGTCAAATCAAAATGGTGGTAGTAAAAAAAACAAGATGGGTGATTATTAGGTAGAATTGGTCCGTGGGTTGAAAACGTAGCTTTTTGGGTACAGAACTTCATTTGCCTTGTAGGTGTAGGTTTACACTCCTACGCAGTACAGTATATACCAATAAGAATATTATATAAATATGAAGGATTACTCGTAGTCAGCGAAGGCCGCAGAAACACAAGCTGAGCAAAACAGTCTAGTCTTACAGGAAACCTGAGCCTAACCAGTCTCGCCCGCTAAAATCCTCTTATTTTATAACAAAATCTGAAACCGTCACTTATTTGGCTTCATTCTCCAATTTGATGTCTATTTATATTTCAGTAGAATGAAAGAAATATGTCAACTCCCAACTGTGATAGGAATAGCAAAACTCATTTTAACTTCCACGAATTTGATTCGGTTACTAATCCGCTACGGGAGCGAAGAGCTAGATCATGTTTCGTGTTAAACTTCTGCTGCTGAATTATGATTAAAATATTATACGCAACTATAAAAAGATAACGCCAATATTCAGTATAATGAAGTCATTAAAAAGTAACAATTTCATCACTTCGAACAAAGAAAAGCGTATATTAAGCTACTTTATTAACTCAATGTCACAACGGCACGCAAATTTAGGTAGGAAAATTCTTATGTGACATGCGAAAACTTCGTAATTTTTCTTTTGCGCAGTGTTTTATCACGCACTTTAGCGGTTTACAAAAAAAGATAAAGCAGTTAGTTAACGTACAACGTTATTGTAAAAAAAAAGAATGAAATTCGCCTTCGAAAATATGCATCTATATTCATAAGTCTTCAGTGGGCGGCATTTTAATAGGATTTCCGCGCCGAATCCTTTGCAAGCGGAAGTGAAAATAGCATCAAAATGGCTCTATAATCCAATTGGGAAAAGAGAACAATGCGGTTGCTGGGCTGCGATATGCTGAACCGTGGTACTGTACACTACTTTCCAAACGACGACGGGGCGAGGCGTGTGGGTGACCTGACCGGCCACCGGACATGTGCATTGGGCCCTCAATTGGCGTTGGCGCGGCCCGGGTTTGTTGTTAACTAAATGCGCGTTTTGTTAGATAGAGACCGAGTTTGTGATATGCAAACAATTTTTACGAGTATTGTAAGTACTAAGCCCCATTATATATTTACGATAAAACCTCTTGACTTTAGATATGATTTGTGCACTGAAAATGGTACTTATGTAACTGTTACAAGCCATGAATCTGCCATGATCTTTGTATTCGTAATAATTTTTTGACCAACATCAGTCTTTAACAAAACACATTTCGTGCTGAGACAAAACGTGTTCGGCCCGCAATAAATCATCCACATAACATTCTAAAAAAATGCTATGGAAAAAAAGTAGTAATGGCCGAGCTAAACAGATCCGTGTCGACACAATGAGTCTAAATAATTACACTGCGATCTCAGATTCGTATTCGTTATGACGAAGACGTGACGGCGAAATGAGATCGCTGACAGAGTGAGTAATAATAACGCAGTAAGACGCGCAATTTAAAATGTTCTACTCAGAACACTTTCCCAAGTTGGCAGCGCAGTTGGACTTCATTTAAAGGTATGCTTTCTCGAAGTTACATGGAAAGGAAGATGATGATGGCCAGTCAAAAGGCGTCACTCTTATCTTCAGTCATGATCATGCATTTGTAATCGTTTTGTTTTGCATTATCAATCTAAAAATGTGTGTATTTAAAACAGACGCTGACTGAAGTTTCCGAATATATATATTACAAGAATTTTCCTACTCTGACTGACGAGTTTTGTCAATTACGCGCATTATTCTTTAGCTTTATTTACTCTATAAGAGAATTATATTTCGCGTACTATTTACTTATAATCATTTTTAAAAGATACATTAAATTAAACCTACTCCCCTTATCATGTATAGTCTGTAAGAATCTTGAAACCAAATGGCTGTATTCTTGAAACTGTAGTTAGAATGCTGAGCCATGCATTATTGTGTAACAGCAACAGCCAGTACATTTGCCAGTTTGGATGCGATAAGCGAATTGGATTAAAATCTACGTAGACTTGAAACGCACTGGCAGGCACGTGCCGGCCACGTATGGAAGTTATGTAAAAACTCATTTAACTGATTGGCTGATTTTGCTTTGAAGTGTACATAATAAATAACAGGCCCTGAGTCGTTATACACCCGACTATAACAACTCGTACGTTGTTGTCAAATAACTTTAAAAATGTGAGAGATTTCGTGCAAAAAGTGTTGCAAGCGTAACTATGTTGACAGCCATTGAAGGAATTCAAAACTAATTTGAATATATGATTCTATACAAAAAGGCCTAAAACTTAATTCCTGTACGAAAGTAAACGTAACGAGAGAATGTTTTTTTTCGGTATTTCGTCGCCGGCGCCGTTGCATTTTTTCACTATTCCATATAGATTTTCTTTTTATATCGCTCTTACTTCATGAAAAACTTTGTAAAAGAAAACACAAGTCATGTCGGTTGTCCCAAATTCTAATAAAAACAATGCGACTCTCCCCAACAGATAATATAAAATTCGCCACAAATATTATTAAAACTATTCTAGATATAAAAGCAAGAAGTTATTTTTATAACAAGCGCGTTGCGTTTTTAGCGGCAACCCCGCCGACAGAAAATATTTCAGTTGTGGTGCAGTTGCTTCCTAGACAATAAATAAAGACTTTTATAACTCCCGGCGAAAACTATAACAACTGGCCACAGTCTAGAGAACAAAGGAAACTCTAAAGTAGGTGATTACACCAACTGTAACCAAGACTTGTTAAAAACTAGGACTATTAACTGAAGAGAAAGATTCTCGAATTAAAAGAAAAAATAAATTATTTTTAAATAAATTCTAATACATCATCTTGGTACTGCTCTTTATGAACTACGCACTTTCTTTAAACTGATAAAATCATAACATTTGTAGCATGCCGTTTTGTCCTACGATTTTACTTATTAAAAAAATCTGTTTTTATAAGACTGTTGACCACCGACCGACCTCACAAACCCTGTGTCAAGAGTTTTGTAGCCGCTAAAAGCCTCTAACGTGGCTTCTCACAAACCCTGCATTCCGAGACGCGCTGAAATCGATTAAAGCACCTGTAATCACGTACCGAATTACTGTCAGCAGGCAAAACTCATACATTTTTTTTGCTTTTCTGATCGCTGACAACGCTGAAAGTCTGATTCGGAATGCGCCCAAAATGATTTTGGTTTGTCCACACTGTCTCCACAGAATTTGATCCCAGGACATCCGTAACGAGACCCGAACGACCTACCGCTCGGCCGCGGAGCCCAATATCTTTATCAGAAAAGATTAAAGGTAACATTCTGTTAGTATATTTTTTATTGTCCCGAGAGAGTAATGTTCTATCGCGGTCTTCTTATCTTGTGGATCTTGGTGTTTCCAATTTCACAAACCCTAGTAAAAGAGTTATCGCGGTAACGATGTAGCCGGCAGAACTGTCTACCACAAACTTCCTCCTTTTCACCATTATCAAATCAAATCAAATGGACATTATCACCTACCTACCCTGTTATTAATATGTAGTACCAATACCTACTCAGTTATTGTTTCAACCTAGTGCTGGCATGCAGTATAATAAATATTTCACTGTGTTAGGTAATAAATTACCGTGTACAAAGAAAACCCGCGAACGGATCCCGCGCGAAAGTCGGCCATGTTTGTTTTAATTTTTATAAACTGCAAACCCAATACCTTGATGTGCAGATTTTCAGCCAAACTAAACTAATTAATTTTAATATATATGTGCATTGATGAATGACAAATTGGTATGTGAAAATGACACAGACATTTCAGCCCCAAGGTGTTTGTTTATCCCACAATCATCTATCCATAGTTACTTTTGTTCTCATATTAAATAGGCTTGATTGCTGTATATAATGATAAAATCGCTTTTTAAATAGTTTTACTGATAAGTACACATAATTTATTAAGTCAAAACAATAAATACAATATAAAATAATAATATGTAAACATAATATAAATGGTCAAAACACCCCAGGTGTAGATGTCGTGGAAATATCGTAGATTTGCCCACATCATGAAATTTTAGATCATTTCATGAAATGGTCGCATTTCATGAAATTTTCAGTGTCCATTGGCCACATCACATGATATGCCTTGGCCAGATCAATGATAAGAAATCGTTTGTCGATGTGTTCAACTAAAAACGCAGCTACTCAAGTCAAGATTATTTTGATCATATCGTAAAATTATTACATTAATTGCCGATAGAGGCGCTGGAAGCGCTTTGTTTATGTACCAACATGGCGGCCGCGTTATTTCTCGCAGTGAAAAAGTGAATAATTCGTTATTAAAATCAGGAAGAAAAAAAGAGTTTATGATGAAAAAGTACTCTGAAAATGTCTGTCGGACTTAGAAAACAATAAGTACCAAACATAATTTAGATTCTTGTTAAATATTTCATGGACACCCTATTTTTACGATATGGCCAATCGTGGACGACAAAATCATGAAATGTTCTCGATTTAATGATCTGGTCAAATTTAGTTGCACACATCATGAAATGTGACCATTTCATGAAATTCTCGAGTATTTCATGATGTGGTCAATTCTACTTTTTGGCCACGATTTAGATACTATGTTGTCAAGTGTTTGTATAAGAATGTTTACCATTATTTATTTATAACATCTCAGTACCTTAAAATAATTTAATAACCATTCAAATAAAGGGTCTCGTCTCAATCATGGGCATACCCAGCATTTGCTTAGGAATAGGGCAAGAGTAAGAAAACTTGATAAATAGCAGGAAGGTTTTTTATTATCAAAGACTAATGTTATAGACGAGTACTCTGCTCTGCATATCTAGATACTTTAAGCACTGGAGGGAAAAACAAACATGCAAAGCTGTATTTTACATTATGAGCCATTTATATGTAACTATAGGAAAGTACTGATTACTACACAAATATACTATAACAAACAACGAAAGGCCAATGACAGACAAATGAGGGTTTTAATTAAATATGGTAATTTCATGATTGTTTCATATGATTAAGAGTTCAATAACATAAATGTGTGTACCTATGCTTACTTAGGATGTGTTTTATTGCATCTATTGCTATCGGAGTGAAATGAAAGTATTAAAATTTCCAAAATTTGTAGATATATGTCTACAATACTATAGGTGTTCCTCCATTCAAACCACCATTCCTTTAACAAAAAGGACATGACAACACTGTAATATACAAGAAAATGGGGTAGAATTCTAATATCTAAATGAATGTACAGAACAGTTTGCTATTAGGATATCATAGAATGAGATAATAAAGAACACTTGTTTTATAAGCACATACAAAATAGTAAGTAGGTACCAAAATATAATACAAAGTAATTTTTTTTTAATAGTTTAATCTGTCCACTTGTTATTTTTGAAACTAAACAGACAAATAAGAGATCAGAAAAAATAAATGTGTGTGATTGAATATATGTATGATCCTACCTATGTATATGAATGGTAAAAGGCATTGTAAGCAATTTTGTTATCAGTACCTTTGTAACATCACAATGAGTAAGATTTCCGCAATCCACGTGACTGTAGCAAAACAAGATTCCAATAAGAGCTATAAAAGGAAAGTGTTTGTCTAAATATAAACCGTGTCAGATGTTTACTTCGCATGACAACTCGGGAGCCGGGATGAATTCAACACCAAGCTATTATTAACACCGCGGAGACTGAACGAGCGTGCCACCACCAGCAATGACAAAATAAAAAAGTATCCAACTCACACGTCGCAAGTGAGCGTTTGGTATCGCTTGCGTAGAAACACGTAGAAAGCAACCAACCGACACCTCACTTCGGCGGGAACCAGTACTTTTCCACTTGTGTTTCTACACCCGGCAACCACTTAAACTTATCAAGGACCTTCCTCACCTCTCCAAGTTAAATTTCTGACAGTATGATCCCACTATCATGCTGAAAGAAGCACTCGAAAGCGGACAAAGGTCCTTCAAAACACAGCCATTTTGAAACAGTTCCTACGAAATGTTACGTGTACAGCGTCTGTACAGTGTTTTGTGGACCGAAATTGGAAAACTCGGCTATCCGTTCGCACTCATTTTTGATTCTTAACACAATACAAACTATCACTAAACATTTCACACACTTTTCTGTACGATTTCACTTCATACTTTCGCACACACCCGTTTACGTCGCACAAAGTCCGTCGGACGGAAGCGACGAACTCACTCACACGAATGGAGCAGAGAATAGAATGGTGCCATTGGTGCGTAGGCAAAAACAGTGTTGCCAGTTAATTTTGAAAACTTACCATTTATATTACCCGACTGTGACAAGCATACGAGGGTTATAATTCAATTTCATTTTATTTAGTTTTTATTTGTGATATCAAAACTCAGAAAGAAAATTAATCACAAAGTAAAGTAAAACTATACTCTAATGTGTATTCTAAATTGTAATCCATCAAATTTCCACTACGGTAAGATGGAAAAATGGAATCATTTCTAATTTATTACAAAAAATATTTATGTTTTAACCTTCTCGAAATGGATAGCAAAAGAGCGAATTTTGGTAAATGTGTTCTAGTGACCTCAAAAACTAGCAGAACTGAGTCGAGCATTTTCTTTTACGAACAACTCACGAATTTGTTACTGGCACATGATAAGTTTTATTCATTTTAAATTTGTTACTTGTACTTAAATTAATGTATAGATGTGTGAATTATACTTTATTGCAGACATGAGAATTTAAATAATACCTACACAGAAATAGAATAAAGCAGAGGAAGAAGTGTACAGTTAGGTAGTCTATTTATTATTGTATTTCTCGATCAAAATACGAGTGCTATTTATGTGTCCGGAATAACAAAAAATAACAAACATCTATAACCAAATATACTTTTATTGCTTTTCAAAATATTCCCCGTGATGATGGATGCATTTTTTCATACGTTGAAACCAACTTTCGTAGCATTTTTTCCATTCTGTATCGGGTATCTCCAAAACGTGCATTTTGAAAGCATCAACGGCTTCTTCCCGGGTCGAAAATCGGTGTCCACGTAATTTGTTCTTCACGCTTGGGAATAAATAAAAGTCGTTGGGTGCCAAGTCGGGACTGTACGGCGGATGACCCGTCAATTCGATCATTTGACTATTTAAATACTCCGTTGTTGCGGCCGAGGTGTGACAGCTGGCGTTATCGTGGTGAAGGATTATTCTTCGTTGTCGATTGTTCTTGCGTATTTCTCCAAAGACTTCTGGCAAGCAAATGGTGGTGTACCATTCAGAATTAACCGTTTTACGATTCTCTAGTGGTACTGTAGCCACATGTCCACTAATACCAAAAAAGCAGGCAACCATTTGCTTCAAAGTGCTTTTTGCACGGACAACTTTAGTTGGGTTTGGCTCATTTTGGAACACCCAAACCGTTGACTGCTGTTTAGTTTCGGGATCATACGCATATATCCAAGATTCGTCTCCTGTGTAGATATTATGAACAGCTTTTGATGTACCACATTTGTATTTTTCTATCATTTTTTTGCACCAATCAACACGAGCCTGTTTTTGTTCAACTGTTAAGTTGTGCGGGATCCAACGAGAACAATTTTTTTTTACAGCCAAATGTTCGTGTAATATTTTATAAATACTCGTCATACTAATGCCCAGAAATGCCTCTATCTCGCGATATGTAACATGACGGTCTTGCATTATTAGTTCGCGCACAGCATCAATATTTTGTGGTACAACAGCCGATTTAGGGCGACCTTCTTTAAAATCGTCCGCATGCATACGACGACCACGATTAAACTCACTGAACCAGTGATACACAGTGGTTTTCGATGGGGCTTCCTCCCCAAAAGTCGACAAAAGTTGATCCATGCACTGTTTTTGAGTTAATCCACGCCGAAAGTCATAATAAATCATAGCACGAAAATTTTCACGGGTCAAATCCATGGTGATGATAGACAATGAATTTTAAAAATGGCGCCACAATGTAAAAACAATTGACAGATGAATGAAACAAACTTTATTTTACAGCCAAAGAGTTTTATTTTTAAATGTTATAATTTCTTTTTAAATATTGTTTATGTAAGTGGCCAGTTCCGGATACATAAATAGCAGCCCTTGTAGAATCTTGCTTGCTGTAATAGAGAAGCTACTACTTGTATGTTTTACTAAGGCATCATGACATACGATCATTTGGCTTAAAAAACAACCTATTTATTTTGTCAAATACTTCGAATATAACAACGTGTTAGCAAAATAACTTGAAAATAACGCAAAACCTCTCGGGTGGTCGTAACGCAAACGCTAAGCCCATGACACTGAACAACTTTTGTTATGAAAGTATTAAAATGTGAACGATCTGATCAGTTTGTTTGAAAAAAATTTTTTAAGATGTTTTGGAACTTTTGAAACAAAAGCTGTTCAATTTCATGAGGTTTTTTTTTTCATTTATTTGGCTTAAAAAATAGTGCACAATACATTTAATATACCAAGGTATAAAAAAAGCAATTGAGGCACCAACACAATTACCACGAATTAATATTTTAAGTACTTAATGAAAAGAATATTTCAACGTTGCAGTTTCAGTCATAATCATAACATAACCATGACATAAACCTAATAATATATATTAACACACATTTTAAAACAGCAGTTCCGCACCCACTAAATCCTTACTTCATTACATGAGTCGACTCGAAAGTATTTGCGTTATTTTGATAACACGTTGTAGACAAATCTCTTTTATCCAATGACATTATTTGTCATTGCTTTTATCTCATACAATTTTTAAACGATAAAAACCTATACAATTTTCTTATCTTTTTGTATATTAGCTTATACAATTATTTTTAAAAACGCTCGGGGCATGGTGACTGGCGCGTCAGTGTACGAACTTTGGTGAATTTCTTCTTGTTTTGCTTTGCGATTTTTATAACATCACCTTACTAAATAAACTACTGAAATGGTAGTTTTTATTCGTAATGGTAACATTTTAAAACGTCAAGCAACCATCGACTAACATAAAGGTGTTTAAAAGGTCAAGCTGGTGTAATACATATTTTTTGGAATATGAGATGAAAATATATACGTGACAGTAAATCAAGTTAAACTCTCATGAAAAAAAAAATTATCTCACGTTGTTTTTTTAAATATATTTTTTTTAAAACATTGAATAAAATATCTTTACAATATACATTATTTATTTCTGTAGTTCGTAAACGCGGCATTTTTAAAGACCCTTTTCTCAAATTTGTCTATGGTAAGGTGCGCGCGCTTTTTGATTTTGTTGCTAAGCAACGCGCTAACAATTCGAAAACGCACAGTAGTTGGGTTTGAATTAGATAGTAAATAGTTGGTTAGTAGGCGCACAACGAATAATGGACATGAAATAATGTGCTCGTGAATAAATTACACGCTCCGAATTAGATATACAGATAGCCGCACACCAAATTCAGTGACATTTTTTATTAAATAAAAATGATTTCGCCATTTCAACACACAAAGTGTCTTGGACAATACAAATTAAACAGTAGATAAATTTATTTCAGTCTAAAAAAATGATAAAAAATATTTGTTTATTTTATTTGTTGAGTTTTCTGTTTTGTGATATTATTTGTCAAGAATTTGAAAATGAAGATCGAAGTAAGTACAGTAATACTTTCATTATTTTTTTAAACTTTCTTATTATTTTACATTCACAACTAAATTAGTCATAAGGAGAAGTAGTAAATTACTAATTTATCAGCATTTATGTACGATATCTATCACGTTAAAAATATTAATATAAATTAACGTAAGTGAGTAGCGGCACTAGCAGCACAAGTAGCAGTGTACCTACTGAAATGGTAATTCGAATTGAATATCCGGCCGCACTTAAGCATTGATTGATTGACTCGATCCGATCGCCTCGCCAGTCTCTTCATTTAGGTTCACTGAGAAATTTAATTCTGCGTCCTGTCCAGTGTCCACTTATCGCGCATTGTCATCATAATAATCAATCGCAGACGAGGGTCATCATCGCGGTCGGGTGCGCACCGTGCGTCCACATAAACAAATCACTATTGGTCCACTTCCGGTGAATCTACACAAAGCATGCGCTCGCGCAGGCCCGCGTGAAACCGCGCCATTTCAACGCTATTATATGCCTCTTTGTGTAGGTAGGCGAAACCTGGTTATGGACAGGATCTATGGTCTAGATAGGCATGTTTGCACATGGAGAAGCCTACTTCTCACGCTGAATATTTGG
The DNA here is from genome assembly GCA_951230895.1 of Carpatolechia fugitivella. Lineage (NCBI taxonomy): Eukaryota > Metazoa > Arthropoda > Insecta > Lepidoptera > Gelechiidae > Carpatolechia > Carpatolechia fugitivella. The sequence goes on along the minus strand of OX579654.1, from coordinate 11,153,861 downwards.
ACCATAGGTTTTTTTTATAGTACAGACAGGAGCTCGGAACCATTGGGGCGGAAATGTTCATGCAGCGCGTGGTCAAGTCCGCAAAGTATATTTAATAAGTATATTATTATTATATTTAGTATAATATTTTATGTTTTACTCTTCTATTTATATTATTTATTATCTATTTGGTTCCACGTTCCACGCACATGCTGAGAGGAGACCATTTTTGGTACCACTTCACAGACTGTTCACATAATGTTTCAAGTGTAATTTTATAATTTTGTGTTAATGTTGTGATTTGTGTCCAAAATAAATGTTTTCTTTCTTTCAAAAGGTAGACTTATGATCTGGTGAAAATCGAAGGAAGCTGATGAATGTACGATCGTTTGTTGTGGAAATCCTTGTTGGAGGCCTCAAAAGTCAAAGTCAAATTTTTTTTATTCGAATTAAGATTTTTACAAATCATTTTCGACGTCAAAGCTAACATGGATGGCACGTTCACTACCAGTGTACGCCCTCTGTGGAGAAGAACGGCACTTGTCCAGTGATGACTTCGGCAAGGAAGAAATAAAAGTCTTAGATTATTTAAATTAGTCCGAGATAGGAACTTTTATGAACTGGCATTAGGATTAGGTATCCATTGGCAGAATGCTTAGCCTAGACTAGCATTTATCAGCGTGATCAAAAGATCGATATTACGTGATAGATACTGCACCACAAATCTTTTGAACCCTTTTTTAGTATTTCTTGAAAGCCCTTAAATATAAAGTTCCAGATAGCTATCAAAGAATTGGACGAGAAACATCCAAAAAGCATCCTGTTTTTATTGTTACCCACTTATGTTAATCCTGTCGACGTGTCGTGACGAAGCTAATAATAAAGTCGGTACCAGCTAGTACTGCCTCGTCCGTCATATCATAATTCCTGACATTTTCCACGGATTTCCAGGACTAATGTATACGTAATCAAATCAGTTAATACCAGACAGAGAGTGAGTTAGTTTAGTAGAGAGCGCCAGTAGAATTATCTTACATTGGTGTCAATACCAGCCTTATACCATGTTTTACGCAAATAAAATATTTTTATCTTTATCTCCCGCAGCGAAACTTAAATTTAATCTTAGTCTTGTCACTTTCTGACCAACGACCATGAAAAAGGACGGGAGATTGTCGGCTCTTTTGAACGTCAAATTTTATGCCACAAACGTCAATTTTTTTATTTGTTCGTAACGTCAATTTTAAGCAGGATCCTAAAACAAGCCGTTTAAAATTACACGGCACACGTCAAAACTTGACATTTGCGCTATAAAATTTGGCGCTCACAATGGTTGACAATCTCCTGTCCTTTTTCATCGTCGTGGGTCAGAAAATGGCAAGACTAAGATTAAATTTAAATTTAGTTTCGCTGCGGGAATCGACACCATTGTCTAAGCTCTCAATACCGTTGTGATTCCATAAATTAGATAAATGTAGTAGAGGATGAAAAGCGTAACGAATCATAAAACCATTCATTTAGTTACGCTTTGAAAAGCTAATTACGAAATACCCGACCCTAACAGGAAATACCACGAAAGTATCGAAAATGCCATAAAAACCGAACTATCTATAGGAATGTATAATCGGAAATGCGTTTTCCTTCGGCACAATCGGGGCTTGGTACAGGGTGGTGCAATGGAAGTCCTGGTTCAAACTACGAGTGAATAGCGAGTCAATGAGTTGGGTGGAGAAACCTTGACATGGTTTAGGTCTAATTACGATATAATGCGTGGGAACGTAAGGCCTGTGTCACATGACATGACTTCAACCACTTTTGACCGCAAATTCATAGACGAAAATTTAAAGAAAATACAAATATTTTATACAGGGTAAACACTGACCTCTATAATATAGATGTAAACAACTAGCTGGCAGTTTTACAGCTTTCAGAGAGATTTTCAGTACCATTTTAGAAAAGGTTTTTTCTTCGAGGCAAGAAGATAAGATACTAAGATATTAGTTGATTTTTGTATGATTGGAATGATACAAATATTTTAAGCCAAGCGCAATACTGAAGCTTTCAGGGAGGGCCAATAAACTGTGGCGAGTTTATTTAGGAGATCACGCGATGCCACTGACGACGCTGCAATGTTTGTCGACTTGCCATCGAACTCTATTTCAATTACTTTATCCTTTTTTACGTTTCATTCTGCTTTACTTAGAGCAACGTCGACAACTGCTTTTCGTATCACAATCATTGGTTAAATGAACATTTTACACGCAAATCCATCCTCATTATAAATAAATCTCTCTAGCTTAATAAATAAATAATAAATATGTGGGGACATCTTCACACACGGCCATCTGATCCCAAACTAAGCAGAGCTTGTGCTATGGGTACCAGACACCTGATATACATTACATAAATACATACTTATATAGATAAACAACAACAAGACACAAGGCAAACACAAGTGCTCATTACACGAATGTTTGGTACATTTCATCATAAAGTTTGAAATAGTTAACGATTCCTTGAATTTCCCCCCGGGCACCGAATAAGCCCCATGTCTAGTAGTTCCGTGATGACATTTTTTTCTTCCAGTAGTTCCGCTTATACTAAATGCGAGGACACGTACAAAATATGTGTATTTACCATGTATCTACTTGCGAGTACTAAGACTAATTACTTGATACTCGTATCGAAATAACATTGAGTACGAACATGACGTGTTTTGTACATGCATTCGCACTTACGTTAAGCATTGCAAATTGGACTTTACACTACCCTGCGTATTCCTTTTTCAGTGTACATGCTGGTGTCTCCAGACCAGCATGAGCACACGCCTCGTCTCGAGGACTTCTTCTGGACGGGTTCAGGGGACGGGCCTCCACCCCCTCCCGATCCACCGTTGCTGGAGCCTGTTCAACCATCGAGTCCTCTAGTGAAGACCACTACAGTTCTAGCTACCGTGTACTTGGATTCTTACCCTCCGCAGGTATGGGAAATTTGAAAGAGTTATGTACAAATGGTAAGAAAAGTTATTTAGTTCCATGGTGTAAATTTTAGGCAGTGACTGACAGGACAACAGGAGACTGTGTAGAAAACTGCGGCGAGCCGGTCATTCCTGACAGCCTCGAACCAGAAATTCCGGATGACAGGCGGTACTGGCTCCTCACCGTCATACAAGGGTCTACTCCAGATAGCCTTCAGCTGAAACTAGCTAAGTTATATCAAAAAGCTTTCTTAAGGTAAGTAATTTCAAATTAATCCTAATCGAAAGTTGATAAACCAGTCTTCTTATAATTTGATTTGCATATACATTTCAGGCAACAGGAACGCCATCTAGGTATAATCAAATCACTTGACGCGCCGTCGACAAGAAAGAAACACGATGTCCATTCCTTCATAGTCAATAATGATAATAGCTTTAATAGCTTATCTAACACGCCTTTGAAATATTTCGATATTCAGAGTTCGATCGTAACTCCCATGGAGTATAATGCTGTTACTAGAATGGTAAATGCTACAAGAACTCCAAAACTATTTGATGAAGGTGCCGAATTTGTACCAGCAGAAATGAATGCGACTTCTATAAACTCTGAAATAAAAGCAACCACTGTAAGAGAAGTAGAATCTTGGATACTAGCAACGCCAACAGTAATCGTACACAAGAGAGAAGTAACGGACACTAATAAAGAGTTAGAAGAATTTAAGGAAGAGCTGATAGAACCATTAGAAGAAGATGCAAGTAATGAAACGTTACTATTTAAAAGAGAAATTATAAAGCCGGAACAACAACCGCCAGTTCAAGTTCACATTCAAAATATTACTGAGGCAAGTATCAATCATCTTTAGTAAATTATCTTAGATTTTGTGATATTGCTGTGTGTTTAATGTAAATATTTTTTACAGTCACCAGACACAGGAAGCGTGCAAATCGTCTACGTAGTGCTGGTAGGTGGCAGAGCGGTCCCCGCTGCAGTTGCTGCTCGGGACATGAGATTAGTTAGAGACGCAGAAGTTGCTAAAGAACTGGGAGCTGTTGTCACTACGAAGGCTGAGCGTGAGTAGCTAGTATTTCTTTCATTCTCTCATTCTCAACGCTTACAATCAAGACAAGCCTTTATCGCTACAGTCCTTGAAATCGTATGAGCTTATTTTTGGTTTGTCTTCAGCGTTTTTGTTCATAAATCATATTTATTTTGTCAGCAGCGTACCTGAAAGCTGCGGAAGGACTGGAAGGGGAAGCAGTTGGTACAGGAGGAATTTATGGAACTGAACTCTGGGCTTTGGCTGTGGGAGCATCAATAGCTATTCTCATACTGTTGGCATTGTTGATCTTATTATGTTTTTCTCAGAGGTAGGTAACTAACAAAATAGTGTTATAATAAATTAAGTAACTGCAAAATGTAGCTTTACATTCCAGAAAGAAAGCTGCGAAATCAGCAGCTTCACTTCGAGCTTACAGAAATGAGATATTAAGAGAAGCAGAGAGAAATCAATTAAAGCAAGTTCACGAAGAAAAGGATGGCAAGGTGCGTTTTAATTTTTAACCCATCATAGTTTAATTGTAATTCCACCAAATCACGGATCGAAAGCGTACTTGCGTTATAGTATTCAATTATGTATATTTTTTTGTTATAGTTAATCAGCGTGGTATCTCCAAGCAGAACAAGGCCTAGTAGCACTTTGTTGCCAGTTTACAGAGCTGATAGCTCAGGGTATGTGTAGTATTTTTGACCAGTGGGTCAAAAAACTTTGCTTTGTTGTGTTTAATTGATAACTGATTGATATGCCTAGGTCGTCTACATCGTCTTCCGGAGTATCAGAAGTTGCAGCAGCATTGCGTCGTCGACAGAAAAAGCCACATGCGTTGAGAATGCCGCAGAAAAAAAGAGGTGAAGATGTTTCTTGTTAAGCTGATGACAAATCTTCTTTAGTATTTCCATGTTAATAATGAAATCTTCTATTTCAGTGGGCACTACAGACAGTCTTTTAGAAGCTGCTGGTTTGGACAGTTCTGATAGCGGTCAACCGTCTGCTCCTCAAACACCCACCTCATATCTTTCTATGCCTTCCATTAACTCTTTCCCAAGGTGAGATTTGCTCAAGCAACAGATTTTTTATAAAGAAGCTAACATAAACAATATGTATAAATCTATTTTCAGAGGCAACATAGTGGAACCTCTGTCTCGCATCTTGGAACCAGTTTCAGTTCGCCATCTAGATATCGATTCACCGTTATCTAGTCCAAAAGACCCGAGACCAAAAACTGGAGAAAAGACCAAAGACGTTGTGCCAAGAAGACAGATGGCTTCTCAACTGGTCAGACTTGGAAGCATTGATAAAGATCCAGGCGTCATCGGTCCGCTGGTTTGGGACTTACATTGTCAGAGAATGAAAGATGGTATGTGAAGCAGTAGACGTCTTTAGTATAGTAGTAATATTGTATGTGAAATGTTACCAAAGTTCTAAATAAAACATTTACTTCATCAGCATCTAAGCCAACAAGTCCAGCTAAATCCATAACTTCAGCTCAAGCCGCCAAGCCAGGACCCTCGCGCATGAGACAGAGGTTTAACGAGTTGATGGACGACGCATTCACGCTATTCGGAAGTGCGGGTTCGAGTCCCAACTCTCAAGATACCTATACAGTTGACACTGAGAAGGAAAGTGGTCCTGAAAAGAAGAAACGAGGTTAGATTAGATACATAGAAAAATATGATTTGATAGTAGCTTTTGATTGACTTAACATAATAATTAATTTAGAATATTGCAAGTTTAAATAATTAGCACACAAAAGGTACAAAAAAATAAAAAATAAATAAAAGAACAAACTTAGTAACATTCATCATATGATTAAAATCTAATAAAACAATCAAAAAAACATTAATTTGAAGTGACTTCCACAAGGTGCTGTTTTTGGTCTCTTTCTATTGAAAGTGTATATTTGTCAGGTATCCAGCACATAACGCAGGCTCGTAACGACAATGTGCGTCTGCCTGGATCTCCGTACACCGCATTAGACACGATTAGAGGCCGCTCCGCCGGGCCTGGGTAAGTGAAATATCAATAATAGTCAATCTCAAATAAACCAGTAAACATATAATGACTGAGCCTGGTTAACTACCGAGTTAATCTGAAACATGAAAAATAAATTCTCAAAAAAAAAAAAACTAAACAGTTGACCGGGTATTGTATGATATTAGTTAAAAAATAATGTTCTAAGACTTTTCATTCTCGGGCTGATATAACAACCCATACCTTGCGTTATTTAGTAATGGCGGTGAGTCTAAACTAAGTTCTAAACAAAAAATATCTACTTGTGAGTGTCAGTTAGCTTCAAATCGTGTACCTGATGATTTTGTTCGGGTTCAGGCGTGCGGGCAGTGTAATAGAAGCGGAGGGCGCGAGGCCCCGGACCTCGCTGTCGAAGAGTGCCGTGGCGGAGCGCCGCGCGCCCCCGGCCCGCGCCTGGGGACCCACGCCGCCACATGTAAGTCATGTCATTATAGTTTGAACTATATGGAAGAAATAGTGGTGTAAGAAAGAAGAGAGTATAGGTATGTGTGCTGAAATGTTGACGTATTTTTTTAATTATTAATTAATTAAATGATAGATAATTTATAAGATTTCTATTATCGATCGTCGAACTATACATACTGTCCGCGCGCTATCTGAATGCATTCGTGACCAACTCATCAGTATGGCGTACGGAGGGAACCCAACAACCTGGTGATGGTAGATATTTGATCACTACACGGAAATTAGTATTATTCACGAAGCCAATAGTGTCATCATAATGGGGGATTTTCCGACGACAGCCAATGAAAAAAATAATAGTTCATAAAATTTCGGTAGATGGCGTTGACGATTCGTAAATCCGAAGAAATCCGGCGAGTCACCCAGGGCCACAAAAGGATAAAAAAAAAACCACGAAGTGCACCTGGCGCCATCTATCGTCTTAATTAGAACTATTATTTTTATTTTAGAGCTGCCAGAAAATCCCTCATTAGAGCGCTATTTTGCATATTTCGCCTCAGCTGGACAGCTGTTTGGGTACAAAGACGTTGTGGCTCTTTATACTGTTATATTTCAATATTTAAACTCTGATATTAATTTATGCATGACCTAAAAGATAGATAGATAGATTTTTTTATTTTTTTTATTTTTTAGCCAGATAGATTTTTCGACGTTTTGTCATCGAATAGCGCTCATTTTGTACATACTCTTGTGGCGCCATCTAGTTCCAGATTTATTCTCTATTAAACCAGCTCATTTAGTCCCTAGGCACGATCAGAGGCGTTCCAGTTGTGAGCCCCGCACTGCTGCGGGCGGAGGGGCGGCTGGCGGCGGAAGACCCCGCCGTCCCGCTCATCGCCGCCATCAAGAGCGAGATAGAGCGCGTGAGGGACAGCGCGAACAAACAACGCAACGCAGAGTGACGTATGTACTAGTGACGCTAGACAAGTGTAATGTAAGTGTCAGACAAACTATGAATGTAAGCACAGTTTAACCCGTAATTTGGCAGAGAATAAATAAATATTTAAAACAAAAACCAGTTGTGAGGGTGGGATGTCCCCCCATATGGATCTCTTGTCAAATTAAGGGAGATTTGATTTTGTATTCAAAATATTAGTAGTTGGACATTATTATATTATATTTTAAAGCAAATTTAATAAAAATTAGATCCGGTCATTAGTCTAAACTTTTTCGGCAATCTTTTTTATTTATTTCCTGAAATGTTGTAATTTTTCAAATCCAATACATTTATTACTGTATACTTACAAATCATGTTTTAGATTAGAAGTTAAATTAAACATTTAATATAAGAAAATTAGGTTTTGTAGACATTTTAATATTGTGTTATTGTTATTTTTTTGCCAAGTTGTTTGTTAGTTTTAAACTAATGATTTCAATTAATGTAATCGGTAAATCAATTATATTCGATGCCAACTTCGAGTAGTTTTAGTGTAAGTACAAACTAATCTACCTGATTTTTTTAGATATAATGTTTGTGTATCTTTTTTAAATACATTCTTTTACACGTGATTTTGATATTTTGAATTAATAAAAACAACAAATTTATTCTGGTGCAAGTTTATTTGTACTTGAATAAATATAAAATTCTACGATTTTCAGCTACTCAGTCCTATTTAAATATTATAAAAAAGAAATACATAATATGCACAATACATACATTATACCCCGGTGTACTTAATAACTTTGGTTGTTCAAATTAATGGTACAGATTAGTACTTAGATACATTCCTAACCCAGTGATACCACAGCAGTAGAACAAACTTTTAAAACATTTACATATGTGAATAATTTAGTAAGAAGATAAATAATTGAGTGTGAAACAAGAATTATATCCTAGCAGCGCATATTACAACAATGATTAAAAATAATTCAACTTAAAAATAGTTAAAAAATACGTGAAAATAATGCACATATATTATGTTTTGGTTCATACAAACATTACATCTAACAACAATAATTCTAAAACATAACCTAACATCAAAGTCATCTATTTATTCCTTGGGGCGTGCTCGGGGCTAAGCAGACGACCGCGACGGACCGGCTCAACTTTTGCCGGCTTATGCTTATTACGCACGCCCCTAATACAAATCAAAATCATTGTTACATCAATTTCGTATTTTGACAAAATAATTTAACCGGCAATGATTTGATACTACTATACAGGGTGTAAGTGACAGGTCTAAGTGATACAGAGCTTTTATTAAATCATGCTAAATTAATCGACACTTAAAAAGTTCAAGTAATCGGGTTTCTATTATCTGCTCCTACGCAACAAACATCGCACGCGCGCAGCGAGAGGCCGGCCGCTGCTGCAAGGTCGATGCGCGCCCGTGCATCGTCATTTATAATACATTGCTGTTTTTTACTTCTAGCGGTTTTATTTGCAAGAGTGATGTGCTTGGAAATCGTATTTTAATGTTGAATTAATGTAATAAATCTGAAAACATTGAACTTAAAAAATATTTGTTCCGAAAAGAAATTCCACTGGAATATGATTCAGAACCATAAGATGAATGTACTCTATCATTTTGTGGATGACCTGTCACTTACACGCTGTATTAAATTGTGTGATTATATTATTGATAAGTTCGCTTTTCCCGTTAAAGTTTGCATAACTGTCATACATAAAACAAAACATCAGATATTTTTCATAATAATACGGTTTTCCAACAATAAAAATAATAAATAAAAAGGAATATCCGAATTTATATTTGGAACCCTAAGGGCGTTTGCGCACTCATCCGTATCCGATTCTCATTCGATTCTTATCCGTTTCTGATCCGGTTTGGCCATCCTAGTAATTGTATGGACGCTTACGCACCCATACGTATCCTGTTCGTTTTCGATCCGTAAATTCTCAATCCGGATCGGTTTTTTTACGGATCAAAACCGAATCGAAGTGGCCGCCATACAAATTGTACGTACGCTTGCGCACTACACGATTTTTTTACGGATGAAGAGTGAGGTACGGGGAGGGGAAAGCTCGCGCTGCTAGTGATGTGCCAAATTGACTATTTTTTGATAAACAAGTATTTTGGTACTCGTTACAAAAATAATCGAATGCACACTCGAGACAAGAGACTCCAGGATTCTATTTACGTGAAACGAACTATACGAGTAACGTGAGCGACTTTATTGCGGGATCTACATTACATAAGTAGATGTAATTAAAAAAGATCAACCTAGTCTTCGAATTCTATAAGTACCCGAAATCTATACTCGAGTACAGTCAACTGCTTATCAGTCAGTGGTAAAGTGTTAACACTTTGACCTTAAACGCTTCTTGCTTCTATAACATTATGGTCGAGATCAGCTCAGTCAGTCAGCTCGACTCGGCACATCACTACGACAATTATCATGCAATATCGTCTCAAATACGAATGAAAACCGGATCGGATACGGATGAGTGCGCAAACGCTAGACGTGAATTTACCGTCCGCTTTTTACGGATCAAAAACGGACCGGATAAGAATCGGATACGGATGAGTGCGCAAACGCCCTAACACAGGCACTTAATGTCATAATCGTTGGCCCAATGTCAGCCAGCAGTCTTCATAGGCAGTTTGTGTTGATATCTTACCTTCTACAAATAAAATAGTTCACGAAAACTCCACAACATGGCGGACGTCCAACCGATTCAGTGGAGTTTGGTTACGGGGAAAATCACCGTAAGGAAGCATTCACGTAGAAATTGAAGGGTACCGAACTAGCGTATGAATTAAGTGTGAAATCCGCACTGGGCCCGGTCCTTAGGCCTGTTCTCGACATTAAGTGTGATGGCGACGGCGCGCGACCGTTCAGTACCGTTCTCACTGATCACATTCACAATGGCCCGCGCCGCGCGCTAGGCGGACTGCAGCGGCTGGTGCGGCGCGAGTCTCCGCCACTGGCTGCTCTGTCGCTCCTGCTGCTCTTCATCCTGAAAAAAATCCAGATTAATATTCAAAATCAAAAATCAACAGTCCATTGCTGGACTATGAGCCTCCTCCACTTAAGCGGAGGGTTTTGCCATAATCTCCACGCTTGGCAGGCGGGTTGGAGATACCAGAGAGCGCTGCTGCCCGTTCCCTGTTCAATGTGTAGTCCCTAAGTCGCCTCTTGCGACACCCACGGGAAGAGTAGGGGTTGGTGATAAATGCATTCTACTCTGCCGTCACCACACGGCAAATTAATTGATTTGATTAATATTAACATAATGGAATTTAATCCATGTGTTATTTCAGGATGCTTCTTAACTTTTGAGGACTTGTACATGCTGTGTTTGTTGCGGAGTTCTGGTCTTCCACCGTAATCGATAAGAATAACTTCTGATAAGTTGGAACAGGCTGAGATGATGCCGATGATTGATTATATCTATTGAGATGCGTGTCTAATGTCTAGGTAGGTAGCATCGGTATCTTTTTCCAGTTTAGTTTACACTCCTTGCCATTGACTGTTCACTATGCAATACTTTCTAAAGGATTTTAATTTACAAAAGGAATTGCAGCGATACATAATCTATTTTAACTCCTTTACTACGTTGTAACCACCGGCCAATACCAGACATCGCACTCGATCGTACCTGTATGATTGTGATGGAGACTGTGTCAGGCTTGATGTCCTTCATGTCCTCGTTGATGAGCACCTTCTGGTCCTCCGATTGCTGCTCGGAACCCTCGCCCTGCTCGCACATGCTTCTGAAATAATAAATAAATTGTATATCAATACGACAGTTTCAATGAAAGCGGTTTTGAGTAAAGAATAATTAACGATTTTTTGATGACCTAAGACAAACTGTTAGAGAAAACCTAATTTAATGATTACGGAATATGGCTATACATTAAGTGACCTTTCGTAAATATATAATGCCGAAGAAATAAAGTGATTATGGCAGTGCCACATTGATTCTTGGCGTGCTTAAATTATAATTTGAAATATCGATGTTTGGACATTTATTAACATTTTTGCCTGGTCCAAGTTAAATTAACAGTAATAGACTTACTTTCTGCTGCCAGAATGAAATCTGCCACCTTCACCTCGTATTCTGTTCATTGCGTGTCTGTGTCTGGATTCATGTAAATATTTCTGAAAGTTAAAAAAGAAACATGTTTACATTAACTATAGATTCAGATATCAATGTGGAGTTTGCTGCCAACACTGGACTAGCAGCGGTCTTAGAGCTTTTAGCTTTCAAACTGAATGTTTTGGGTTTATTGAGCTGTGTCAAAGGCCTTACTGTATGGTGCTCGACAACCAGAAAACATGTTTCTCATCTTACAACCCACCCAATATAACTGAGTGAGTGTGGTGTTTGTGTACTGGTCTCTTCTTGGGGATCTTGGCTCTGGGTGCCTAGCCTTTTTGACGTAAATGTAAGTTGACAGCAAAGATGATATTATGTTCAGGAAGGATGCGAGTGTTGAAATGACGGCTGATAGGGATGAATGGAGGAAGAAAACATACTGCGCCGACCCCAAATGATGGGACAAGGGCAAGCGAATGATGATATAAGTTGACAGCAATGTTGCCAGTATGAATTTTCTTTTTACTGTCTATCACGGTGGCGCCATCTACAAGTAACTTGCAACCCTATTGGGACAACGCTTATAAAAGAAAATATTAATAAAATACTTATAATTTAATACTATATTAAGGTATAACGTGGACAGATTATTTGATGAAAGTTACCAGGCGCCGGTGGATGCAAGTAGCGCAGGACCTTTTACGTTGGGAACCTATGGAGGAGGCTTCTGTTCAGCAGCGGACGTCTTCCGGCTGGATGCTCTAGCTTACCGGCCTCTCCTTGGGGATCTTGCCCAGCTCGTGCAGCTTGGCGCGCGCGGCGCGGCGCTTCAGGATGCGCTTGTACTGGCGCGCGTTGACGTACAGCAGCGGCTCGTCGTCCTCGCCCGCCGCCTCGGCCGCCGCGCCGCTCGAGCTCGCGGACATCGCGCCGTTCACCATCTGCTACATACATTTGGTTATCAAAACTGTTAGCTGGAAGACGTAAAACTATCGACTAGGAATAGCAACATCTCTACTGTGATAAAACTAAGAGAACATGTAATATAAACATATTAAATATGAATTATAAATTCCCTTTCGCTCAAGAAAGATTAGAGTGCTATTAAATTTGCACATATAAAGAGAAAACTCAATCAATATAAATCAATCAACGGCCCGTTACAGTCCACTGCTGGACTATGAGCCTCCTCCACTTAAGTGTTTGGTTTTGCCATAATCTCCACGCTTGGCAGGCGGGTTGGAGATCGCAGATTAAAAGGTTACTGTATCAGAGAGCGCTGCTGCCCGTTCCCTGTTCAATGTGTACTCCCTAAGTCGCCTCTTACGACACGGGAAGAGTAGGGGTTGGTGACAAATGTATTCTACTCTGCCGTCACCACACGGCGATCAATCAATATAAATACGAATAATAAATATTTTATTTCGGATTCAAAGTGATACTTATCCATATTTTGTTAGTAAGAACTTATAGTTCAAGTTAGTAAGGTAATCTATATTTATGTAAACATTTGAATATGAAATGTTTCTTTTTCCTTTTGTTAAAGGACACGTGCACATCCACCTAGTACTTAAGGATGGGACTGTCCACTTTATCCCTCATAATATTCATGAAGTTGTTGGTGCTACCAAGAACCCGACCCATCAGGGATGCAACTTTCTGACGTACGATGCTATGAAAATCCGCAATACGGGCCTCCGCGAACATCCCTGACGCACTGCAGTATCGGGGAAGCCCCAACAGCATTCTAAGTTCATTATTATACTGGACCATGGAAAGATCTATGCTTGGTATTTCGCTACGGGATAAAATCCGAAACGAAATCATCCGGCAGAGGACCAAGGTGGTGGATATTGTCCAGAAATGTAGCAAGCTGAAGTGGCAGTGAGCTGGCCACGTCTGTCGCAGAACCGACAAGCGTTGGAGCAGACGGGTTCTCGAATGGAGACCGCGTCTTGGGAAACGTAGTGTGGGACGCCCCCCTGCCAGGTGGACTGATGACCTGAAGAAGGTCGCTGGTGGTGGCTGGATGAGGAAAGCGGGTGATCGTGCGCTTTGGCGTACCCTTGGGGAGGCCTACGTCCAGCAGTGGACTGCAATAGGCTTATTGATTGATTATACTGGACACGCAATGTAGGCTTTCTGCGTGTAGTCACAGATAATATAATACTACGTACAGATGCCTCATCTCATACAAAAAAACTGTACCCTCAAAACTCGGGCTATTCTTCGGGCTATTTTGTTTCCTCTATTAGCTCACTAGATGGTACTACGTGCGCACTGACCTACAAAACTGCGAAGATACGCCATCTAGTGCCAAGTTGACGATTTTTCTGGAGTATTCTTATCACTAGATGGAACTAAATGCAGCCATTTAGTATAAATAGCGTAAAGGCATGTCTCCTGCGAATGTTTTGGACCACACCACGTCTACACTATACACAAATTCGTGTTACTACTATTCAAAAACATTAAAAATGTTTAAATGCAAAAACAAAACATCGCTGTGTCAAATTAAAACTATTAGATAATAGATGTCGCTGTATGTGTGATATGTCATAAACAATATAACTATTAGACGATAGATAGCGCTGCAAATGACAATGATTGCTTAGACTCTACGTAGTGCCAAATGTTGTCACTAGATGTCATCAATAATGTAGAACAAAATTTCCGTACTGAGGAATAAGACCCCGTGGTGTAGTTGACCCACAGGCCGCACGAGTGGCAAAATGCCTTGAACAGTGTTATGTGTAAATGCAACATTTCCTCACCATCACGATGTTGGGCTGGTTGACGATCTGTTGTTGCTGCACGGCGTTGCTCACTCCCGCCACTTGTACCAAGTTGCCGTTCAGGTTTATCACTGCAAATATGGGTTAGGTACCATCAATATGACTCTCCAAAACCTAAACTTGATGTTGCAGTTCTATCCGTGTACCCAGCACCATTGTATTATTACAAGTGACATCATCATCAAACAAATATTATTTATGGCTTTGATTAATAATAAAAATAATATTTTATTTAATTTTATCAGTTCTTAATTGCAGGTTAAAAGGAATTCCGTCTCAAACTTTTGCTATCTCTCTTATCAGCAATGATTTCTAAGGGCTCGTCATCTCGTCATACCTCTTGTATGCGGCTGTCAAGACGTATTGACGGCAAAAAATATCCGCTTGTATGCGGCTGTCAAGACGTATTGACGCAGCGGCGCAGGCGACTATAAGCGCCGCAGACAAAGGAATGTTACAAAAGCGCGCGCCGCATATAAAATACGAGTAGTGTGTACAAAAATAAAAAACGTATTAAGCAAGTAAACATGATGTGTACGTGTATTCTCTCTTTATCTGTAGCAAGTTCCTAAAATGTTACAGTACGACACAAATGAGTAGACATAAAATGAGGGCGCTGTGCGGAGTAAATTGGCAACACTGATGATTTTTCAGCCAATCATTACAAATACTGTTTTTGGCTACCAATCACTGCTAGTTTGTCTGGTGTTGCTTTTAGTAATGATATTATTTTCATTGGGTGAATGGATATGGACATTTATATGTAGTAATTATAGTCATTTAAGGTTACTAGTATTTTGTATTGTATTGATACTTATGTGTGAAGTCGACCAATTCGCACTGGGCCAGCGTGGTGGACTGAGGCCTAATCGCCCTAATTCAGGGTAGGCTCGAGCCCCTCGGTGGGGACTTATAATGAGCTGTTAATGATTATAGTCATTCCTATTTAATGTGTCTATATCCATGGATAAAGTGGGATCTACCCGTTGCATCATTATTTAATTTCTTTGTGTGGTAAATACTCACTGGTGGGTTGGTGTAGGATCTGGTGTTGGTCGACGGGTTGCGGCTGTGCGGGCTGGTAGATGAAGGTCTGTCCGTCCGGCGTCTGCACCAGCTGTACGGGCTGCTGACCCGCACCTGCGCAGACGATGCTACTATACACGAGATGGTACAACTACCACCGTGTCGGTGTCGAATTAGACGACTGGATTTGGGTTTAGTCATACCTTGGCTATTCCATACATCCTCCGCCTTTTGAATGCCTACTACTCGATTACAATAGCCTCCGTGGTCGAGATTTCGACGCCTATTATGGAGGTTCCGGGTTCGATTCCCGGTGGGGACACTATCGAGCCAAAATCTCTTTGTGAGACTTTCCCTTGTTTGATTAGGACATTGCAGGCTGAATCACCTGATTGTCCGAAAAGAAAGATGATTCCGTGCTTCGGTTTTCGGAAGGCACGTTAAGCCGTTGGTCCTGGCTACTATCTAGTCGTTACACCAGCCAAGTCAGTGGATTTTGCCGGTTCTATAACACTGACAACAGGGTCTGTGAGGTCGGTTGTGGACCTTACATACAACCCACACAAAGATGATGACTACTAGTAAAATGCGCGCCATGCTACTAGTTACCGACGCGCGGCCACGATGCTAGGTACGCTGCACGGCTGACAGCGCACGCGGCGACTTTATGTATATAATAGGTACCCTTATCAGTTAACAAACATGCACAGCAATGTTCTTATTTTAAAATTTAAGTTATTTATATTAGAATGAAGCTTTTTACATGTGGTGTAACTGAACAAACATCGAATATTAAATGATATTCAATCTTTCTTTTAAATTTAAATGCAAAATTTGAATCCTATTACAAGAAGAACATCACACATACCTAAGTTTTTTAATAATTTACATTAGAAGTTTTTAATTCATAATTATATTATACAGGTACTAGCGGTCCGCCTGTAAGATTTTCCCGTGGGAATAAAACCTTTTCCCGTTAAAAATCATCTTACATGTTAATCCAGGTTACAAACTATCTCCATTCCAAACATTCAAATCTATTGAGTATAAGCGTGAAGGCGGAACAAACATCTAAAATATATTTTCACATTTATGATATTATTATAGTGTGATAAATACTGTAAAGTTATCTTACCTTGCAGACTAGATAACGGTAGAACTTGTAGTTGCTGCAATTGTTGGCCACCAGGTGTCGCCACCTAAAAAAATAATATTACATTACAGATACAATGAACATTAGTAATTTTAATTTGTCCATATTTTATACTTTTCTTAAAATGGTACAGATAAAAGGCTATGCTAAGTTAACTGGCTATTATTAAAACTACCTTAAACAAAAATAAAATAGCACAGGGTTTTAAAAATTATTGATAATAATAATGGAGTATAATATTAGTATACTATAGTTGGGTTACTGTAGGATGAGCTCTGACAGATTAAAATTTTAATAACTTTTTAATATTATTTCGTGTATTTATTTATTTATTAAGTAAAATTACATACTGTTTGATGATAAAATAAGAGGTGAAATGACTTTATTTTTAATTATTAGCTATTATGGTTTTTAAACTGAATATTATAAAAAAAGTTGTTAATGTCGTATGAAGAATTTTGAAACTGTCAGAACTCATCCTATAATAACCCAACTATAACTAGTATAAACTCATATGAAAGGTTTTTTAACTACAGAACAATTTTTTGTAGAGAATAGGGAATATGCACAACATTTTTAAATTCAATAATCGAAATATTTCAAATATCTTGCTCAGAAACATAGTTTATAAAGCTTCAAAGTTGAAGGTTAGACAGAGAGGTCCGACGTGACATGTGACGACATATGATCCGCCATAGAAAATTTTGTTTTCATAAGAGGGACATTTAGGGATATTTGTTCAATAATGTTGTATCCAGTTTGTTTTTTGATCAATGTCGATTCTGTTTTGACTGTCAGTATTCTATTTTTGTATACTTTCAGATGAACTATGAAAAAAACTAATATTTTTCTATGCATATTCCCAATTGCTGATTGGGCAGCATAGATGACTAATAGGAGTACAATACCACTACCTGGATTTGTGGTGTTCCAATCTGGTTGCAAGAACAAAAAAACATATTTTCCTTTTTATAAAGCAGAATACAATTAAATATTTTTAGATTCATAGAAAACAACCAAAAACGTACCTTCCAGCGGGAATTAAACCCACAACATGTTCAAGTTCAAGTCCCGCTGGACGTTTTTGGTTATTTTCTATGAAACTTAAAACATTTAATATCTCTATTGTTTGAGTATAAACAATAAGTGAAATATACCATAAAAACAGAAGATTTTCTCAGAATATTATTATTCAAAGACAAATTAAAATAGTTTCAAATAGTAAACATAATTTTAAGCATATTTTGTCATTATTTATTTTATTTATATTATATTTATTATGTGAAGTATGAGAAATCACAGTTAGTATGTATGTATACGTAACATTAAAACTTTTTAACAACTTTTCAATGTGTACTGTTTTTTACAGCTAAATCTAATTTTGGGTATTTAATTCTTTGTTTCTTCTTAGCTTTAAATACATATAGAAAGGAGATTTTATTATACCTGAATCGCAGGAGCATTAGAAGGTATAGCGTGGACAACCAGCTGTTGTCCGTTTGGGCCCTGAATCATGTGCGGAGTGTTGCTCATCTGCAGTACTTGCAGCTGCTGACCGTTGATAGTCACCATCTGTGTTCCATCCGAACTCTGGATCTGAGCATGCTCCATGTTAACTGCTGAAACTGTGGACAAAGATATTAGAAGTTTTAAAGAATGAGTATGTACCTAATTATAAGTATCTATTTTGCTACGAGTACTTAGTAAAAGTTTTTAGTGTTTTTAATCCTTGAAAGTACGTCATATCCTATAGTTAGATAAGCTATGAGAAATGTAGTACCTACCTACTGGTTGGACTGTCTGTTGGTAGGTACGATGAATTAGTTAGCCTGGTCGGACTTCCTAGACAAAGAAATCGCAGTGTTCAAGATAGTAAGCAATCTTACCAGGGCAACTTGTAGTGATTGTTTAGAGACACCAAGAGTGGATATGGAAAACTACTACTGTACCTCGCGGAAATATGCGATACGTCACAAGTACGAGGCCAACGAAGCAAACGTAATCAAAATGGCTGCGTTTCACGTAATTTCGTACGACATTGTGGAAATTTTCAAACGAAATACGAAACTTTTCACAAAATTCCAATATTGCACCGGTATACCCATTACAAAACAATATTCGCCGAAAATTGTATTGAGAACTTACGTTGGGTCCTCACTGGTATTTCGATGATTGGTTGACAAAAGATAGACCAATGGCCGAAGTCAATGATCACAAGAACGCAGAAGATTGGTTCGGCGCATTACCACTCCCATGAAAGCGCGGGGTCCTCGCTCTCCAATGCTGATTCGCGTAATTAAAATTTGTCTATGGTTAATGTTGCTACCCTCAAAATAAAAAAAGTACTGATTCCGCTATAAAATTTGTAAATAATATAAATATAATTGTATACTAATTTTCTTTCTTTCTTTACTTACTTATAGTTAACTTTGTATTTATTGCAATGATTTTTGTACATGTACTTTGATTAATGATTCTTTTCTATTCTATTGGAGTAGGTATGCTAAAATTTCTTGTCTAATATAGAAATACGAAAACAATTTCGAGATTTTATGGTTTTACACTATGTTTTCGTAGTTTTAACAGAAAAAGTTAAAGATTACGTTAAAAATTCAAAAAACCAAATGACCCATTTGAAATTTGTGACGTAATCTTATTAACAAATCTAAGTTTTTACAAAAGTCGTGTACAAAGTTTGTGTACAAGCTTTGTTCACGTTTGACGATTTGATATTAGAAAGGGTGATATTGCGTATTTTTGTCAATCAAATCAACGAGTATGGTTCTCCGTCGTCGTCGGTCGTATGACGGACGTCACACCATTGATTTACAACAAGCCTAGATAGAACATGAATGCTCAAAAAATGGGCCGGCAAAGCGGTGCTCAAGTACTACATTACCGCAGTACATGGCAATAAAAATTCTACTGTAATGGTAGACAATAAGGTTACAAAATACACCACTCACTTTTCAATCCCAGCGTACCTTCAAATAGATGATATGTTTCTAGTGTATTTTTGTATGACACGCTATATCTAGGCCTGTTGTAAATCAATGTGGCACACGGTCAAAAGTTCAAAACGATTTTTAAGAAAACCTTAACGATTATCATTTAAGCCCAAGTCACACAGAGCGGGAGTGGCGCGGTCCGGGGCCGGGACAAGCGGGACAGCGCTATGCCGCGCCATAGCACCGTCCCGCTTTCCCGGCCCCGGACCGCCCCCGGCACGGCTCTGTGTGACTTGGGCTTTAAAACATAAAAAAAATACTGACATTTTTTTATCAGACCAGACCCCGTTTCGTACAAAAACTGAAACTGTATGATTCTCTAACAGCTCGGGTGATGCAGGGTGCTGGGATGGTAATGTGCGATAACCTTAAATATATATTTTTATATATTAATAATAAAAAAACAAAAATAATGGCTAATAATACATAAATAAAATCCAAAATTCTATAAATTTTTGAATGCTGGTAACACTATAAATCTAAAAACAACTAATAACCCTCTTTTTGCTTCGCCATAGTCGGGTAAAATTACAGCGCATGTCGGTACAGACGAGCGATTTTTTACAAACGCTGAAGCGAAAGCGACGAAAGAAAAACAAAATTGTCCATGGAATTTGAATGTCAATCAAATCAATCAATCTCATCTCAATCTTCTCATCTCACTCACCTCAACCCAAAAATTAACGACGACGCTTTGTTTAGTGGTTTATAAATGAAAATTGCGTTTTGATTCAAGTTCTGTGAATTAATGTGCGGATGTTTGTGCAAATATAGGCTGTCATAAGATGAATTCAACAATATCTGACGATTTAACTCGTGAAAGTTTAGCTTCCGAGGCAGCAAAGTGTGTTGGTAGGTTATAGTTTGAATATCGAAGTATGTCATTTCATTTGTTTTGTTTACAGATGTTTAGCATTAATTTCTTGATTTTCAGGAAACATTTTTGCTAGAAGCCAAAACGTTACTGCATTACACAAGGAACTGTTGGAGATAAACCTCACTGTGACTGCTTATATTGAGGAAAGTAAGAAGCGTTTGGAGGGCCTTCGTTTGGCCTTGGCAAACGACGCTAAAAGCTCCCACCAAGTGGTCGAAATCTTATCAAAGAAGTGTAAGTTTTTACTGAAATTTTAATGGTTATAATTTCTAGTTTATAGTAACTCCAATAGTATACATGAATCCTAATATTTTTCAGAAAAAATGTCTAGTGCTCCAACAACACCACGCAAACGAAGCAATAGAATCAACATCAAATCTCTGCAGGAAGACAATAACAATACAAGCAATAAGTTTTCAGAACACCATCAAGCCAGAACTTTTGTACAATGGTACAAGCACATGGTAGACAATGAACGACAAAACCTCTCTTTGTACATGTCTGATGATGCTACACTAGAATGGTTTGGCCGTACAATAAAAACAAGAAAAAAAGTGTCATCTTTCTTGAAATATGATATGCAATGCTCAAGACATGACTTTACTAGTGTGGAGAGCATTGAGAAAATTCAAACAAGACGTGAGGATGTCCAGAGGTTTGTATTACATACTCATTTTCAATTATTTAGTCTTTTTATGAAAAAGAACACATAAATAGAAAATTGCTTAGTTTTTTGTTTTATTTTAATTTTTATTGGATTCAAAACCCACTTGGAAAACTAACGATCCATAATTCTAATAAGGCAACTAATTGTTACAGAGAGGAAGATTCAGCTTTAGCTAGTCCACTCCACTCGCCAGAATTAAAAGTTAAAAAAAGTGGGAAAAGAAGATTATTAAGATCAAGCTGTAATAGCCCTGAATGGGCAGAAGGGTGTCAGCCTGATGACGAGTATGAAACTGAGAAAAAGAAGACACGAACTGATGATACATTTTTGAATCAGCAACGTGAAAAAAGTCACAACAATGCTTTAAAGAGAGAGTGCTCCGAGGACACCTTAGTAATAAGCAACAAAGGGGATGGGGTACAAAGAAGGGGAAAGCGGAAATGTGTGCAGGTCACACCTCCAAACTTAGAAGTAGGCCAAGGGGATTGCATGCCTTCTACTAGTACAGACTCAAATAAATCTCACAATGCCTTAAACGCTCAGTTGCCAAAATTAGCTGTAGAATGTAATGGTTACATAGAATTTACTCGAACAAAAAACAATAGAAGTATAGATGCAGCAAAGTGGGAGAGGAAATGTAAGTTTCAAATCAGTTACTCTGAAGATCCATTGAATGTTGGAGAGTATATCATATGGGCATTACGTTACACTGATGAAAGTAAATGCAGGAGGAATCTTTTGGCTGCATTTGAGGAAGCAGCAAAAGAAGAGTTGAAGAATGTGTAACCTCTCACCGAATTACTGCATAGATTATGCTTAAAGTAACAATACTGGAGATCCATAAAAAGGTTATTACTTATTTCTATAGGTTTTGCCTTATCTGCCTTGCACTAACTGCACAATTTTTATTGCTATTGTACAGAGGACAAAGAATATTAGCCGCTTGAAACGGTTTGAATTTTCTCAAGATATTTTTTTATTTGTTATGAAATTTTGTTTACATGTATAGTTTACTAAACTGCACAATTATGGGAAATTTCATGACAAAGCATAAATAATTACCAGTGAAAACTTAATCCGTTGCAAGCAGCCTGGCCTGACTATATCCTTTGTCCTCTGTACTACTGGATCACATACAATACTTGTGGTTTTTTTTTTTAAACTTAGTTTTGATAAACTTGTGATATATTTTTTATGTTATGGATGTCTATTTTCTCTTTTTAAATATTAGTTTACATTCTGACCTATCTGTACCTCTTTGAGTATGAACTTGTAATGTACTATAACCTAGGATATAATGTTGTCTGTAAGGTAGATAAGATAGTATTAGTTCCAACTATGTTATGTCATGTCATGCTCAGGATGTTGATGATGATGATGATAGTGTATACTAAAATTATATTCCTAACAAATATACTTGTATTCTAAACTGTTTTTCCAAACAGTTTTTTTCCATGCATACAAAATAACTACCCTAGCTAGTAGAAGTATCTTTAATGGAATAACTGATTCTCGCCAATATGAACAGTGTAATTTTGGGATTATGTTTTTTCCTGTATAACTCTTTTCAATTAGCCTTATGTACCACCGACATTTTAGTTTGTACTTAGTTTAGATTTCTGATAGGAGCATTGTAACTTTAAAAGATAAAAAAAAAAAAAATAGAGTAAGATTAGGTTTAGAGACACATTGCAAAAGATGATCATGTCAGATCAGATTCTTCCATTAGGATAATCATGTAAGGTGTTGTATGGCGATTATATGTGTATTGTTTCTCAAGTTTTTATAGATACAGTCAGCTGGAAGTGCATGCCTATTGCAATTGGAGTTTTCTTGAAAGTGTTTAATAATTTAATTTGATATAATGGTTAGTTATTGGATATTGTAGTACAATTTTAAGTCCTAAATAAATATTTCAAAAGAATTATGCACTTTGAAGAGACCTTATTGAAGTTTGCCATGGCAATAAAATTGGTACTATGCATTTTTGCAGCTGACTGTACTTGGAACTTGCTAATGTGGTTGACTAAAATGTATTATGAAATATTTTTTAACCTGTATTATAATAATGTGCCTTGTTGTACATACCTATTATTATATTCCCCCAAGCGCATAGTTTGATTAACTAATGGATTTAACAATGAGATTTGATAATGCCCTTTGTTATGCCTTCACTTTGGAGCTACTTTTAAAAGAAATACATTCACTTCTATAACACTCTATTGTCTATTACTATTAGAAATAGGATTCATATAAATTCTATACAATACACATATTATGGGTCCTATATTATATTCATTTAAAAGTAGTTCCATATTGTAAGATTTATGTTTGTTATACATTACTTCTGAAGTAATGTTATGGAAGATTTTTGTTTGATTACGCTAGAGATGTATAAGACAAATAAATATTGTTTAGAAATAAATGTTTGTTTTAATGTACATAAAACACATTTTCATTATAAAAATACTTTATTGTTCAACTAAAATAATGATTTACCTATTTATAAAAGAAACATTTACAAGTTACAAGCTAACTAGACCCTCACCCCTCGGTTTCCTCCGAGCTCCCCCCCTATTGATGTTTTAATTAAACAGTCTTTATTACAGAGTATCAAATCTGAAAATGGTCAAAATCTTTAATTCATAATATCAATTAATTGATTGCATTTGCCACACATTGTGATTGAGCAGGACTTAAAACTAAATTGAGTCGGAGTGGAAAGAGCGATTGTTTAGCCTAGCAAAAATTCATAAATGCAAGTTGGTATCAACTTCATAATGCAAATCTCAGATCTAAATGCTGTGGCACCTTTATGGCTTAGCGAGCTGCACTAAACAATATAATATATTATTCAAACCAATCCAAATAGATTAGAAATAAAACAAATTTTATCTTAAATGATATAAATACCAATCAAAGGCTTAATCTAATAATAATAGCAACTGCGAAGTACAATCATATTTTTATTCTTGAGCTATAAGGTGTGTTTATAAGGCTTGCTATAACCACCTAAGAGGTTTTTCAGTAATTTTGGCTTTTACTTCCCGAAAAGATTTAGTATATAAAATCACAGAACAGTGTCAACACTTTAAAACCTATGTATTATACACCATGTTTCTTTTCTGAGCAAGTATGATTTATAATGTTACTACTTACAAAAATCCTCCACTTATGTTATAATTAAATTAATTCTGGGGCTGTGGATCAAAATCATTGCCGTCATTAAACATAGTATCTTCTAAATCTTCTTTAGCATCATTATTTTCTAGAACTTGTTCATGGATGGGATTGTTCACTTGTAAAGAGGGACTTTGGTTAGGTGGTGCCGCAGCGGGAGTTATTTTAGAAGATGGTGATGGAGGAGGTAGGCTAACTGTATTCAGTGCCAATTTTAGTCTTACAATTTCCTTCTCTAGCTCACCAATCTTTTCTTTTTTTTCTGTTAGCTGTTTCCTTAAGGTATCTATGGAAGCAGTTTTAGTAAGTTCCAAGTCTTTTAGAGATGCAAGCCCTGTATTGCACATTTTCACATCATCTAATGACCTTTTGTACTGTTTCTGAACAATTACGAGTTCTTCTTTGACACCTTTTACAGTTTCATTCAGTAACTTTTTCTGTTTTTCTAACTCATTTGCTTTACTAACATAGCTTTCCTTCTGCTCGAGCAGAGATATCGAATCCTCCATGCATGTTGACTGTTGTTTGGAGCACTCCTGCAGCTGCGAGCTGACTTCAGTAATTTGTGTTCGTAGTTCAGTCTCTAGGCCCCAGCTATTGAACAGTGAAAGTGTAAGCAAAATACACACTGCAAATACGATGTACATCGGCCAACGACGCATGTTTTCTATACCCATATTCCAACTAAATATTTTTAATAAACGTATTATTACTTTACTTTTTTTATGAAAATTACACTTTTGTTTGACAGCAGACAGACTATAGAATAGTTTTTTTAATAGGCTTGTTTAACGGCTTTGGGTGTAAGTAACTGGAATGAAAGCGTAGTTTAGTTACAACCATAGACAATCAATAAGTTTTTTTTAACAAACATTGCAGTAATCTTCGGGTAAAATCAATTTTAAGTTGGCATCCCTCTGATTTAGTCACGTGACCGCTTTGTAAATCATAGACACAGCGATCCTTCATCGACTTCTTTGGTTTATAGCCACGAGGTTTTTAGCAATATTTCAATTTTGTAGTGAAATAATAAAAAGATACTTCATTTTATTGGAACAAAATGCCACCTAGTAATCCTCTGCCGCCTAAAGAAAATGCCCTTTTCAAAAGAATTTTGGTAAGTACAATTGTAAACATACATTTCAAGTTTCAGTAGCTTGTCATTCTGAGGTGATTATGTTCAATTTTATAATAATGATTTGTATGGCATCGGTATCGATATACTCTCTATGTAATCGTCTTTCCTTTTTCATTTGTGGTCAATACGAATCTGGGAGATGAAACTATTTGCCTGAATAGTTCAATTTGTAATCTAGATCTTGATAATGCACCCTTTTATGGATGTTGTATTGGTCTAGGATAGAGGTTAATTTAATATCGTATTATTTTCAGCGTTGCTACGAACATAAACAATATAAAAATGGACTGAAATTTGCGAAACAAATCCTGTCCAACCCTAAATTCGCTGAACATGGAGGCAAGTATTTTGAATTTGTTTTAGTGCAATTTTTGTAGAAACTGTTCTAAATTGTTTTCATGACAGATTTCTTAAAGTTTTGTTATAGGTCCAAAAATAATCAATTTTGTAATTTATGTTTTTATTTTCAGAGACACTGGCTATGAAAGGCCTCACTTTGAACTGCCTAGGCCGCAAGGATGAAGCGTATGAGTATGTCCGTAGGGGCCTCCGCAATGACCTCAAGTCACCTGTCTGTTGGCATGTATACGGTCTCTTGCAGCGGTCTGACAAGAAGTATGATGAGGCCATTAAATGCTACCGCAATGCTCTTAAATGGGAAAAGGAAAACATTCAAATCCTGCGAGATCTCTCTCTGCTCCAAATACAAATGAGGGATTTGGAAGGCTATAAAGTGAGTTTTATTTATTTGTTGAGTATCAAGTCTTGTTAGTATCATCAACATTATGTAACTATCTATTATAAAAAAAAAACAAATAGCACTAAATTAAAAAATAAAACTTTAGTTAGTGAGGTCAGAGTATAAATAGGAACTTAATTAAAATATTAAAACGACAACTAAAAATAATAATACTAAAAATATAAATTGTTATTATATTATGGTAACAAAAGCTGTTTGATAACATAATACATGCAAATATGTATGATGTACTCTTTACAAAACCAAATAATTACATTGATTTTGGTATTGGTGTGTCTGTTCTATTCATAAAAAGTGTTTGTTGTGATATTCCTTTGTGATATTTTGCAGATATTTGCATTGATTTGGATATCTGCATCCACATCTGTAATAATCAATGCAGAACTCATGCAGATGAACATCAATTGTATACATATTGATTGCTTATCTAATAAAAAAACATAGAATTTAATATAATTTTCTAAGTCCTTTCAAAAAAATTAAAATCCGTATCAACAGATGTAGCCATTAAAAATCTGCTGAACTAACTGCATCTTTTGGTGTGCATCTGGATTGAGGGCCCATTTTTCTAATTATTGCTAAATGAGATGAAACTTACAGGGATTTTAGTTAAAAATAGCTAAAACTTGAAGCAAAGATTCTTAAATTTCTTAAACCTGAAACAAAACAGCTATGATCAAATAACTTGGGCCCTCAATCCAGATACACACCATCTTTTGTTAAAAAAATTGCATCCACAACATTTCTGGTTTACAAATCATGAAGCATCCCTACATACTGTTTAATCTTTTCTGCCTACCAGTTATAAATGTCATTCAATACAATACAAATATTCTTTACAGGATACCCGTTACCAACTGTTTATGTTAAGACCTACACAAAGGGCATCCTGGATTGGTTTTGCAATGAGTTATCACCTCCTTGGTGATTACGAAATGGCAAATAGCATCCTCGATGCCTTCCGCACCAACCAAATGAAAGGACCATACGATTATGAGCATTCGGAATTGCTTCTTTACCAAAACATGGTTCTGGCAGAATCGGGACAATATGACAGGGCTCTGCAGCATTTACATAAATTCCAAAGCCAGATTTTGGATAAACTGTCGGTGAAGGAGACTTCTGGTGAATATTTATTGAAATTGAGAAGGTTAGTGGCATTAGTTATTATTTATCAATGATCAAATACTAAATACTAAATACGAAATACTATTTGACAGAAAGCAAGTATGAGTTTCCCCAACTATACATATACAAGGTGGAAGGTTTAGGTATAAAATAACCTTCAAAGATTGTTTTTAACACGCTTTTATTATTTTAATTACATTACTGTTGTAATGCATCTTCTTTCTTTCAAAATTTTATTTATTTATTTTATTTTATTATTTATTGTACACAGATACAAAATAATATTTGTTTTATATAATACATAAAATATGTGCCATATATTAGGTTAAAAAATATATGTATTAATATTTTTGATTTGTTGTGCATGTTGTGCATGTTTGGATTGGGTGAATGTTTTTTATTTGTGAGTGATGTCATTGTCACTCTATTTTAACAACTGTTTTACCCATTGTTGTCTATTGTGTTTTATGTATGAATGCAGATAGTGGATTTCTGAAATTACTGATGCCTTAACTTATTTGCGCGCGACGGCGCTATATGTGCGTAACGCACATATGTAACAAAATATAAAATATGTTACAAATGTTGCATATTTACAAGCAAACGCACAGTGCGTTAGCTTGTTTGTATGGCTATGTTACCAGTGTCACGGTATTCTTATGGAAACATATACATATCAGACGGCACTTAGCACACAGATCCATGCACTAGGCAGCAGTGTTAGGCTTAAATAGGTGTGACGAGTTCCCTTGAGTTTGTAGTCTTTTATTATAACTGTTTTGACATAGGGAGGTTTTTTAATATAGAGAAGCATAATGGAATAGTCAATAAACAACCTTTCAATAAAAACCATGTATTGTGAATATTACAGATTCAAAGAAGCAGAGTCATTGTACGAAGACTTGTTGAAACGGAACCCAGAAAATGTGATGTATTACCAGAAACTGTCTGAAGCTAAGCAGCTCAGCAGTCCTGAAGAAAAAGTGGCCTTTTATGATGTATATAAGTAAGTGCATGCCGTGTGGTGACGGCAGAATAGAATACATTTGTCACCAACCCCTACTCTTCCCGTGGGTGTCGTAAGAGGCGACTTAGGGAATACACATTGAACAGGGAACGGGCAGCAGCGCTCTAGCGCTCTATGATACAGTAACCTTTTAATCTGCAATCTCCAACCCGCCTGCCAAGCGTGGAGATTATGGAAAAACCCTCCACTTAAGTGGAGGAGGCTCATAGTCCAGCAGTGGACTGTAACGGGTCGTTGATGATAAGTAAGTATATTCAATGTTGGGCTCCAATTTTACTATTTACAGTATTCATAGTGTAGGTATTCAGAATAAGAATAATCTTTATTAGCTTTCTTCTTGCCAATGAATGAAAAGACAACATAGACGTATCTGTTTTAAAACTGATGCATAGATCTAGTGACTAATTTGTATTACACTGCTGTGTTTGCGTTGCACTGGCAATGGTAAATTAGTATTGAAACAGCAATGATTATTAGTTAGCTACCAATATTTAGGAAAGTAATCAATGCTTTTCTGTGGCTAAGGAGAAAGACCACACCCCTATTTGCTAAGAGTTGTAAATACTGAGATCTTCATATGTATCTCTTAAAAAAATTCTTCCATTACTGTTAAATTTTAACATTATGAATAGTTTTTCAGAAGAAGTTAGATTTGCAGTGGTTTCTTTGCTTGACAAAATCTGTGGTAATTAATTATTAAATCTGTGTTAGTAATTTAACTTGCTTACATTATAAAGCTTATGTGATATGACATATTGGTGAGGTGCCCCCCTATCCAGTCGAGATTTCGACGCCCATTACGGAGGTTCCGGGTTCGATTCCTGGTGGGGACACTGTCAAGCAAAAATCTCTTTGTGAGACTTTCCCCAGTTTGGTTAGGACATTGCAGGCTGAATCACCTGATTGTCCGAAAAGAAAGATGATTCTGTGCTTGGGAAGGCAATCCAGTCGAGATTTCGACGCCCATTACGGAGGTTCCGGGTTCGATTCCCGGTGGGGACACTGTCAAGCAAAAATCTCTTTGTGAGGCTTTCCCCAGTTTGGTTAGGACATTGCAGGCTGAATCACCTGATTGTCCGAAAAGAAAGATGATTCTGTGCTTGGGAAGGCAATCCAGTCGAGATTTCGACGCCCATTACGGAGGTTCCGGGTTCGATTCCCGGTGGGGACACTGTCAAGCAAAAATCTCTTTGTGAGGCTTTCCCCAGTTTGGTTAGGACATTGCAGGCTGAATCACCTGATTGTCCGAAAAGAAAGATGATTCTGTGCTTGGGAAGGCACGTTAAGCCGTTGGTCCCGGCTACTATCTAGTCGTTACATGAGCCAAGTCAGTGGCCTTTGGCGGCTCTATAACACTGACACCAGGGTTTGTGAGGTCGGTTGTCGACCTTACAACCCACACGATGATGATGATGACCCCACGCAAGTACTCCACTGCTATGCAGACTTCTTTTTGTTGCTTCCTTTAACTGTTCTAATCATTTGTTGATGACAGGGTTCTTAAATAAATATTTGGTGTAGACCTCTAGGAGTGGCGCAATAGAGAAAAAGGTCCATTACATTATATAAATAAAATCTTTATTTGCTAAGAAATTGATTTACAAACAAGGTCTTAATA
The DNA here is from genome assembly GCA_951230895.1 of Carpatolechia fugitivella. Lineage (NCBI taxonomy): Eukaryota > Metazoa > Arthropoda > Insecta > Lepidoptera > Gelechiidae > Carpatolechia > Carpatolechia fugitivella. The sequence continues at coordinate 11,123,978 of OX579654.1, read as the reverse complement.
TTTTTAGGTACAGTTCTAACATAAAACATAAAATCAGCATGCAAATTATAACTTAAGATCTATAAACTCACGAATACTATAAACACATAGAGCTGTCAACCATTGTCTCAATTTTTTAATGATTAATTTATACCTAGCAGTGGGTGAAAAAAACGTAAGAAAATATCTTATATTTCTTATGTATGTGGGCTGAAAATTATAATGATGGTTTTTTTCCAGGAAAGAATATCCTCGCGCGATCGCGCCGCGGCGACTGCAGCTGACCGAGGCTAACGGAGACTCCTTCAAGAAGCTCGTGGACCAGTACCTGCGTCACGGCTTGCATAAAGGCATCCCGCCTCTGTTTGTTGATCTCAGGTAATTAGCCATCCTCGTGCAAGACCCCGTGTTAGCCGTGTGGTGACGGCAGAGTAGAATACATTTGTCACAAACCCTTACTCTTCCCGTGGGTGTCGTAAGAGGCGACTTAGGGACTACATATTGAACAGGGAACGAGCAGCAGCGCTCTCTGATACAGTAACCTTTTAATCTGCGATCTCCAAACCGCCTGCCAAGCTTGGAGATTATGGCAAAACCAAACACTTAAGTGGAGGAGGCTCGTAGTCCAGCAGTGGACTGTAACGGGCCGTTGATGTGCAAGACCCCACAAAAAATGTACCAGGTTTTGAAGCAGACCGTAAGACCTAGGTTAAGTTGAATATCAATCAATCAATCAGCCTATTGCAGTCCACTGCTGGACGTAGGCCTCCCCAAGGGCACGCCAAAGCGCACGATCACTCGCTTTCCTCATCCAGCCACCATCAGCGACATTCCTCAGGTCATCACTCCACCTGGCAGTTGAATAGCTGTAGGATTAATCATGGGAAAACCAACTACCTTCACAAATGGGGTATAAAAGATTCCACAGTGTGTCTGGGTGGAGCCTCAAAACAGACCCTGGCCCATGTGCTAAACAACAGTCCCCTGCGCTGCTTCCCTGGTGGAATAGAGCTGCATCGACTAACACCGGTGGCATATGACTGGTTACGTCTCTTGGATGTCGAAGTTCAATTTGTTTACTTTGTTTGTTTTTCTGGTTCGTTGGATCCTTGCGGAAGCCTTATGACATGTTGATGAGCTTATAATCAATCAATATCATTGCATATGTTCCTTCTCTTCGCCATGTTACCTATAATTTCTTTAAAGGCATAACAGAGGGGTCAAACAATGAAATAGAAAGCTATAGCTGAAAAACAGCGCTGTGTTGTAGTGTCTACTTAGTGGGCACTGCAATGCAGCATAGTGCTGAGCTATTGCCTTTTGCGGTGCGCGGAATGGAGCGCACGCTGTAATTCTGTGACGCTGTGCACGTTCATTATTGTATATTCTAATGTTATTTTATTTTGTTGATGTGCCTTTTTTATTTTTATTTTATTTGTACCCACTGTGTGTGTTTTGTTTTGTGTACCGTGAATAAATGTCTTATTATTATTATTATTACTATAGAACACGTATATCGCTTAAAAAATGACTATCAAAAACCACCGTGAATCATTCACCGCGCTTTTTGGAATGTCGCATTATACGACCGCTATTGATTAGCCTGATTGTATGTGTTGAGCTTTCGTTCGTACACTCAGGATCGGTGTCAAAGTAATGAAATGAAGTTACGCACGAAAACATAAAAGAAAATATCGAAGACAAACTAATCAAATCACCCTTTCTCTCATTCCAGATCGTTATACGACGACCAAAGTAAAGCGGACACAATAGAATCCCTAATAGTACAGTACGTAGATAATTTAACGAAGACCGGTGCGTTCAGTTCCGCTGCGGACGAAGTGAAGCAGCCGGCGAGCGCGCTGCTCTGGGCGTACTACTTCGCCGCGCAGCACTTCGACTTCAAGAAGGACACGAGTCGGGCGCTGCTGTACATCGAGGCGGCGATCGAGCACACGCCCACGCTCATAGAGCTGTTTATCGTTAAGGGAAGGATATATAAGGTAATTATTAAACAGTTAAAAGTAATATAAGTACAGTACATTATATACTTTTTTGTCACCCAACCATTAATTATAGAACAAGGCACTAAGTACTGTCGGCTCTTCACCTAGCAAGCTGCAAGTGGCAAGTCAGCACTTAACCTACTTGCAAATAAAAGTAGCGTTACTGTTGCCTGGGTGCCTGGACACCAAGGCACCGAAGGGAACGAAACTGCAGATGAATTGGCCAGAAAGGGAGCTGATAGTACCTTCACAGGTCCTGAGCCCCGCCTACCAATACCACAAAGAATTACAAAAGGAGTTATTGAGAAGAAAACAAGAGCAGAAACCAATGCCAGATGGGAAAAGGCCACCGGATACCGGCAGTCTAAACTTTTCATCAGGACACTTGATCGCAGACGAACAAAGCACCTACTTCAACACAAGAAAAAAGACGTCAGAGTCATCACAGGTATAGTGACAGGACACTGAACGCTAAAGAGACATCTCAGCATCATGAAGAGAGCAGAGAGCCCCACATGTCCAGAGTGCGGCGAAGATGAAACAAGCTTACACTTCCTGGCAGAATGTCCGATGTACTCACTGCCGAGATGGAAAATACTAGGAACAGACAGCATCGAAAAGGAAGAACTGAGTAATCTGTCATTCAAGAACATACTGAGATACTGTAAAGCAACAGGCAGATTTGAGGGGGCCATCACGGAGGAGCTACAGTAAAACCAGTACTCCTTCGATGGGTGCTCCGAGGGTGGGCGATGGCAGGCCCGGCCGATTGCGATCTCACGGGGGGAGAACAACCGTGTGGGGGAACCCAGTATTTTCGAAGCTTAAGGGGCTAGTCCGGGAATTTTCAAGATTTTTGTTGAATCAGATCTCATTATCTACGTCAGTAAATGTATTGATTTTCTAAAATATGTTATTGGACTCTATTATCTACGCTTACACTAAGACCAAAACATGTTTGGTAAAAATCTTCTCGATACAAATGTTATCCAAAGCAGCGTCTTCGATTCTCGTTACTTGAATCTGAGAGGTAAATGGTAATTTATTGGTCGCCGAAATTTAGTTACAAGATAGGTCTCCGACCGCTTTATGTTTTTCGCAAGCAATTTACAAATCAAATTAGTACTTTTTATATAAACTGAGAAAGTAAATTTGGCACTTACGCCATTTACTTGGAGCGCGCGACCATTATTTCTTTCTCTGTTAAACACGTGCGGAGAAGCTTAGCGTCATCACTTTCCTTTCTTGAGCTGAGTCGCCCATGATCTTTGCCGACGACGGATGTGCGCTCGGTGGCGCTCCAAGCCACCCGGCTCACGAAATAATTTTATTTGGAGAAGACGTACTATGAGTAGGTCCGTCACATCCATCCGTCCGATCCGTTACATTGACAATATTTCTAAATCGATTTTTAATTAAATAAATATAGGTTGGGTCCATACCAGCTGCTTGTATACTTAGTAAGGTTTAGTCAAGTTTGTGATACTATCACTTTCAAGGTCGACACTAATAATACGAGTACACTACGCAAAGGGTATATGTGTATGTACAGTGGACGGCACATCATACATTTGTTTTTTCAAATTAGATGTTATTACTATACTACCTAGTTACAGATGTCGATCATTTTATTTTTCTAGTACAACACAGGCAGGCGCGAGAGGAATAGTTAGGTAGTTCTATTCTTCAACCATATGCGGTTTTTTAGAATTATTTTTATTGTATTAGGTAGGTAAGATATAATTTATTTATTGATTCAAAAGTAAAGTTTGCATACTCGTTACGTAATTTTATAGCCTATACCTAGCTTACAAAAAACCAGCCAAGTGTGTGCGGGGCCAAGTCTTATTTCCAGTCAAAGGATTATATCCCTCACGGGGGAACAACTAAGGATTTTTCCCGCTGTCCCCCAGTATGTTCACTCGAAAAAAAAAAACACGGGACAGTGGGAATAAATATTTCCGTTCTCCCACGTTACATATTATAATTATAAAATGAATGATTGATTTACGAGTATTTTTATTCAAATGATATTTTGGATGAGTAATAATTATTTATAAAAAAATAATTATAATATTGAACAAAATGAACTCATATATTTTTAACTGACAGTTTATTATTTTGTTAGTGCTCTGATTACGAAACTAAAACTTGGGTTAGTGGACTATTCCATTAAGAAAACAACAATTTTTTTTTCTATGAGTTAATGGGTTTGATGAAACTCGGTTAAGAGCACTATTTTGCCAAGGAAACAATGAGGCAATGTTAAAAATAAAAAAAAATCCAAGAATCTTAGTTTTTATGACAAAATAGAACCTCTAATAAATATAAGGAAATATTGTCACACTTTAGAAATTCTAAAATACTTAATGAATTTCTAAAGAGATATCGTTAGCTTTGCCGTGACAAATCAAAACTACAACATGTCAACGTCTTAGGAAAATAACGTAAAACCTCTCGTGTGGTAGTAATCGGCCCATGAAACTGAACAACTTTCGTTCCAAAACTTTTTTAAACTCGTATTTTTTTCAAACAAGGTGATCAGCTGATCGAGTTAATTTGTATGAAAGTTTAAAAACATTTATTGACGGTACTTAGGTGTCACGTGGGATCGATCTCTGACATAAAGAGAGAACTGCCGCAAGCTTAAGAGTAAAGTTGGTGCCCGGAACAACATCCTGAGACGCCTTACCACACCCGCTGGGGAGCCAGCGTACGCGTTCTTCGAACGAGTTGTCTTGCTCTCGCTTACTCAGCAGGCGAATATTCGACTCCAGTTTGGGTTTGTTTAGCCCATGCGAGAAATGTGGACACGGCTCTCCACGAATCATGACGTATAGTCACGGGCACCCTGAAACCGACACCACTGAGAAAGCTTTACTCCATGGCAGGAATTGTTCCACCCAGCGTGGGACGTGAGGTCGCTTGCGATATTGAAAGAGCGAAACAGTCTCAAGACAGCAGGCACCTCCTTTACGGCACAACCCTCCTCTTGCCCGTCTCAAGAGTCGCCGCAGCTTCCTCAAGAACTCCACACCCATCGAAAAAGACCCACTTTTAGCACGTAAACATCATCCTATCAGATCCTCGTTTTAACACATTATTACAATTTTTACGAACGAAAACGTTATATTTTTATTACTAGCGAATCGCGATGCACAGGACTGTCCATACTAGGCAGTGTTGGCAGGGTCACCATGCATGAGGTATGGAGACACAGGAGCGTGTCAGAATGAAAGACGTGTTGTGCGTCAGACAAACGTATTGACTACAAGCTACTTAGATGCTAAATTATATCTATCTAGATGTGGTTGAAGTGAGTCATTACAGTTAGCTGAATAAAATACATTTTTTGCCTAGTGACAAGCAAAAAATGTAGGTATGAAGTTAGCTGTCATCGTATGTCATCAAATGTATTTTAGTGATGCCAGACCAAGCGCCCCAATAATTTCAATGGTAAACACAAATAGTCGATGCTTTATCAATAAAATTTCGCGGCGTGGGCAGTCTGATATAATACTAAAGTAAAAGTTTTACAATTAAATATATTTAAATAGCAGATCAAGCTTTACACGTGGCGCAAGATTCTGTGCCATATTTAAAGATGAAGTTTGACATTTGGTAATATTTTTATATATCTCGTTTGTCAAGGCAGAGAATCAGCCGTATATCAAATCAAATAAAAATATTTTGATTTATGAATCATTTTTCGACGTCAAAGCTACCATGGATGGCACGGCTACAGGTTACTTTTTGGAGGGCACTTGGAAATTAAACGATTTTATAAAAAAATAAACAACCGTGTAGTATTTTGAGCAAAAAAAAATGCAAAATATATTTAGGAACCAACCTTATATCTCCAAATGGTTTTGCATTTAGCATACTTTTTTTAAAACTTTGCATACCCAATTTTACTGACAAAACAGAAACTTTTGATCCTGATTTGAACCAAATATTTGATATAAGATTTCTTTGGTACCAATTACTCATCATAATGACAGTGAAAGAAAAAATAATTGATGTGTTGAAGTGACGTGTGTGTGATAAAAATATTATAAAGACATTTATAGTGATCATCCTGTTTAATCTAACACAAAGAAAAAAATAGACACGATGAAAACATTATGTATTTCCGGAAACATTCACAATATTGATCGTATCAGAAATAAGTAGATACGTATCGATCGTATTGTAAATCGTAAATAAACATCACATTTTTCTTTTTTTGCATCCAATTAATAAATTGACTTCAGTTTGGAAACAATGGAATAAAAATACTCAAAAATCTGTAGGTATTTTATAAATAAATTAAAGTGGTGACAACGGGAATTATTTTCCCCTTGTCTCCTATATAATTTTGAATTGAAGATACTGGAAGACAACAGCTACTGAACGGATTGGTATGAAAGAAATTTGGAATAAAGTTAGTTTATACCCTGGAACACATAGGATACTTTTTACGGGAAAAGGCTTATTCCCACGGGAAAATCTTACACAACGCGAGCGTAGCCGCGGGCGGACCGTATTATAGTAATTCAAATTATACTTACTATTACAATGTCAAAATGTCTGGAATCTTGAAATACTAAATCTTTTATTTTTAGGTAAAATTATAATCATTACTACCCTACACTCTACTACACTAAAGACCAATTAAAATAAAATAAAAAATATATACTCAAAGAGCGAATCATACATAGTAATATACTTTGCGCGATTACATCAAATTAAACAAATATAATATTTTATCATTGTCGCAGAGGTCATAGACCCGCCTCGATGTTTTAGAGCGGGGTCTGTGCGGGGCGGCGCGGGGAGCGGCTGGACGACGCGGGGCGCTGCCCGCGCCGTCTACCTTAGACACACCTCTTGCGCAACAATTTTTTTTCGGCGTTGCGCCTTAAGGCGTGGGGGGCACCGGGACTCACGCGGCGCTCGGGGGGGCTGGCTGGTAGTAGCAATAGCCGTTGCCAAGCTGGCTCTTCTTGGGTAGTCGCGGGGGCCATTGGGTCACCCCATGCCAGAAGCGGAGAGAACAAGGGATAGACCTAACACAACTCACCTACCGTGAGTATCACGCGATACGGCTGAGCTGATGCGGCGCTATCATGAAAGGAGCATCCATCAAAACTGGGATTAAGGGTGAAATAGTTCCTATATATGGAGCAGGTCACCCGTCTGCGCTCCTCGCAGACGTCCCCCTTATACATACATACATACATACTGTCGGCTCTTGAATATGGCGGGACGACTCCTGCGGTAGAGCAATAATTACAGCTACAACATCGTAGACTGAAGATCATTTTCTGACTTCCCAAAACTCATACTAGATTTTTAACTGTACGAGTATATAAAATGTTATGTAAAAATATAAATAATCACGTGATAAAATCTCATCGGTTTCGAGCGGGGGGTCCAGCTAATTCGTCAGCAGACTGTATATTACTAGTACACTATATATATATTTAGTACTATATGTCCTCAACATAATGTCCTTAAGTAATGTTTAAACAATTTGTTTTACAACCATAATAGCCTGAAACCTCGTTCATTCTACAAAAGACTCAAAAATCTATTTTTTTATAAATTCTGTTAAAATGTGTAAGACAAATATCGTAAAAGCTCGATGGTCAAAGTTTCTTTGCACTTCTGACGACACAGAAGATCGCAGAAAAAAAAAGGGCAACATACAAACTTAATTGGCAACACTTGAGCCTATCTTTCCTATTACCAATCACTGCCAGTTATCTGGTGTTGCCTTTAATAAAGAATTTGTTCTACACAGTATAAAATAGGTTATAAAGGTCTCGATTCTAAAACGTCATATTCGTGTTCCAGCACGCAGGCGACCCGGTATCGGCCTACCACTGGCTGGAAGAGGCCCAAGCGATGGACACGGCCGACCGCTACGTCAACAGCAAGTGTGCGCGCTACATGCTGCGCGCCGGCGACGTGAAGCGCGCAGAGGATATGTGCGCCAAATTCACTAGAGAAGGTAAGCACGCCGTAGCCGAGCGGGCGAGCGCGAGCCTCTCATTACAAAGGTTCTGAGGTCGATTCTTACCGCGGTCAAATACTTGTGGGACTTTTTCCTCATTTGTGATGATTTATGGTGAGCTCTGGTTGACTGAAAAGCAAGAAGGCGCGTCAGTTGGTTCTGGTTTATTGAAAATAGTGCTGTCATAACTACTGGATATGTACTAAGTTCATTAAAGAAGGGGTTTATACCTCTGGATATGCGCCAAGTTAATTAGGGAAGGGGTTATACCACTGGATATGCGCCAAGTTCATTAGGGGAGGGGTTATACCACTGGATATGCGCCAAGTTCATTACGGAAGGGGTTACACCACTGGATATGCGCTAAGTTCATTAGGGACCGGGTTACACCACCTGGACATGTACCAAGTTTATTAGGGACGGGGTTACACCACTGGATATGCGCTAAGTTCATTAGGGACGGGGTTACACCACTGGACATGCGCCAAGTTTATTAGGGACGGGGTTACACCACTGGATATGCGCTAAGTTCATTAGGGACGGGGTTACACCACTGGACATGCGCCAAGTTTATTAGGGAAGGAAACTTGAATTCAGTTATTATTTTGCTATTTTCAATATTATTTAGGTTATTGTCGTTTACAATACAAATATTCTTTATTGCCACCTAGAATTTGGAACAACAGTTGACCAGACGTTTTTTCACTCTTTCGTTTATTCCACTGTATACTGTGTCCAAGACTGTCAAAGATGTTATCTTCATACGTCTTTGTCTTTATTTCAGGAGTGGCTGCGACAGAGAACCTAAACGAGATGCAGTGCATGTGGTTCCAAACTGAGGCCGCGCATGCGTACCAGCGGACGCAAATGTGGGGGGAGTCGCTTAAGAAGGCGCATGAAGTCGATAGGGTGAGTGAAGTGGAGATATGCAGCATGATTTTGTAATCCCTAGCAAAATTTAAATATGATGTTCAGACCATCATAAGCAACAACATTTCCCAAGGAACATGAGTTGAAAACCCCCCCAAAAAATCGACTTTTCATACAAAATACACAATCAACTTTTCTAATTTTGTATGGGAGGTCGAAATTTTTTTGGGGTTGCTTATGATGGATCCAGAGGGCGTACACTGGTAGTGAACGTGCCATCCATGATAGCTTTGACGTCGAAAAATGATTTGTAAAAATCTTAATTCGAATAAAAAAATTTGACTTTGACTTTGACTTTGACTATGGTCTGAACATCATATTTAAATTTTGCTAGGGTTTACGAAATAATGCTGTACAGAAGGGTTGATGTAGAATGACGGAAAGTTGATGGTAGGAAAGTTTAAAGACTGTTTGAAAGAGAATTGCCGAGGGATTGAGGGATTGAAGCGACGTAGGGGTTAAGAGAGCAATTTGAGGTTTGAGGGAATGTTATAGAGAATCAGTGACGAAAGATGTAGCAATGGTGATTAGGAGTTTAGGGTAGTTTTAAGGAAGTGGCCACCTGTATTAGAAATAAATAAATATCTTGCAAAGCTGGTAGTTTGTCAGTAGGTGCACTAAGAAACGCAAAAATAGGTGCGTATACCCCGAATCTGATTAAAAAATATTGCCAAACGTGGTTTTAGTGTCCTTGTGATAAAAATAATTTATTTACTAATTCGGCGATTGGAGCTTCTTCATCGTGGGGGTTGTAGTTGACAACCTACCTCGAAAACTCAAATGTCAGTCATCATCATCAACAGCTCATATACGTCCCCAATCGCCCTAATTCAGGGGCTCAAGCCTACCCTGAATTAGGGCGATTAGGTCGACTACGCTGGCCCAGTGCAGGTTAGTCGACTTCACACACAACCTTTGAATTTCTTCGCAGGAGGGTGCAGGTTTTATCGCGATGTTTTCTTTCACCGTAAGAGCGTCGAAAGAACGTGGTAGGCATCGAACCCGCGTCTCCCGGACGGGAGGCAGCGGCCCTAGCCACTAGACCACCGACGCTAAATGTCAGTGTAATATCTCAATTAGTTTTAAACATCATAAAAAATACCCTTTATTTTTCCAGCATTTCTCCGAAATAATGGAGGACCAGTTCGACTTCCACTCGTACTGCATGCGCAAGATGACGCTGCGCTCGTACGTGGGTCTGCTGCGCCTGGAGGACGTGCTGCGCGCGCACCCCTTCTACTTCCGCGCCGCGCGCGTGGCCGTCGAGGTGTACCTGCGCCTCGACGCGCGCCCGCTCGCCGCCGCGCCCATGACGTCAGAGCCCGACACAGGTAATCATAATAATAATAATAATAAATCATTTATTTCAGGCAATATTTACATAAAGGTCATCATCCTTACTCATATTATAAACGAGAAACGACTAACTATGGATGTTTATTACTCTTTCACGCTAAAACTACTGAACGGATTGGGATGAAATTTGGAATAGAGATAGTTTGTACCCTGGATTAACACATAGGATACTTTTTACGGGAAAAAGTCTTATTCCCACGGGAAAATTGTACATAACGCGAGCGTAGCCGCGGGCGGACAGTACTAAGAGCGGCGGTGGTTTATTGATCCACGCACAATGTGTTTTAGAATAGGGGATCGGACTGTTCACCATTTTTAATGAATTATTTTTAAAATATTAATAGCAGACGATTCGCGAAGAAAAAAACAGAATCGGTTGAAAAACGAATTTACAGTATGTCTGTCTCTTTCAAAAACGATTTTTTGTATGGAGATTATATGGCGTTACTAACAATTGACGTCACAAGTGGGTATGTGCCTCTCTGTCTAATCTTGAATTTCAAACCTTTATAACTCGGTCAATTTTAAAGATAGAGCAAAAATTCTTTTAGTGTTCGATAGCAGAAACTAAGAAGTTTGGATTTATAAAAAAAAAGTTGTCCGATCCCCTATTGATATTATGTGCGTTTATTCGGCGCTCTTACTGTGAAAGAAAACATCCTGAGGAATCCAGCACTCGTTTAGTGGAGATTCAAGGGTTGTGTGCGAAGTCGACCAACCCGCACTGGGCCAGCACAGTCTACTGATGCGTAATTGCCCTCAGTGATGTCACTCCCTCCCTCCCTAAATGCTCTTGTTGGTAGAGGCGTATTTGTATTTATTCTGTAGTCTTATTTTTAATGTTCTTTCTCATAATACCGACCACGAACAAGCTTGTAAAAGTGACCTCACTTTTTAAAAATATTATTATTATGATATTATTTATGTTACGAGTCATTCAATTAAAATATAAACTGCAACGGTAAGCTGACACTATCATTTACATCATTAGTGTAATTAAGTTTATTTTTAATTACCTACTATAAGCAAACTAACTTAACCATTTTATCACTGTCATATTAACAATTTCACAGTATTCAATTTAAATTGTATTTATTTTCTTACACAACCTCGTTACAGTTATACCTAATCAATTTTATTGTATTGTTACGTGGTTGTGTAAATAGTCCTGTTTGTTATTACGTCACAGCTTTCGTCGTTACACGACAATTGACCGGAATGCTGATTATCGCCTATTGTAACGTTAAATGTGTATTTTTTTCCTCTACCATTATTATGATTACGACCGTTATTTATTATTTTAGTTATGAGACCTTGTGTATTGTCTTCTTTATTTATTGCTAATTCTATAAATTTCTTATGTATAAATAATTATTTTTTAAAAATTAGGGCTGCAGATAAAAGAAAACTAAAATTTTTAATTATAAACAATTTTAATATTTTATTTTACACTCTTTGTTTTTTTAGAAAATACAATACAAAAAAACAATTTATTTTGTTATTGTTTTAAATAACAATACAGTAACAAACAATTGTTATAATTTTACATCCAATAACAATCATTTATTTCACTCATTGCTTCATATCACAACATTCCTAACAGTCCATCGAGAATACTGACATGAAATAAATTAATTATATCACTATACATGCACCACAGTGTCTTTATCATTCCTAAACATTCAATAAATATTATAAATTATAAAAAGCGTCCATTTCACTACACGTACGGTCCACGTACAAAACTACAATATCGTTTAAATATTATGGCAATGCGGTCGTCCCGCTAGTCTTTCTTACACTACTTAGGACACTATCACATTTGCGCTTTATATTTACATGTCGGATTTGGTCCGACGCACTGTTCAGACTAGAGCTTTGGTTTCACCGTCCGTAGCCGGGCGGTCTGTACCGTTCCCGCGCCGCCTGCGCCGCTTGCGCAGCCTGGGGCGTTAGGAAGTACACGTGCGCACCTTCCCCAGGCAACCTATATGACACGAAAGACCCCGGCCTCCCCTCTCCCGCCGCGTTCACCGGCGTTATCCACTCGGAGTCCGGATTCACATGCGGCAGCGGCCTCTTGTAGTTCACAGCGATATCCCCAGCCAAAGACGGCTGGTTCAAATCGTACTGTTCACCAGTGTATTGTGGCCTCTGGACCTGAGTCGGTATTCTGTATTGCTGAGGCTGTCTGTACCCTGGGTTCGGTATAGGGATGAACTCGCTGTCCGGGTTGATAGGCGGTCGCGGGTATCTGTCGTTGACTAACGTGTCCCCAGCTAGGGACGGCGGTTTCTCTGGCTGTACCAACTGGGCGTTTTGTACGTGAATCTGTTCAGAATTAGGGTTGATTGTCGGCCGTGGGTGGCGATCGTTGACCAAGGTATCTCTTTCCAAAGACGGTGGATTGCCGTTATGTTCGACGAGCTCGTATGCGTATTGCAAGTTGATGTTATTATCGATTGGTGTCCTTACTGTTCCTAATGGAGGTGTAACAGCTATGCCATTGATATCATGCGTGCTATCTTCTAGTTTCTTCCCAAAAATATCAAAGGAATTCTTCGTTATGTCGTCTAAATATCTCTCATCTTGTTTGGTGTAGTACCCGTGATTTACAGGGTTAGGAGTGGTGTTTGGATGACTCGCATGGTGCACTATAGTAGCCGGCTTCTTGTTCTGTACTGGTATGTGGTTAGTGTTCTTTGAAGGTCGAACTTCTTTAACTGGAGTATCATCATAGTCTTCCTCTTTCGTTGGTCTCTTAGGGTAATATCTCGTCGATGTTGGTGTCTCTGTTGTCACTTGCACGTTCTCAATCAAGTACTGTTGATGGTAGCCCTGCGACACCGACGGAGTTATAGCATTGAATTCATTGTCAAGGTTGAATGGCTTGCTGTAACTAACCATTGGTCTGAAAGGTTCAGGGTCAAGCTTCGGTGCACGGAATGTTAACTGATCTGGTCGAGGTTTCGATTGGTAACTGAACTGGTAGACTGGTCTGGAAGTGATAGCCTTCGGTTTGTGAGAATGCGTTCTGTGGGAGTGATTCTTAGGTCTCTTAGTGGTGAATAAGTCTATTGTTGATTGTATATCAGCAATTTGTTGGTAGAAAGGATCACGTTGGTTTTGTTGCTGTACGTAAACGTTCTGTTGCTGTCTTGGTTTCTGCTGTATGCTGAAGTATTCTTGTGTGAGTGTTCTTGGTCCTTGTTTCTGAGGCCATAAGAATAAAGAATCTTGATCTATTGATCCGTATGTCACATCAACAGATGGAGCGAAGCCTGATTGATGGTTTACATTTTGTGCTGCAGATGCTTGATTTGGTACAGTCTTGTAGTAGTTTCTTCCATCAAAGTACGTTGCTGGGGATGGAGACGTTTTGGGTTGTTCGTCGAAGAAATAGAATGATGCTAAGCCGTCGTTTGTGGGCTTCCTGTACACCGGTTGTAGTTTCGTAGTAGGAACTTCATCATTTTGCGTGTTAGTATAATAAGCTCTTAGAGGAACCTGTGTAGACGTCACGATATCGTTAGATGTCACCACTGGTGCCTTCTCTGGCACACTGTACACGATGTAAGGACTCTCAGTCGTCTTTGGTGGTTTTGTATCGTAAATCGGTTCTGGATAATCGTATATCACAGATACCGAAAGCGGCTTAGATGTGACTTTCTGTCTAGTTTTGAATACAGGTTTCTCAGTCTTTGGCCTGACTGTGATTTCTTCTGGTAGATTTTGCACTCTCACTGGCTTTCTTTGTGGTATTTCGACAACGCGCAATGGTTTCCTTGCTTTCGGCGTTGTTATGATTTCAACTGGTATTGGTGTGGTCGTGACTACAGTGCTTGGTTCCTCAGTGTTTCTAGTCGATTCGGTTGTCGTTGGTCTCGTTTTATATTTGTTGCGATACACCGTAGGCGTTGGCGATGGTTTAAACGTCGGTTTTGGCCTTGAATATGACGATGTAGGCCTGGACGATGTTCTTATCGTCTCAGTCGTTGTCATCGATTTCTCCTCCATCGGAGCAAAGAAGTCTGGCGGTGGAGGGAGAATGATTCCAGGGACTAACGGTCCTGCAGGCACGCTGCTATTGTAGTCCGCGCGGTAAGAAAAATTGTATGGCGGCGGATAGTAGATCGAAGGGTCGTCTTCGTCGTACAGGTCTGACTGGTTGCTCGGTGGTGGTAGAAACGCTGCGCCCGGTGGAAAGCCTTCTGGAAAAGAGCCGTTTATGGATGGAGGGAATGGGAATGCTCCTTCGCTCGCATTCCCAGGAAGGAATGGGAACGCAGGAATTGGCAGCGACGCTCCCCCGGCAGAAGAGTTTCCCGGATATTCACCCGGGGCGTAGGGCGCTCCCGGCGCAAAGGGGAATGGCGGAGGTGGTAGAGGGCCTTCGCCCGCTCCTTCAAAGAAGGGAGGGAATAAGGGCGCAGGGAAACTACCGTTTGGCGTGAGGAATACGAGCGGTCCGTCGTCGGAGAGTCGAACCGGAAAGGGCGGAGGCACTTTCGGTTTTTGAGGGAGCTTTACTTGCCTTCTGGGCGCCTCGTACGCATCGATCGGTGGCCACGGCCTGCGGTCGCTTTCCTTCGTTCGTTCGGGGAAGGAGCCTCCTTTCAGCACCAACAAATGATCCTCTGCGAGCCATATCTCGTCTTTCTTTAAACCTCCGAGAGTTTGGATGTTATCCTTCGCTCTCGTCTCGGAGTTTGGTGCGTAACTGACGATCCCCGGTCGTTTCGGATCTTTCGAGAATATTTCGTTTTGTATAAGGCCGTATTTTCCCTCTGCCACCTGATCGGATAGCGTCTTTTTGTCTTCGTCATCCTGTTTAGTCTTAGCGGCGTCTTTGCCCTCTCCGGCGCTGGACATGAGCATGCCGTCGTCCCATATTCCCTGGTTCCATCCCACCGTGGTGCCGCCTGACTGGTCTGCCACGATCACGCCGGCGAACTTGCCCGTCTCGGTCTTCGCGTCGAACGAGAGAGAGTTCTTGGAGGCGCCGTATTCTTTGTCAGGTTTGATCTTCATGTGACCGCCGATCAGTCGTTTGATGGTGCGCTGCGAATCGGCCGCGCCGGCGTCTGGCGCGCCGAGGCTGCGCTGATCGCGCACGAACGAGTCAGGCGGCAGCACGTAGGTGGGCACGAGCACGCTGGCGCGCGCGTCGCACGCCCATGCCAGCGCCACCACCAGCGCTATCGCCGCCCCTCTCACCATCTGAAAGTTTGGAGAACGCACTTCTTAGCACACATTACACAAAAATAATTTCACTTATCTAAACATTAATCGGGAACTTATCTAAGTTGGGTTTTCTTTGTGATTGGAACGCGGCCGGTCGCACATGAGCGGGCGAAGTGAAAGGACTGTGGAGACAAAAGTGTCGGCCAGTGTTTTAGCACTGGCGAGGCGCGCGCCACCACCCGCCTTTTATCAAGTCGTCCGCGCCGGCGGCATTGAAAATCAAGCGTTTAATTCGAAATTGAATGGCGAATAATGACCGCGCGACAGGAAGGCCGCGTAGCCTAAATGCAAAAAAATCGAACTGTCATACAATTCTTTAAATGCAAGTAGATCTCCGGGGGGCCTAGTTGTTAAGCCATTATCAATTTGCGCGTAACCTCGATTGTTTTATAGAAATGTTCGTTTATCGTTAACGATATAGAAAACGGGTGTTTTGTAACAATGATCGAGTTATTTTTTCAATTTGGCTCGGCACGAGCTCGCGTAACGTAATGCCATAGTAATGCTCTCGCGGTGGTCACGAAGCGGTGCTATTATCGCTGCGCTTAGGCAAATCGCGTTTGTTCAAATCTCATTGACTTGTTCGCGTGTCGCGTGGGCGTTATGCGACAAAGGAGTACTGTAAAGTGCTTTGAAAATTTTCAGATTCAGTGTAAAATTTCACAATAGCATAATAAATATTTTGTAAGCTTCATAGTTTAGTAATTATTGTGCGCTAAAAATAAAAAGGACGCCTTCTTGATCTTACAAAATAAAGTAAGCCACATGCGACCCAATTTTGTTTAAAAACTGTGTCATTCGGCCTAAACAAAAATCTCGTTTAGCGATTACTTGAACTCGTAAATGGTCACAATCTCGTATAATTAATGTATAAAAGCACGACTTTTTGCAACAATGGGGCCAATTCTGGCAGTTGATTTACCGGCCCGCGTCCGCCGCTGCTTATCGGCGCGATCGAGCGAGTTAGGCGCGGGCGCAGGCCTTTCACAGCCCGGCACGCCCTGCCGGACAGGGACTTTGATATTATTCTAGCGCTTATTATTGGCTGGACCATAGAGTAAAGATTTCCAGACGTTCGTGGTTTTGTTGAAACAGTTTTCTGTCAAAAACAAAGACGGTTATTTATAAAAACAAAACAAAACTGTAAGAGCCTGGGAAGCCTTTGTCCAAAAGTTAATAACCTGAACTCCATTTGCCATGCAGTGGGACATAAAGAGGCTAGAAATTTAATGAGTTTAATAATGATGATCTTATCTTTCTTTCCCACTACAAGTATCTTTAGATTACTTACTGGGAAGACTCAACACTACTATTGTAAGAATTAATTTGGAAATAAATAACATTTTTATTTATTTCTTTCTTTCTTTAGACCCTCGTCAGGGAGGTATATGAGTTGATTACAACTTCATTTGATTGGTATTTTTTTTTAATTTATTTATTTATTTACTTAACGATTTATTGTACACAATAGATAACAAAAATACAAATACATTTGAAAAAATACGACACAACAGGCCTGCTTATTTCTAGAGAAATATCTTCCAGCAGACCTACGGAAGAGATCTATATCTTTATACTCTAGACACACCGAGCCGGACACAGAGACTTTGCCTTCAAAGCTAAAGCCATTATTCTAGTTATTATTATTGATAGCAGTCTAGTATTTTAGCTTAGAGCGCTTTCGCTTAACTGTAATATTACAAATATTAGCCTCCTTAAAAGCGGTCGGTTACCGTGATAAAATGTGTTTTATTTCTAGAGAAATAAAGTATGTTGTTCAAATATATTTAGTTAAAATTGCAGTATTTTTAAACTTACTTACATGGACAAGTTTCCTTTATAGAGCTAAGCACAGAAAGTGGTCTGTCAACAATCCGAGGGCGGTTCTTACTACAAATTACCACATTGACAACGTATGCCTCATATAATCGTTGTTCCAAGAAACTAGACCGCCCTAAGTTGTACAATAACCTGTAGTTGACCGTACTTGCAAATGTTGGGCTTAATTGGTTCCGATTGTATTAAAGATCCGAATGATAGTAAACCCATTTTACAATAGGTTACTTTGGCCTTTAATATTGCCTTCTGAACAGATAAAGTATTCTTTAGATTATTTTATTATTAAAAGAAATTATTAAGGTGCAGCACCTTTGTAAAACCAACCGTGTCTAATGGGATCGAATTTCATAACAATCTGATTAATATTGAATTCCAATGTGTTACGAATTCTAACAAAACGAACCAGTACTTACAATTAGTGATTGTTAAAATTATGAATTTGTCCAATTTGTTACAGTTTAGCGTGATATTGAGATCGAGTACGAATTACCCAACATTTAAGTAGATTTGTTTGTTGTAACGAGAATATTATCTAAGCATCGTAACTTAATAAATTAGCCCCTAATCTTATTGATACTGAACCGGGTCTTGATTGGCTAAAAACATCTGGCACACGCAGATGTCGCCCGAGGCACTATTCACGTTTATTTTGCGTAACTGTCTTCATAAAACCTCTGTTGCACTTATCGACAGTTACAATGTTTCAATAATTGAGTTATGCATACGTTTTGCAATGGGCTTTGTGATCGGGTGACCTGCGATTTAAATAGGAATTGACATTTCGCAGCTTCTTGCAGCGTCTTCCTTTCATATCGCGCACTTGTTTGCCTTCGTAAAAAATTTTCTGTGATTGTGTGATCTTGGTTGAGGTTTTCAGTTCAAATTCGTGGTTATTTTGCAGAACTAACAATTATTAAAATTTATAAAATTTTGTAGTTTTATAAAAAAAAATTGTAAGGCATTGAAAAGTCCTTATTTTATTTAAAAGACGATGATAACTTTGAATTTTACAACGTCAAAACTTATTTTAGTTTGTAAAGGCATAAAATTGCATCAAAAACTTGTACCACATTAAATCGAGGCTAAAGTTCAATGAAACCCGTTCAAAATGCAGTTCCTTTGTACGCAAAAGTGAAACACTAAAACGCCCATTCTTAGCCAGCCAGTAATTATTTGACATGAGCTATGGAAAAGATTGAAAAGACAAGCGTAGCGCGGCCTTGCGGCAAGGTGCCCTCCTAGCAGTTTTTTTTTGCGGTTGAGCGTGGAACGGACCGTGCGATTTACCAACACGCCCGGTGGCTTTGGGAGTGTCGCGACAATGCCACGGGGCCTGCGCGTGAGTGGCTAGCCCTCGTTATGGCATTCTTTGTTTAATTTTGTGGAATTCGGACCACAAGACATAGATTTAAATCTTACAAGATTTTCTTGATAACTTCAATAACAATCGACAATTTTCCTAAGGCAAACTGTTGTGCACACCACATTGAAATCATATTAGTGTTTTTTTCACAATACTAGTGTATTGTACTTTCATTCTTAAGCCCAGTTTCGCAGGCGTTGGGAAACTCGAGGCGAGGTATTGTCGCCGATTTGTATTCAGCCTGCGACTAACTTTCAAACGTCCTTTTGTTGGTGTCACCAGTTCAGACCAGACCAGGATGCGTTCGTTTCACTCAGGCTTTCTACCGGATATCTTCTACATATTAATTTATTATTCTTTGTGTGGAGTTAGCGGTTTTTTTGCCCGAGCGATGATAATCTTCGAAAACAAAGGTTTTTCAAAAACAGAATAAACCTCAAAAATGTTCCTTTTTTCGAAATGTTCTCATTTTAATTTTGGTTTTATTACTATTATTCTTGCAAAAGCAGCATTATTAAAATACTTCAATGTCTCTTGTCTTATCGCTCACATCAAAAGTAGGGTTTGAATGCACTTATGTCTTGCTTGAAATGTTCCAACTGAACATTATTTACAGTCAATTACCAACATTAAATACCTCGGTAACATTACATCTAATTACTCTATACATTTTAGGTTCAATTATTAAACTCCTAATGGATTTTAACCGACCTTATGTGTTGAGCAAATGTCTTTACTAAGTTACATAATTACACATTTAGGTTACAAGAAAACCTTACATACTTGACACGTACTGCTTTATGTATGAAAGAAAAGTTAACATTATTAATTAGACAAAACATTTAATTGTCTACATTACCTTTTGAAAGGAAAAGTCGTAATTCAATATCAAATAATATAAATGTAAAGCGAAGATGTAAAGCTAAAGTAAAGCTATGGCTCTTAAAAATGGTAAATACGATTTACAGAATGATATAAAGTTGCTATTGCTAGTATTGCTAGACATAAAGTAGAGCAGTAATTGCATGCATTGATCTCGTTCGTAGAGCCTGTGAAACGCCGGAAAACCAAAGCTACAGCATTTATTATTGTATCAGTTTTACTTAACACAGGCTGTCTGCAAGTTGGAGACCATAGAATAGTTTTTTATTTATTATTCTCTTCCGTACTTCACTTCTGTTATGCAGAGCTTTTTTGTTGCTTACCTACTAAATTGCTATATCAAATACAACATTGTCATCAATAAATAATTGTTTTGTCAATTCAATAATTAACAAAACAATTGTAATACGTCTCTTGCTTAACATCTTTCTTGTGTAAAATAAAGTATATTCTATCAAATTTATTTCTGACTGCTCTCACGTCTACCAAACTACACGCCCAATCAACAATTAAAACAAAACTGACAAAAAGTAGTAATTCCACTCCAGTTGTCAACGTCCACGCAATACTTTTCCCCTGACCACCTGTACCTGTTTGTATGCATTCGCTTATTGCGCAAGAAAACAAGAACGAATTTCGATCGGTCGATAAACAGTGCGCCCGCGCCGGGCAAGGCACGTGTTGTTAGCATACTGCTTGTCCCCATATTTCGAAACTGTGGCAAATTATAGCGGCATTGGAGCCGCGAGCGAATGCTGGCAGATACGGAGCCCCATTTGAGGTTATAATTACCGGGTCTACACTTGTAAGTAGGTAGTAGATAGTCATCGGTATCTATTAAAATTCCGCTACCCAAAGACACAAAATACCCAGACCCAGATTTAGAATGTCCAGGTCGTGTCACCTTTGTTTAAACACTACCATTTACTCGTCAATAGCTATAATCATGTTTGGCTCTACAAATTACTATCTACTCTTTGTAATCTGCTAAGATTTGATTTTTGTTAAAATACATTTTACTTTTAACTAAGAGCGAAGTAGGACCTGATATGGCTTAATTTGTGCCACAACTGTGCCAAGATTATGCCATTATAAGCTGTCCTTTGTAAGAAGTATGCGCAGCGGCAGACGCTCATTCATCACGATTAATCAAAAGATTTAAAGGTAACCAGATAGAAATATAATAGACGCGCGCGCGCACGTCGTTACTGCAGATGACGCAGGGCTGCCTACCAGAGCAAGATAATTGTAAAGTGCTGCAGCATTCTAATTGTAATTTCTTGTGTGTACTGGAATTTTTAAGCATTGTTAAAAATTATTCACTTGCTTTTTCAAATTGATGGAAGATCCAAAAGTCTCTAGAAATAACAGAAGTTGAATAATTGCACAATGTATCACATAAATTCGTAATCGCAATGTATTCTAACTTTCAATATCAACTCTACTATGTTAGCTAGACGAAGTGATATACTAAATTTAAACGCATTTTGATATCGTCAGCCCTAATGATGCGCAGCCGCAGCGCGTGCCATGATCTACAACCTCATTACGATAGCTTTATTCACAACCTCCTCTATCTGGCTTACCAATGGGAATCTTTTGTTTGCATCGATCACTTATAGCTTGCCTGCTATTGTTTCTCTTTTTATTTTTATGTTTTATAAATTGTTGTGGGTTGGGCAACCAATCACCTAATGAGATATCTATAAATTAATTGATGATTGTAATCTGTTATTGAATCTTGTGCTTCTTGCGAATAGATTCTTTCAAATTTTTTTATTTAAAATAGCTTAGCGATCCTTTTGCTTCTGAGAAGATCCTGCTTGGACTTTTATTTGTTTTGTGTTTTTATCACAATAATTTTGATGGTTGTTTGGTTTCTTAACAGTGAACTAACTATAAAGATGACGTTATAAATCTTGTATCAGCATAGTGGTTTTAAACGTAACATCTATTTAGATCGACAGAGTTAATCATAGTAATTTAACGCTCAAATCTATCGACGGCGACGATTCGTTCGACGGTTTAATGACAGAAATATAAACAAACTAATAGTGTCAGGGCTTGTCTAAGCATAAACCTATGATTGTTTCAGCTTTGGTCAAGGCAATCCCATCGGAACCAGTTTCTATAGTGTCATCTACTGCATATTATGTCATCTGTACTAGATTTACAGTGCCTATAGCGCTTATACCTTCGCAAGGTGTCTATGCTTCATAATCTTTATCTTCGGACCTTGGATTTTAATGTGGGAATTCTTAGCGTCTTAAGCTCTTGTTAAGGCTAATTTAGATTATCTTGAATTTAGAAATATGTTGCGGTAGTTCACTTTGCACAGATATCTACCGTAACTTGCTCAATACACATTTATATCTATGCCACCATTTTGTTTTATGTCCAATTCTATTGACAGTTTTAAATTATATCCTTTTATGTCGGGCTGTTAGGATTTATTTAGTTTTGTTGCATATTTTCATTTTAAATGGCAGTGTCAACAGGCATTGTTGGTCTGGTATGCTAAGGTCACGTAAAAAATCGATCCAGTTGTTCGGGTCGTGACTGGCGGGTCGTGCTAGGCGCACGCGCCGCATGGCCGCGGCGAAATATCTAAACTGCCTCTTATATGCTCTGTCATGTGCTATTGTTGCCGTGTTTATGATTTATAACGCTTTACCTTTGTGACTTTCAAGGCTGCCATGTTTGTTACCATTCCGACTTTTGCAACCATTTCTAAAACAACATGATTTGGTTCTGGTTTGGTCGAGCCTTCGATACTTTGTATGTTTTTCCTCCGTAGTCTACGAATACAATGTGTAACTCAAGGGTGGGACCCGAATTGCCTTCACAGTAGCTTGCTATCCGAAACTTCCGCGTGTATGAAGTAATATATCAACGTCGTTCCAAATAACCAAAAATGTCGTATTACTTTATTTGATGTCCTAAAATTCCACAGAGATCAGTCGCAGATCGTTCCATAAAAGGCCTGTCTAATGTGAACGTTTATGTTTTATTGTTCGTTTAAGATGCGGCTTCTTATAAACTTGGTACCTCTACCTGCGTTGTACTTTTTTATCATTCGCTTTCCTTTCTTTGTTTCTGCTTTCGAGTCTTTGTTTTATGATTTCGTAATCGTTCGTGTAATGCCCGGTTATTCGTTCCCATGTCACTGGCTTCATAATTGCTATTACCGCATCTCTGACTTTTTTCCGTTTTCACATGACTCGCCCAAATGAACTTTACGTGTCGCTTGTTAACTTCTTGAACTTTCAATTTAACATTTTGTCTCTAAAGGTTTGTGCACGGGTACGCTTTACTGCATCTCGTTAACCTGTTTTTATTTTTGTTTCAGGTAAGGGTTCATCTTGGCTTGAAATAACGTAACGTGAGTACCGTACGTGTTTCGATCGGATTGTTGGCTGGAACCTCTGCGGTGAAGTAAACACCAATTAACTGATTTAAGACAGATAATCGTCGCTATTAGTTAGTTCTATATTGTTTAATATGAGCGTCTCTTGTGCAATAAGTTTCAAAATTTTTCCGCCGCTTCGGTGTTACCTTTTGGTGTTTTTCGGAGCGTGGCGAATAATAGGCAACCTTAGATTGCGCCCGAGTCCTTCGCCGGAGCTCCGAGGAAAGCTGCATATTTTTATTGGCGAATTTTGTAATTTTGAGCTATTGCTAAGAGCGTTTAGTTATCTCGATCTTCGTTTACAACAATTATGTTTCAAGGCGAGGCGGTTGTGTTGGTTTTTTGCTGAGTGTTAGTAGTTTGGGGGCATGTAATGACGTTGCGCGTGAGGCGATGACGGGTTGGTTCGTCACGGTGATTAGACGCGCGCTGACGAAGCGCCCGCGCAAGTTGCCGCGAGACCCTCCATTGTCTCATCTGAGACACGCGCGACAATAGTTGCTACACACCTTAAACAAATTGTTCGTACATTGTTTTCACCTCTCATAGGTTTTCACAGGCCTTGCTTTCATGAAACATGTGTCGATTCGCCTATGTCTGATAGCGCTGAGCTCCTTTTTTGTGGCACTTAAACTTTAGCACATTTCTGTGCACGAGCCGGATACGTTTTTGTTGACGGACGCTCGGTATGACGTAAGCGTTGATTTATATTATCGCCGCATGATAATGTTGATTTCCGAGGAAAATGTACGCGATCTAGACTACAACAATTGCTCTTCTTTCGTCTTCATAATCGTGCGAGTGTCTTTATGTGACAAATAAGCGCTAGTCAAGTAATCGGTCGCATAATTTATGTGGATTGTTAAAAGTTTTGGGAAATAGAGCGAGGTTGGCTATTCATAATTTTAGCAGGACTTATGTCAGATTTTCTTGTGAATGTGACGCGTTTAAACAATTTTAGATTTTATTCAGCAAACTGAGTGATTCATAAATTTATGATTCTGAAGTCAAGGTGAGACACGACAGAACGTTGGCACTATACCGGCATGGACCGACCAGCTGTAAATGCATCAAAGTTTATTATTATCATGTCTATATTTGGCCATAGCGAATTTACGAGGATCGAGTTTCACGCAGTTTGGAAAATATTTAATTAAATGATTTTATGTTATCTTGATGATAGTTCTACCTAGGTAATTAATGTTCCATCTGAAATTAATTTCCAAACAATTGCAGCATAATTTTCATGAATTGAATTGTCAGCTACTTTCTATTCATGCGAATCACTACCATTATGACAGAATGACGTTAACGTTGGGTTTTCTTATAAAATACACGTTTTTCAAGATTTTAAAGTTGACTTTTTTTTGAAGATTTTTATCTAAAGCAACACTACTGGTATCATATTGGAGTCAACTGGTTATTTCGGGTTTTTACTCACGGACACGGCGATTTGAGTGTTAATACCCGACATCCGTATTTTAATTGTTATTTGTTATGTTTTCACACGATTTATGAGTCGGTATTTTTTGGTGAATTTTACTCGTATCTTATCCAATTACACATTGTTTTTTTTTATTACGTTGCCTGTAGTGAGTCCCGCTGCTGGGCATAGGCCTCTCCTTTAGTTTTTTACATATTTTTTTTTATTTTTTACCACAAACCGTTAGTTTTACTAACGTAACGTGTAATTTAGCCTAACTTTAGTATCCACATACGCACTTTTCGCAAACAACTCATTCAAAAGTTTCATTCAAACAATTTATTCATTCGGAATTTCCGAGATATCGCAAAATTTTCAGTATTTGTTACCTTCATTTTACAACACGCATTACAGTTCACATCGTTGCTGTTATTATTAGTTTACACTGTCACTTACAACTTTTGAAGTTACTTAATCAAATACTAAATGACTGAAAGTCTTAGATAAACTTATTGTTCTTAGAAGCTTCGTATGAAGACCTCTCTTCGGTATGCGGTTCAACTTGTACATGGTCGAACGAACTTTATAGGACATGTTTATAATAAGTCGTGATCGTTTAGTTAGGCGTGAATGCGTTTGGTATTCTTGCATTTGAGAGGTGCGCCCTCCCCATCTTATGTCATAATCATAATGTTATATTTAAATCTGTGGTCTCTAAATATCAGCTTATATACGTCCCCACCAAGGGGTCGAGCCTATCAAAATTAGAGCTAATATTATGATTAGATATTTCTCATAGCAAAATCGTTCCTTATCAGGGTAATTTTATAATGTCTACGGTACACTTTAGATGAAAACTATCAAATGACATATCTAAAACCCTACTATGCCGACTTCGTTATAGTGTGTTAAAATGAAATGAGTTTTTGAAATAAAAAAACATAGGGCAAGATTAATAAATAACTAGCAAAAAGAAAATGAAGCAAATATAATGAATAATATTTGCTTGCACCTTGCCATGAGAAGCCACCATTTAACATGCGACAAAATTGCATGAAACAAATAGTAGAAATATACTACCATAGCATCAAGCCAAGTAACTTTCAGTATCCTTTTAATAATATTTATTAAGAACTTGAATATTATGATGTCCGTTGATTTAAATTTTATTTGGAACTAAGTTTTTTATTAGTAATAGGTTATATTTCCGTGGGAAAACATTGTAAGTTAGGCGGGCAGAGCTGCAGGCGGTTAGCTAGTAAACATATGAGCGTATCTCCAGTTATGTCACTTTACAAGGAAGTAGTTCATATACCGACAGACAGGTCTTCGGCCACTTTCGAAGCCACTCACTATGATGGATTTAATATTGGAAGCCGATTGACCAATTACAATCCACGGTGATATAATGATTATCATTAAAGGTACAAAACATTGGCTGGCTGTAGATACACCATTTTGAAAGATTAATTGACGTGTCCGATTAGGCTTTGATACGTTTCTTATTTGGCACGAGCGGAAGTGTGATTCAAAAGAATTCAATTGAATGACCTTATTGATAATAAATTATTTTCACTATATTTTTAAAAAGTTTAGATAAATTGAAACGAGCATTGTTCAAACTATCGATAATAGTTATAAATTACAAGTCAATTGGTCATACGTGACATAACGTCAAATTACAATGAGAACCAGTTGATTTCATTTACATAGAACCTCACGTAACGCTGCATACGGCATACGGTAAACCATTCAGTTGGTCGCTCGCGTATGAGAAATCCCCGTTCGATGCGGTCCTAATTCGAACACTGACGTACAGAGATGTATATTGATGATCTAATCATACAAACATTTTGTCATTCTAGATGATTATGTTAAAATTGCGTACGATTTTACGTAAATATCGGTAAAATTATAATTGCTAATTTCATAAAAGTAATTTATCTTATCGAATTGTATGCCTTCGCTAATTTAATTTGTACGATTTATTAGCGCTTAAGCAATTGGATATAAATTAGTATGAATTTAGTTCATGTATCAAACTGACGCGTTCGCTAGACATAAATAAAATTAATTCACATTGATTTGACTCTTTATGTTAGTACGATATGCAAAGAATAAAAACAACAAACTTTAAATGCCAATACGATCCAAGTTCAAGGCTCTATATAAAATATGTCATTTGCTAGGAATTTTCATCTCAAGTGTTTCCCCGTAGACATTCTACGGTAAGCCTCATAAGGTACGGTTTTGCGATGACTAATATCTACCTTAAGAGGCAATTCCATTAGAGATGCAATTGTTTCTTGAATATGGGTGCAGCCATGCGTAATTATTTAATGAATATATCGTACGGATGTCTATTTGGTAGTAATCAAAATTAACCAAAGAAGTGAAATCTAAGATTATGTTTATTGCATTCTTTTTAGGATTTTTCGGATTATTGAACAAGATATTATTTTAGGTGATACTTATTTGCTTCATAATCTGTTAGTCATGACGTCCCAAATTAATTTGATAGGAAGTTGTTTCACTGTATATTTATCTTGATATAAATAATTGTAAATTTATAAGATATGATCTTATAAAGGTAGATTAGTATTAATTAATTGAATCTCTTCTCCTGACATGCTATTTATCCAGGTTAAATTAATGAGGGATTTGTTCATCCATTCATATAATCCTACGCTACGCTGGGATAAGACAGAAATTATTCTACGATTAAACTTATTGTGTATTAACAAGCAAACCTACACAGGTTTGCTTGTTTTTACTCTGTGGGTGTTGCGATTTGCAATCGTATGTACTTGTAAATGTTTACATGGCATTTATTATAATTACGCATTTTTTATTCTTGATAATATGGAATTTTTTGGGTCAACTTTGTTGATCAAAGAAAAACAGTCACCTGAAGTATTAAGTCAACATTTCCTTGAACGCTTCTGCGATGTTACATTTACAACACAATAACTTTGCAATTATTTCATTCGATACACCGAATTCTTACATATTTGTGTGCGTTCACACAGCTGTTTCTTTGGTCCCATGTCGAAGGCTGAGCTCTGTGAGAGTTTGTCACAGTGGTATTGTTTGTTGGCGTACGAGTATTGTTGCTGGGCTCGGCTCAAGCCGCTGGCTGCCCCGTGAGATCTAGGTCGGGGTCTAATTGTTCTATGCTAATATTGCTAATCTGAATCGGGTGTGCGTTTTGTTATTAGTTTGACATGACAGGGTATTGTTTCGCGGCTATCCAAACCGGCTTTTGCCTTCTGGAATTTGGTTATGGAATTTCGTTTGTATTTTCGACGACCATCGTTAATTTATTTAGCGTCAGTCAGGATAGGTTCTATGACAGTTAAATTTTTCAAATTAACACTATACGAAAACTTCTTATCTTTTTCTTCTTCTTAATTAACACTAGCTTACTTTAAGATTAAGGCTGAGGCTGCGGCTGTAGATCACTTGTCGCACACGTTATCAGTGGCACATCACACGTTGGAGTCAGTTCCTCACTCACTTCACTAACAGTCACAGACACCGGTTTTGCCGGTGGAACGCGCGTGTAGTCGGTCTGTCGGTCGGCGCATAAGTGTTACGGTGGAAGGGGCGCGCGAGTATTTACAACGCCAGTATGCGCGTGAGACTTGCCCACGCGCACCAATAACTCGATACGCACACTAGGAAGGATATAAGTGTAGGATAAGTAAAGGACTACCGGCCGGCTTCGATGGATTTTGTAAATAGATGACAAATCAGAGCTACAGTCAGCTTCAACTAAAATAGTTTTGCGGACATACGTAAATTTTATGAATTACGAAATGTGTACTAGGAAGAGTCACTAAAATCAAATTTATGTCACGACTAGTATCTGCGAAAATAAAAGAAAATACAGCTCATAATTTCGTTCAATTTTTGGCTCTACGTTAAATCTTAAAAAAGAATTACATCATTCACATTTACAGCACTTTATTAAAGCTAATTGTAATGGCAGATTGATTCGATAAAGTTTACGATGTTTAGCAGACGGTTGATTATTGAGATTATAATACCTTTACGTACACTATTTAAGACGTATTTATTCGTTGACTATACCTGGGTTACTATAGGATGAGCTTTGACAGTTTTTTTTTTTTTTTATTATTTCTGTTCGTTTATTTATTTATTTATTAAGTAAGATTGCATACTGTTTAACGATAAAATAAGAGGTGAAGTTACTTTTTTAATTTTTTTAGCTATTATGGTTTAAAAACTGAATATTATTATAAAAAAAAAGTTGTTAACATCGTATGAAGAATTTTGAAGCTGTCAGAATTCATCCTATAGTAACCCGGGTATAGCATCCAATGTTTAATGTGTCATAAATTTGTACTAATATATGTTATGATTAAGACTCGTAAAATAGTACACACACACGCATGAACGAGCTGCTAGCCTTTTTCTAAAACTGTATTTATCAAAAAAATATGGTGCTCCAAAAATACCGTTGAGGTGCACTATTCTTCTAGCAATGATAAGTTTATTTGAAAACATACAGAATGGAGATTGAGTATAAAGTTACCTGTAGTATTAATATAATGTATAGTCTGTTCAGCATATTATTGTGTTTGAGTGCCCAGCTACTAGGTTTGCTTGGGATGCCGAGGAGCTGAAGATGCTCTCTGACGGTGCAAGATGTATTTAAACTCAACAGTTCTAAAATTGTAAAAACCAATAAAAAGAGCCATAAATAAAAAAAAAACTGTATTTTAAATATTTCGTTTTAGTCCGTAAATACTAGTTTATCTTATTAACGAATCAATAGGTGTCCTATAAATTTGTGCAATATAAGAATCTAACCTGTAGTTTTAAAGGCATAACATTACCAACTTAATAACCCCAACGAAACGATCATCGATTTGCATCTAATAATAGTTGTCAGCCCTGACCGGGCATGATGCGCCTGAGCATCTAATGACTTTACACGATCGGGATCCTTTAAAGCGGAACTTTTGACTCTTATTACGTAGCTAAACGTACGCAGTGATGTCAGCTGAAAGAATTATAGACAATAGTTCAGTAATAATTGTAATAATATTACTTGGTGAATTAAAAGCAAAATTGGGAAATTGCAAGAAAATAAGACAAGCCAATACACAGCATTTTTTTCTATTCGATGATAAAGAGTCACTCACTCGCTCTTAATTATTATGTTATGGTGATCGTTGCCCTGTTGCAGCTGCTAATTAAAAATATTTATAAAAAACCGTAAAAAGAATGTTTTATGCTCTTGGTTGTGGATCGTAGGAGTGTGGAAAATCCTGCAATCCTACTGGCCTTTGATACGGAACTCTATTAGTTCTCTGATCACGTTTCTGGTATGTTAGGTATTTCTGTTTTCGTTAAAGAAGCAATTAAATATATTTTTAATTTATATCTAAATCTCGAAATGTCTAGACACTGTACCTACAATGGAGAGAATCCGCTTTGAAAAGAGTATGATGACCTTTTAAGTAATTTATCATCTTCATGGTCTGCCAAAAAGGAATCTCCTGATGCTCTGGGTGTGGCCGTATCTGTTTTATCTTAAGGTAGACTTAACGGCAGTCTTTCTCTACCATATGCAAAAAGTAACGTATTTATTAACGAGATACTGGTATAATATTTTTACCAGTCGTTTGTTGTTAGTGACAGATAAAAAGTAGGCTTTGTAGCAATTGGGAGATTCCCATCTGTAAGTTTTTGGTTCTACGATGTCTAAGAAGGGATCGTTATTGATGACGAGCATTATTTGTCACAGGAGTCCATTGTTACCTCTTTAGTACAATGATCTGGAGTTCCCTAAGCACTTCGACTAACGGTGTCCTATCAAGTCAACGGTATGTCACGCACGTAGCTTGTGATTAGTTGTGATGTAAGAATTGATAATAGAGTTGGAATAGGAATGTTTTGGTATTTGTCTTAGACATTCCATCATCGATGTGACATCAATTCAAATAACAAGGAAACAGTTTAGTCTATCGATAAAATAGTGATGCCCAGCCTTCTCTAAGTTTAGAAAAATTTGACTATTTTAAATTTCAAATGCATTTTTCTGTATCCTGATTTACATATTTGGTATGCTGTAGAAAATCAATATTTACAATCGATCGTCATACAAGGAAGGCTATAAAACCATTATTACCCTAAAGTTGTTTGTCTTGACTTCGGTGCCATTATAGCACTAGAGGAAGTGTCGATAAACAAAATTAAATCTTGTCTTAAAATAGGAAAAAATTGTTTTGAGCGTTAATCGAAGGCCGTGGAACCTATAAAGTAATTAGGAAATTAGGTATTCATCAAAAAGGTTAAGGATGTGAACCTTTTCGGAAAATAAGTAGAATTTTTAAAACAGAATAAGCAGATTATCCAGCTAATTTGAATAGTCCAGATTAAAAGGAAGTGTTATATCGCGTGCATAGTTACTATTAGAATGAGTAACACTGTATGGACATGATGGTAAAATTGCTGAAGTCTTAGCATGTGTACGGTCCTCTAAACCCTACACAGCATAGTGATTTGCCATACTTAAGTATACAAATTCCCTGGCGCTTTCCTACAGCTAGGAGCAATTAATACATCCTGTACTTTACCAGTAGCAACTCACAGCCGGTATCAAGCAATACTGCATAATATTATTTATCTGCTACTATTACTAGTTATTTATTTGATGTAACAGTTGATTCATGAGAACATTCCACTCGGCTTACTCTACTGAGTTTATGATCTTAACATAATTATGTGTTTACTGCGAAAAAACATCAAGCAATATGCCCATTTAATAAGTCTTATAGTGTTATTTAGTTTCTATTCTCTTCTCTTCTTTTGTAATCTCTTTAATATAAAAGATACACGTAAAAATTGATTTTTACCAACTAAATCGTATCTCACAAGACCCAGTATTTTTCCTCTCCTTTCCTCATATTATTGTGCTGCCATATCGACATCTTCAAATGTTTCTTTGTGGTCTCCATTGCCATTTACGTCAACTTACCCGCAATGTGGCTCTTCCGCTTTTTTGGCGCCAACCGTCAGAAGCGTCTGCATACCAAGTTTTATACTCGAAAGTTTATGGAATTTATCGATGCTGCATACTTCAGTTAGTACTTCGACCAAACTTGTATTGTCGCCAGGCAATGTTTGGTAGTATACAGATCTGTTAAAACCAGTACTGAAAAAAATATGGATTCTTAATTTTTTTTAATTTGAAGATCAGATCAAGAGGGTTTAAAATATCCAAACAAATCATCAGCTCTGCAACCTGCATCGGTTTTCAAAAAGGTTTTTGTGTGGTGACACTGCATCATTAATCTTCCAAAATTAAGACTATTCAATAAAAAATGGATTACTAAGCTAGCATATTTTAACAAATCAAATATGAACTTAGCGTAAAAATTTAAAATATAGTTCAAAGTACTTTTAGAGAACAGAAATGTCATTCCAATGTGCAATGCAACTATATATTTTAACCAACCAAACCGAAAAGCCTACTTACTTTTACAGTTTATATCATGGGCGTTGCGTAAGTGTGCGAGCAGACGAGTCATCGACTCCAACTGGTCCGGCGT
The DNA here is from genome assembly GCA_951230895.1 of Carpatolechia fugitivella. Lineage (NCBI taxonomy): Eukaryota > Metazoa > Arthropoda > Insecta > Lepidoptera > Gelechiidae > Carpatolechia > Carpatolechia fugitivella. Next base: position 11,091,966 of record OX579654.1, on the reverse strand, counting down.
CCTCCAAAGGTCGCTGGTCCGCACTATCCAGCATCGATAGTCGTCATTTGGACCCGCACTAGCCAAACAACTGCTCACCAATGCCGGTGTACGGGATCCCCAACATATTTACATAATATTACTCTCAAATTTTCCTCTTCAATTATTTTATTCGTGTTGTTGTGGTCCCGGATCTGTTTTTTTTGTTATCTACGAGAAGTATCTGTTGATTGATAAACATTTTTTTAATTTAAATTTTATTTAAGTGTTTAATGTTAAGCTTCGGGTTATCCCGCTTATTATTCGCAAAACGTTATCTTGCTTATCGTTTCTAAAAGGACTTACTGATTGCCATTATTCTATCAGCATTGACCGTAAATAATATTATTTTATTTTTATTTGGTAAACATATTACAAGGCTTTCATTGGTCAATTTATTTGGGAAATTTGTAAATTGTTTATTTGGCGTTAATTGTGTAAAATTTTCCATATTGTAAATTTAGCACCCAGCCAGCGTGGTCGACTAAGGCCTAATCGCCCTAATTCAGGGTAGGCTCGAGCTCCTCGGTGGGGACGTATATGAGCTGTTGAATTGAAATCTATCACTTGGACTGTTAGATGATGACTTACTCGTAGAACAAATTTTGCAATGTTAAGAATTGCTTGCAAAAAATAAATATCAATTACAATTTCGAGAAGCAGTCGTATCTCTACTTGTTATCTTAACAACTTACAAATGGCGCACTCAGTTTCTAGATGTTTTTTTCTCCTTGGATTCATAATGGTTTTCACTTTTCACCATACACGTGATACTTATAAGTCTAAAAAGTGAAACTCCACCAATTTTTATAATTGAAGAAAACGATCATAATATTGGCAAAAAGCTCAGGTAAGTCGAAAGTCGACCGAAGTTTCACTACCAAATATTGTAGGGCATACGCGGAGGTATGTCTCGTTTCTAACGGGAAAAGCTACGGTGCCCCGTGGGACCAATTCGTGGTTATTTTATTGTCTTTTTTTTCTCGGAAGATTGTGTCGCGACGTACCACATTCCTCGTCGGAAGGGCGCGACGGCGAGGACACGGTCAGACCACTCGGTGACCGCGTCATAAAATGTAACTTTGGCGCCCCCGCTATGGTGATGCAAGGACATGACCGTGAATAGGTCGTTTCGAACTTAAAAACATTCGGGACAGCATTTTTATAGGTAACCATTAAATCTTATTTTCTTTTTCGTCGTAAAATGTGTGCCCTGTTCAGATGTTTGATCTGGATATACGTTAAGTCATGGTAGTCGTAAAAAACTGTTGATACAACATTTTACATTTTTTAAAGAAGATGAATTGACCGAATTACTCTTGATCATCAACAGCTCATATACGTCCCCACCGACGGGCTCGAGCCTACCCTGAATTAGGGCGATTAGGCCTTAGTAGACCACGCTGACCCAGTGCGGGTTGGTCGACTTCACACAACCTTTGAATTTCTTCGCAGGAGTGTGCAGGTTTCATCACAATGTTTTCCGTCACTGTAAGGTCGGATAAACGTACATAATGTTCGAAAGAGCGTCGGTGGTCTAGTGACTAGGGCCACTGCCTCCCGTCTGGTACCACGTTCCAATGTGTTTCCGAAATACTCTTATCACGTGTAAAATCGTGAAGTTTAAAATTTTGTAGTATTGAAACATCACAGCAATAAAATTAACAGTAATTAAAGCCATGCATAAGAAAAACATTACAGAAACATCTCTTGAAGATTGCAACTTGTGAAAGAATTTTTTTAAGGAAATGCTTAGAGATCACGGAGCGGTGCAAAGTGAAAATTGCAAAAGTTTTTATAGTCAAGTTAAGAGGACTACACGACCTAAACGCGAGTTTTCTGAGTAACAAAAGTAAATGATCCACTGCAGTGAATTAAATGAAAAAAATATATGTTATTAATGGTGGTATATTACAGTTTAATAGTTTTTTCAAAACATGATTCAAGTATTTTGACCCGATAGAAAAAAATCACAAACATACCTCTAAAAAAATCTTATAAACGATTAAAATCGTACTAAAACTTGTTCAATCTTTCTGGATTTTTGGCAACATTTTCTTCAAGCGAAATACAAACATAATAGTTATTTACTTTTTTGATCTGCTACGTAGTATTCTCAAAAAACCGCTATTTTTGTTTCCGTGATCCGTCATGATCACTACGCGCGCATGTGTGCGTGAACTCCCGTGTAGCGACAGTCTCGGCTAAGGCTTCTTGCTATATGGACGTGTCGCGCTTTTTGCCGCCAACTTAGCCAGACTTATTTTATTATATTTTGTTGAAGTGAATGACTTTTATAAATAATAATGGGGAATAAAATAAAACCCGCCAAGAGGAGTAAAAAGCGCTCATATAAATCAAATGGCAAACATACGAATGACGTAAAAAGGTAAGACCGAATTTATTACATTTCTATCGATGGTCACTGCATTATTTATTTATTTACCTAGTATGTACCTACCTTGTAACTTCGTTCCAATAAAATTGTTTACCTACTTATTTATTTATTTATCGCTGGCAGTGGCATAATTTTATTAAAATGGATCCAGCTCTTTATTGTTTTGTACCTATCGAGTTTTTCGCATGTCTCACTAAGGTTGCCGATGGCGTAATGTGTAAGGGGATGAACCTAAAAACGGAAAAGCTCGGGTTCGGATCCCACGTGGTGAATGTGTATTTTAACTTTTTTTTTCTTTTGTTTTTTATGTATTTAATTTCATTATTTATTCGTTTTAGATATCTATGTGACATGACTTTTTTTTTTCAGGAAAAGAAAATTTGAAAATAATATCGCAGAGGATGTAACTTCCAATTGTTCCAATGCGTATGTACCTTACTAAGCATACTTTATATAATGAAACTTTCTTTTGTTATTTTTATATTATAGTATGTAATGTTTTGCTTTCCAGAAAAAAACAGCGTCTAAATAGAGAGCATTGCGAAACAACAGCGGGTTCTTCATGTAATGAGTATGTACCTACTTTGTTACTTTGTTCTCTAGTTCGTTCCAATAACATTATTTACTTATTCATTTTAGGTAAGGTACTTATAAATATCAATGTTTTTGTTTTCAGAAAAATACGACGGCTTTTACAAATTGTAAAATCAAAACTTTCAAAACCAATATGACGATCTTTTGTACAAAATAGACTTAAAATTTTTAGAGTCGTCAAAGATCAATATGAAAAAAACAAAGTGAAAAAAAAAATGAGTAAAAATGAAGAGGAAGACAAAAGTACCGTGAAGCCTTTTGAATGCAAAAAACTGCATCGAAATCAATTCGGTAGTTTTTGATAACTCCTGTGTTGCCAACTTATCTGGCTGCTGCAGCGCTCCCTGATGGTCTACCTACATAAAACATATCTAAGATCCTAAGTTGAAGTGATACCTTTTCAATGCAAAAAACCGGAACTAAATCGGTCCAGTGGTTTTCGAGATAGAAGGTAACAAACAAACAAACAAACAAACAAACAAACAAACAAACAAACAAACAAACAAACAACCTCTTACCCCAAACGCATATACCGCCTCCGTTCCGTTCCGTCCGTCGTGGGTAAAAAATATGCGAAAAAGAAGATGAGTAAAAATGAAGAGGAAGACAAAAGTACCGTCAATGATGAGAACAAAGAACAAGGCAAAGATCAAAATAAAAAAAATAAAGCGAAAAAAGACAAAAGAGAGATAAGTAAAAATGAAGAGGAAGACAAAAGTACGGTCAATGATAAGAACAAAGAACAAGAGAACCAAGGGGATGAAAGTATAGTGGAAAACTGTTCAACTTTTTCGCGTTACATAGATTTTAGTAATTTTTAAATTGATATTATAAATATAATTACAACAATTTTTTCGTGATTATAACGACTTTTCAATTTTTTAAACGCATTTTTATTTTAAATGTCATTTTAGAGCAATTTAAGTACGAAATTTGACATTTCTAAGACTGACATATTTCATATATTTTGTTAACCTGAAAAAGAGCTTAATAACTAGATGTGCTATGTATGTATGAATGTTGCTAACCTGAAAAAGAGCTTAATAACTAGATGTGCTATGTATGTAATATCAATAGATGGCGAGTTAGTATGGAGATTGTCAGTCCTCTCGTGTAAGTTCGTCCATGGTTAACCGGAAAAAGAGTTTAAGAACTATAATGTAAGTCCGTAAGTGCCATTTACGAAAATGTATTATGTTCTTGCTATGTTTTGATCGTAATTATTTTTAACGGAAAACCGTTGAATTAATGACTTGACCAAATTATAATTACTATGATAACTTTGTAATCGCTCTCCTGTAAAAACAGTTATTTTGATATACGGAGTTAATCATAGGGCCAGTCTATTTCATTTGTAATTTTAATTCAAATTATTTATTTTCTAAAAAAAAAAATTGTTAGTTGCCCTGTTGCTTTTTTCTTTGGTCTATGGTCAACGTCATCGAAGAGCGCCATCTTTTAGCACAATTTGGCGTAATCTGAGAGGCGGTAAGGTGAGTTTATGAATGTGTAGTGATAGTTGTTATCAACTTTTTTACTAGATGGCGACTGCGTCGTTTGTGTGAATGTGTGCCCCAGGTTGTCAAGGTCGTTAGCTCATGTAAGCCCCTTAATACAAAATTGTTGAGATACGGCCACAGTCACCACAGAATGCGGCAGGACGCAACGAGGATTGTGCAAATATTGCAATGGATTCATATCGGTTTTAGCTCTCACTGTTTTATCTGTTTGCGAAAATTTCGACTCAACCGCATCTTTTTTTGAGACCACGAATAGTTTTGTTTTGTTTCAAAGTTACCAGTTACGCTAAAAGCTAAGCAATAGAAAGCATCATCATCTTCCTATATCAACGGCCCGTCACAGTCCACTGCTGGCCTATGAGCCTCCTCCATTTAAGTGGAGGGTTTTGCCATAATCTCCACGCTTGGCAGGCGGGTTGGAGATCGCTGATTAAAAGGTTACTGTAACAGAGAGCGCTGCTGCCCGTTCCCTGTTCAATGTGTAGTCCCTAAGTCGCCTCTTACGACACCCACGGGAAGAGTAGGGGTTGGTGACAAATGTATTCTACTCTGCCGTCACCACACGGCGCATCATCTTCCTAACTTGAAGCAAATTTACTTTTGCTGTTTTAATAACAACTAAACGTAGAGTTTTTGGCAAAACAATAGATGTAAGTAATTTATCAAGTAAGTGGTTAATAATTGTACCATAACAAAAAAATATAGTTATGAATTCTATATTTATATTCATTCTTGTTTATATTTACGAAGCATGCTTTTTATATCAAAGTTATAAAGTAATAGCTTGTTCAGGGCGCTTTTCTTTTTTAATGGCTTCTGCATTTAGCAATTTAGCCAGTGTCGAGTAATGTTTGTATTTTCAATAACTTATCAAAAATGTCGGTGTTGATGATAAACTTTGTCTGATCTCAGTTGTCATCTGCATAGAGGTAACACGATAACATCAGGCTGTTTTCGTAAACAAAAACCTACTTTAAAATTGATTGATATATCTACACAACATCTGCATAGCCGCGGGCGCCGGTATCGCGGTCCACTTAAATCATGTAATCGAATATTCATTTATTCATGGCGCCTTTCCGTATGATTGTTTTTTATCCGTTTTTATATGTATCAATCACGCATAGATGGTATCGATGTTTAATCGATATAGTTTCGACAAATGCTCTTGTTTTTGGGTTATGATATGACGTTATTGAGGCCGGATGTGGGCACTATCAAAGATACTAGTGACCGTTATACTTTTGAAAGTGTGAAACTTGCATAGTAAAAGCTTTTTGTTATTACCGAAATTGATATTGTTCTTATTACAGTTGGTATTGTTTGTTCTCACTGTTACTGTTCTTTGACATTTTCTTACATGAACTTTTTTAAATTTCATTTTTACTGTTTTCCGTTGACTTTATTATCTCTTCTGTACCATGCATGCGTGCCGGTGCCGTCTGTTGCTCAATGTGTCATCCTCATTATCATAATATTCAGAATTCGCAAACGGAATTTATTTATTGACGTGTGTGTTTCATTTTGAGACGGATTTCCTTTTTTTTTAATCACATATTTCAGTATGTTTGAAATAGTTTTTTTTTTTAATCTCTTATTAAGCTTGTAACTTTTCCATCCATGATTCGATCGTATTAATGTTAGAAAGGAATGTGTTGTAAATATACTATTTGTTTTAATATTTGCTTATATTTGTTGTCTATTTGTTTCAGGTAAGTTTTTGCAGAAATTGACTTTTGTTGAAAATGTATCAATATATCTATATTGTTATGTGACTCATTTAGGTAAGTATTTGGTATTCGTAGACAAAAGTACACAATCGTTGGAAATACCCCGAATGTTTCAGAAATTATATATTTTTTTGGAGCTGTTCCTACATTGAGATTCGATTAATGTTTTTTTTTTCTGCAATATATTTGACCTTCCATTCAGACGTCAAATCGTCTGAGAACCTTATTGACGTATCTTAAAAAAGAACACTTTTAATAATTACACCCAATCATCCAATTACCTTAAACTTCACTTTGAAACTCTTAGTATTCGCGGTATGATACATTTAATTCAATTGTTGGGGTTTTTAAAGTCAATTTTATATACTTTTCTCATGCGCCGCCGGAGTGTTGCAATTCGGGACCTTGGTCTAATTAGTTTTCGCGGGTTATTAACACGTCTCAATATTTAGCACCATCTGCAACTTGTGCTGTAGCCTAGTTACAACAGTAGATACAGTTTTAAGAGCGTCGGTGGTATAGTGGCTAGGGCCGCTGCCTCTCGTCCGGGAGACGCGGGTTCAATCCCCACCACATACCGATGTGTTTTCCAATTTCGAATTCATATATGTACGTACGTACGGCACATAGTATACTAGGTGTCACACGGCTAGACCGAATCAGGAACACCACCCTGCGTTCCCGAACTGGTATCGCTGATGTTGGAGAGAAAACTGCCAAACTCAAGTGGGAATGGGCTGGGCATGTTAGTAGAATGGGTCCGGAACGGTGGGCTGGTGTCGTTATGCACTGGGTGCCCGAGGACGGTAACCGACGTCGGGGCAGACCCAAAAAGAGATGGCGTGACGACTTAGACGCCTTTTGCGTAGACTGGACAGAACATGCGCAGGACAGAGAGCGGTGGAAAAAATCGGGGGAGGCCTTTGCCCAGCAGTGGGATCCAGTAGGCTAGTAAAAAAAAAATATGTATGTTTATTCGTGGCTCTTACGGTGAAGGAAGACATCGTGATAAAACCTGCATACTCCTGCGAAGAAATTCAAAGGTTGTGTGTGAAGTCGACCAACCCGCACTGGGCCAGCGTGGTCGACTAAGGCCTAATCACCCTAATTCAGGGTATGCTCGAGCCCCTCGGTGGGGACGTATATGAGCTGTTGATGATGATACAGTTTTAATAAGTGCATCAGCATGTAGAAAGCTCAAGATTGAGTTTCTTAATGGGTTGTGTGGATGTTAGCTATGAAATTTAACTAAACCACGTAGGTAACACAAAGAATTTCTGCTTTGTGATGTAATGATAATGTTTAACAATAAAACTAGGCTACAGTTAAACGCATTCTGTCACGTACGAGTAGATTTCATGCGTATCATGCTTACTATAGTGTGCTTTACTTCTTTGTTTGTTTATCTTCTTACGTCAGAGTAAAATATTATAGCAAGTAAGAAATTAATTGACAAAATATTTGATAGAACTCAATCGACATGCGTAATGGTCGAATTCACATAATTGTGACTTCACACACAACCTTTGAATTTCTTCGTAAACGCGTACGTTCCTTTAGTCGAACTTACTATGAAATTGTTTCCAATAATGTGATGTAATCGCAAATATGGAGCTTCATTTTCGACTTACTGATATTTGGTATACTGTGTCTTGTATGACGTAATCAATTATCACTGCAAGTCTTTTCACCCTTTGGTCCAGTTCGCGAGACCTTTCAGACCACATGTTGTGCATTTAATATGTTGTAACCACAAAATAATAAATAAAAAGTCCCTATGGAAATCAAATCAATTCATTCATTCATTCATTCAAATCATAATTTACTCTAACAATGCTTATATGGAATAGGGGTGTTTCCCAAATTGTTCTATAGAACATGACGTCATCGGACAAAATGAATCAATTTACTCCCATTTTTTCTATAGAACTAATACCTAGCGTTTTCGCCCTAGTTCACTTATCAGTGACGTAATAATACAAATGAAGAATGAATTTTGAAGTTTCCAGTTCGATAATTATTTAAAAAAAATTAAAGAAAAAAAACCTTTTTTAAAAACAAGCTTTTATTATTTGTTAAGAAAATGAACTAAAAAGTTAAAAATAAATTAACTCTAATTAGAAGTATAACACTTTATAAGTTCATTGTAACCTTTAACGATAATTAAGCTTCTTTGTCTACGACAAAATAATTCCATATCGTAATCATATATTTTTAACACCAAAACTTTACACCTTAATTATTAAATCTTCCCGTTTTTATTACAGTCTCAATTTTATAAATAATAAAAGCGTGTTACATTTTGATGGTATAATTAAGCTATCACAATGTAACACGCTTTTTTATTTATAAAATTGAGACTGTAATAAAAACGGGAAGATTTAATAATTAAGGTGTAAAGTTTTGGTGTTAAAAATATATGATTACGATATGGAATTATTTTGTCGTAGACAAAGAAGCTTAATTATCGTTAAAGGTTACAATGAACTTATAAAGTGTTATACTTCTAATTAGAGTTAATTTATTTTTAACTTTTTAGTTCATTTTCTTAACAAATAATAAAAGCTTGTTTTTAAAAAAGGTTTTTTTTCTTTAATTTTATTTTTAACTTTTTAGTTTGTTTAATTCGAGATTTACTACGACGTAGTTAGTAGCGCGTAGCAGCGTTTTTCCCTTATGTAGTCCGTAGTACGTTCACATAATAATGTGCTGCTTTGAGCACTTAAAGTTTATGTATTTTATTTGTATTTAAATATTTCATTTTTTTTGTTTGTAGTAGGGTAAACTAATGTTTAAATTAGTTATGTAATCACAAGTTAGTTATTTGTAACATTTCTCATTCTATCCATTTCTTTTAATGCATCAACATTACAAGGTTTCTTCGAAGTCAACTTGGAGCAGTCAAGTTCTTCGATTCGAAGTCCTGCTAAAGACTTAACTCTGCTTAAAGCCACATAAGCTTGACCAGCAGCAAATAATTTAGAGCCTAGATAAATAACAGCATGATCTACAGTAGTTCCCTGCATTTTGTGCACAGTTGAAGCCCAAGACAAGACAATCGGAAGCATTCTTCTTTCAGCTGTGCCGTAATTAAATTTAGCAGGAAATTGAATTGATTTAGGCTGTATTATGTGAATGCCATCCTTGCCGAGGTCCATTGTAGAGGGATAAGGGCTTCAGTACAACAGGGTTCGCCCTGGTACCCTGAGGCGCAACGTTAGCGATATGAAATGTTTATACACTCTCATACCATTCAGCCCTCGGCACGTGCTCACCTTGGCATTGGGGCATCCATCTAATCAATCAGACATAATAATATAATAATCCACATTCATAACAAACGGAACGAACTTTTTCCCAAATCTGTTGGAGTTGCATATTCACGCCAACTAAGATGCTCGTCAAAACGAATCAAATGAGCGCAAACTCGATCGGGTTGCGTCGTTTAATTACGGAGTTCCTATGACCACCTTCCAGCTCCATCATCAGACCCTGGTTACCATATAGTATCACAGTACTCGACAAGACGAAACAAATGGGCCTAAACTCGATGGAGTTGCGTCGTTCCGGAGTTCCTATGGCCACCTTCCAGCTCCATCATCAGACCCTGGTTACCATGTAGTATCAAAGTACTCGTCAAGACAAATCAAATGGGCCCAAACTCGGTGGGGTTGCGTCGTTTAATTACGGAGTTCTTATGGCCACCTTCTAGCTCCATCATCGAGTCTGATTTAGTATCAAAGTATTCGTCAATACCAATCCAACAAGCCCAAACACGACTATGTTATGTTGTGTATTTGTGGAGTTCCTGTGACCACCTTCCAGCTCCATCATGAGACCCTGGACATCACGTAGGACTGAAGATCTAGTCAAGACAAATCCAACAAGCCCAAACATGACTAAGTTATGTTGTGTATTTGTGGAGTTCCTGTGGCCACCTTCCGGCTCCATCATGAGACCCTGAACATCACGTAGGACTGAAGATCTAGTCAAGACAAATCCAACAAGCCCAAACATGATTAAGTTATGTTGTGTATTTGTGGAGTTCCTGTGGCCACCTTCCGGCTCCATCATGAGACCCTGAACATCACGTATGACTAAAGATCTTGTTAAGACAAAACCAACAAGCCCAAACACGACTAGGTTGTGTTGTGTATTTAAGGAGTTCCTGTGGCCACCTTCCGGCTCCATCATGAGACCCTGGATATCACGTATGGCTAAAGATCTTGTTAAGACAAATCTAACGAGCCCAAACACGACTAGGTTGTGTTCTGTATTAGAGGAGTTCCTATGGCCACCTTCCGTCTCCATCATCAGACCAGCTCCAAGGTACCATAATATTGCATTGTCATCCGATTTATACATGAATGCAAAATTTCAGCTCAATCGGAAACTGGGAAGTGGATCAAATTTAACTTGCAAGATTTGATTACAGACAGACAGACAGACAGACAACGGGACAGGTGAAACTAAATAAAAGCTTGTAAAAAGAGTCTTGTTTTCTTTGTTCTACAGAATCATGTGAGAAAAATAAGTATTATAAGTTCTATAGAAAACTTGGGAAAAACAAGTCACAAAAACAAACACAACAAACAAAACAAAATAGACGATAGATGGCGCCAGGTGGACTTCGTGGATTCTTTTTTTTAAATCCTTTTATGGCCCTGGGTGACTCGCCGGATTTCTTCCGATCCACGAATCTTCAACGCCATCTATCGAAGTTTTATGAAGTATTTTTTTTTTAATTGGCTGTCGGAAAATCTCCCATTGAGAATTACTCCCGAATAGGCTCTGTAAGAGTCGTGAATATAAATGTACCAATGTAAAACTCGAGCAGTCTATTCTAGGGTGTATGTATACTATTTAGTATAGGTATCTGCCTTAGATCAGGGTAGGCTCGAGCCCCTCGGTGGGGGATTTATATGATGATGATCGTCAGGCTAGCGCCCAGCTCGACTAACCCTGTTGTCAGGGTCAAATCAACATCAGGGACATCCTTACTCTTTAGGTTATATACCTCAAGGCAGTTTTGAAAATAATTTATTTAGTTTTTCTCAGGTAAACTAAAGTCATATTTAAAAAATTTGTTTCCAATATTTTACATTAGACTTGTTTTGTTTTGGATGGGATTAAAGATAACCTTCAATTAACATTAATAAATAAATTTTTGTTTTTTAATAATGTCACAGTATTTCAATCATCTGGACATTTAGGCAAAAAGTTAATGTATTATGTTGCCGCTACGGTTTTTATATTTATTCTTGTGTTGCGTAGGAGTAAAATGCTCTCAAATTTGGTTTAAATATGCGATTTCGATTGTTTTAGATTATACAATAAAAATTTTGCCAAACCAGTGAGTTCGGGGCATTGTTTTTTCTAAGATAGAATGGTGAGCCCTTGAGTATTTTAATTGCAATAAAAATAGTAAGATGTTTTGGCATTATGTATGTATTAAATAAAGATGCGTGTCAGAAGTTCAGCTTGCCCAAAATAGCTTTTGTATGTCTGTCTGTCCATCTGTCTGTTTGTTCCACTCTACAGGTCGCGTTTCTCAACCGATTCTCGTGAAATTTTGTGAGCAGGTTCGATAAATTAATTGATTTTTTTTGTCAAGTCAGTGTTTGGAAGTTTTTAAAAATGACGGTGTTATGAGGGCTGCCAGCTTACAAGGTCTACCGCTGAAATGAAATAAAATAAAAATATATAAAAATAAAATTCAAAATCCCCGATATTTGTGGAGGAAAAATTAAAATAAACGATCACATCAACTCATGAGAAATGTAAAGACTCGCGAGGTCTACAGCTCACAGAGCCACTAATAAGTAATTCAACTTTACAAAACACAGAAGATGTCTGTCCGCGTTTTTATTTTCTCTTGGGAATAACTTTTTTACCGCGGTGTGTATTTTAAAAATAATAGCCGAAAATCAAAATCGGTTTAACCTAATCATAATAAGACAAAAGACATCGCACTACTTATCTGATGACTGAACCTCAACTAGGTACTGGCGACATTTAAGTTACTATGATTGATAGTCTCCTAACACCAAGTGTTGATGTCATGAGATTGATACCGTACTAATAACTATGATCAAGATCTACGTTGAAGGTATAGTCCTTGTAACGGTTACTCTAAACCTGATGATCCAACCTTTGATGGTGATATAATCAAGTACGATATTAGGTGTAGGTAGTGATTTTATATTTACTTTATTGTAATTTAATATTCTATAGGTTTGGGGTTCTAGATAGGCTCATTTTTTTGTATATATAAAAAATAAACGGAGTTGGCCTGAAAAATAAAACACATGAAATAATTACATATTATATCACTCCTAGTCCTAGCCTTTTATTATCTCATCGCGAAATGTCCTTGTGTGTTATTTATAACGGGCGAAAAGACCAAGGTCGTCGCACTGTCGAGATTGCGGATTTAGACCAGACCAGGTCCGCCTTCCAAACAACCACAATACGAGACGCGAGAATAAAATGATAAAATTCAAACGACTGGGATGTACGCGGATCCCCACATTTGCCATCTTGAAATAACCATTATTATTAAAAAAAACAAAAAACCCGACTGCATGAAAAATTTAAAACTTTTGGCGCCAAAAATAGGCCATCTTGGTTTTTTTTATAAATTTGATGTACCCAGTGTCACTCTCACCAGTAAGACGAATCTAACGATACCTCTTTAGCTAAAATCCATCAAGCCGTTTAGGCTGTAGAGCGTGCCAAAGAAATATACATACATACATACACTCGAAAAACATAACCCTCCTTCTAAAGCAGTCGGGTAAAAAGAACAAACTGGTTACAATATTCTGGCGCCAAACTGGTGGCGAGAAAAATTAAGTCTATCCAGTGTTACGCGTTCGGTTTATGAATTGGATTTTGAAAATGTAGGTTTTACAGAATTTAATGATTCAGTTCTGTAACTTGCCCGAAAGCATGACGTAGTATGGTAGCATTTAATAACTACACTCAATAAGAATTAACATACTCACTTAATAAGAATTAACGTACATTTCTCTACTTTCCTTCCCGAAGTAACTAACTACCGATACATTTACGAGAAACACTCAGCCACTTCAACATAAATTAAAGTTCCTCGTATAAATCAAGCTAACACTTACCCTAAGATCATTTCTCTACAAGTGTCTTGTAATTAGAACGTAATGTGGTTAAAATACTATAAAAAGTTAAACAGATACTAGTTATGCAACGGATGTCAGGCATACTTCCCGCGGACACGGCCACGCTAGAAAGTCGCCTAGGCTTGGAAATAGCAAGTGAAACAGTTAAGGGAAAGGGTTCATTTTATCGTAATATCCGTTCGAAGGCACGCCTTGAAAATTTATTTAGAGCTTGGACCCTATTTCGATACATTATGCTTTCCTTTGCTATATTAAATTGATTAATAACAAATAAATTTAGTAAAGGATTCAAGAAAAATGAGTCTGTTTTATGGGCATGACAAAACCATGCCATTCATGAGCTGAATGTAAACTTCCTAACATATTATTTACCGTCCTATTTCATTAGAAAGACTGAAAACTTGGAAATAGAGCAACGCCTTATTCGTCTTACCAACTTTGGTGTTGCAATTAGTTCCAATGTCCCTGATAAACATTCTCAGAATTCTCAACTGATCATCTTCCGTCGTAGATAAGCAAACAGTTCCAAACGAATGCAATCCGACAGAACTGTTTAACGTTACTCCCTCATGTAAAATAAAACCTCACGTTTCATGTTTATGGACATGTGCTGAGATGACCCCCGCGATGTTATTGTAACCTCTGTTCACTAGTAATCACGTGCAATGTGACGTGCTCACTTGCTTATTAACATCATTACTTGGTCATCGCGTCTAACAAGCAGCTGCTTTGGGTCTAATTGTTCTTTTATGTTATAATGCTGATGCTGATTGTTTCCCCCAGTTCAGTACAAGTCCGCGCCCGCTATATCCACTACCACTCTAGTAGAAATAGCGATTAGTCCTCCAATAAAAAAAAAATCCCTTCAGTTCAGGATATACTTGATTTTCTCATCGTTTTCGAGCTATCGTGTAAACAATAAACATAAACTTGAATATTATAAAATGTGTTTACTATCTATACCAACGCTAACATTGACATTGTCAGAATTTCCATATATGATACATCGTCCATCGCTCGATATGCCGTCGCGGGGTTATGCTAATGAGGAATGTAAAATATGCCAAAAAGCGCGGTCATCTCCGCATTCCACTAGAGACGTGTGCATGCGACGACGCTCTGTCGCCACGCGCGGAATGCCCGCCAAAATCACAAGAAAATAATACACGCAAAAAGATACCTTATTTCGAATACAATACTGTGCGGTGTATCGCAAAAGCTAAAAGCCTCTTCTGCCTAATTTGGACTTTTCGACACGGTCTCTATGTAGAGAGCTTTAGTGATACAACATTGGTGCTAGTGGTAGGCCATAAAACTAAAAAGGTCACATCGTTGTGGATATTGTGTTAAGAATGTGATTAATGACGAACGATTATAAACAAGCAACGAACTACAAATAGTCAAGAAGAGTAACCGCCTAGCAAAGCCCGCTAAAACATAGCACCAAACTAGCACAATTAAATGTTGACAGATGACGACGACGACAGACAGGCAGATGATGTCGCTGCTGTACATTGAAGCTTACTTTCGACGTTCTTACAAACCGAGTCATATAAAACATCATTGTACCGCGTATTCGAATGTGATATGGTATATTTTTTTTCCCCGGCTTCTTTGGAATTCATTTGGTGGAGTCAAGTTTGAAGCGTAGTTACGTTTCTTGACTATAGATAACTCGTTGTAAACAAGTTGTTAAAATTTCATATGTAGCCTTCTGAATTAGCATAACAATCAATATTAAAATAATTAACGCAGGTGGGCTTCGAAGCGCCAAAAAAAAATTTGATGATGGGTTTTTACGAATTGGAAGCTATAGTTTTCTGAAACCACCTACAGTATGTATTCAAGTGAGTCTAAAGAATTATCTAGTTAAAATATGTGTTAAAATGATAGTTACGAGGGTTCAGTAGTCGACGGAACCACGGTGAGTGGCGCCACACGCCTTGGCCTTGGCACAGGCCTCATTGCTGACAATACGTACTTATCAAATGATTGACTTGACAATAATAAGCTGTGACATCGAAAAACGGACGTACTTCCTTACAATAACTAACATGTGTCACGACAAGAAATGTTACAAGCTATATTTATATACTAATAAAGCGCAGATTCACTCTCTATACATTGTTCTCCATTGTGCATAATGAATACAGATTTTTTATCCTGTTTAATTACAATGTGAATAAAGCACTCGTTTAAAGTGCAGTTGGAACTCACCATAGAGAAAACAACTAGAAGAACTTCGAGAGAGATAAAAGTTTGTACATTAACTTAACCGAAAAAATACTTATTATAAAAGAAGTTACGTAAAATATTAAGGATTATTTTCGTTGAGACTTTCATTAATGTAAACTTTTTTTAGCTTATATAGAGTAAGTAAGTAAGTAACAGAGTTAAGTTCAAGAGTTTTTTTATATCCCAGAATAGTAAAAATCGATAAAAAATATGGCACAAAAGAACAATTTTAATGAATGAAATTTAGAACGAATATGATTTTTGCTCCACTTCTGGAAATAAAAACTAGGCATCAAAAGTTATACTGACGAAAAAAATGTGTCAAGGTGCAAAAAAATGATGTCAAAGAAAATACATTTTAAAGGAACATCCACGTTCTAAACTCTTGACAAGCAAGCAGAGAAGTATTCACACGGGAAGACCAGTTGGTACAAACAAAGCTGCTGCAAAACAATGAAGCGGCCTCAACACTGACAATGAGATGATGACGCTTTCCACTTTCCCGCGCCTTCCCACACGGCCAATGAAAAGCGCACCACTTAATTACACCATTTTGTACTCCATGAAAGCAATCTAATATGCTCTTGGAGTCCCGACACGCCAGATACAATCAAATTAGACGAGTGAAATTTTTACGAGAGCTGGAGTGCAGTTTCTACACTATATATTAATCAAAATAAGCTTTCAGTTTTATTAAAGATCGTAATGTTCATAATTTTAAAGCTAAACACCTAGACTTTAAAATTGAAAGTTACTGTTATTCCCTAGATAATGAAAGTAAGATCAGAGAACTGTCATTGATAAAGAGAAACTGTATGAATAATCTAACGACTATTATTTAATAGTCGTTAGATTGTGTTTTTGTTATTTAACAAGCAGAAAAACTTAAAGGAAATGAAAGATAGTTTCAAGCGGCAACTATTCAAAACATTTAACAATTAGCAATATAAGAAGTTCCACTACATTGTAAATCTTGTATATTGTCAGAAAATTCCAAGCTGTTAATGTTACTTGGGAAAATTTTCTCTCCAGGCACCTCGGTGACAATGTTAATTTGAAGAGAATGTAAATATACAGAGAAGGTATCATGGTCTAACCGCCACTTAGTGTAATCACCGGAGACATCAGTCAAGCTTGCAAGCTTGGCGTGCCAAATATCTTGCGGTTTCACTAGAAGTCATACCTCTTGTCCTACTTTCCTATTTTATTTATCTGTTGAGTCATTTTATTCGTTATTATATATATCTGAATCTTCATTTTTACTATTCCTATAAACAGGTAAAATTTTAAAATCTCTTTGATCAAGTAATCATGTTGAAGCTACATTACAGCCATGCACGATTCATTCATAGATTGTATTTGTACATTTCTTGTTTTTTTCTTTACTAACAAGTAGGCAAGCTACCGTCTAGTTTCAACACCTAATCACGGGGAGAACTGCTCCAAGTATAAATTTTCCCGTTTTGTTGTGTTACGCGACTAATAGTACGTTATATGCTGTGTAATCTGTATCGCACAGGATTTCTTGTGCAGTTGCATTTATGCAACCACCACCGGTTTTCCGTGACGTGTCTTGTTCTGATATCGAATCAGGACTCTACATTCTACTACAACTACATTAATGACTTTATAACATAGTAACGTCCACTATAGTCTCACAATGTCGCCTCTATCACCTTGTTTATGTTATGTTTTTGCGAACGTTTCTGTAGATTAAATTATGATTTGTGGCTTCATTAGTGTGTGACAGCCTTGGAAAATCCAATTACAAGCTTAGAGAATAACGATGTAAAAATACAATTTTGTTCATTAAACCAATATGTTTATGTCAGATTAACATGGTCTCTCTCTACGAATAATATTAAAATTACATGTTTGCATCAACGTTTTTCTATTAGGCGGGAAATCCTCATTTGAAAGGCGATTATTCGCAAATACTGCATGTAACTTTTTGTTTGTGGGCTTTTTTCTCGAATCGTGACTCGTCTCTAGTTCGATAGTATATTAATGTTCTGTCTCAAGTTTAGCATGTCACGTTCGCGTGGCCTGTTCTACAATTACGTTTTATTATTTCGATATGCGATTCAATTTGACAATAGTAGGCAATCAACAAAGGTCAATTCAATACTGCAGTTAAATAATAGCTGGTCCTGTTTTAATCGGTTACAGCACGGAAATACTACACGGAATGGTAATAATTGAATAAGGGTAATATCACGAAACATGCGATTAAATTAAAAAAAAATTATCGAGATTACATTAAAGAAATCAGTCATGGCCGGAGATTGTGATCTGCCATTCATGTGTAATCTAATACTATACACAAACGCAGAGTGACACTCGAGGTCGTTGTCATATATTACCCGCTACAGTTGACCAGATTCCAATCTTAACAATGGGTTAAGATTTTGATCGTAATCCGCCTTTGTTTTTATCTGTATCACTAATGCCACATTATATGACCATTTGTTTCTGTGCTCCATTTACGTCTGTCTGTAAACGATTCATGTGTTACTCCCGTATATGGTGAAGTAGCTTTTTATTGTTTTAATAATTTAACACCTACGCGATTTCAGATTTTATCATCCGCGTTTTCGTCTTGTTCTTTTATAAAAGGTCTTTGAGTTATAGTTTTTTTTTTATTATGGTGTGACCTCCTTTATTTTTATGCTCTGTTATTCGCATATCATAACATTGAACTTATATTGAGTTGCTTTGTTGTCCTCTTTAATATTCTAATTACCTGTTACGTTGGGTTTAAAATCTATTCGCATTAACCTCCTTTCAAGTTAAATATTTTAGATTTATAGAAAACAACCAAAAACGTAAACTTTTCGGCGGGACTTGAACCCACGACCTCCGGCCTATACGAAGCCAACGTGCTTACCAACTACACCATGGAGAGCATAGTGGCAGTGCCGAAATTCGTTCTTGCTTGTTTTCTATGAAATTATGACGTCACCATAATAGGCAAGTTCTCCTTAGTCCTTTCAAGTTCTTGACCGATTTAACCAATTTCTCCTGATTCCCTGTTTAATACTTTAATTACTTCATGTCAGATCATAAAACTTAAATCCACTTATAAAATTCTTCTGAAGTTCTCTATTAAAGATCCAACAAGTCTTCGAGCTACAGTTTGCCCCCATTGGTATCAAACTCGGTCACGATCCGTGTCAGTAGAGGCGGTGAAGCGTGCATCGAATGTGGTGAGTTCGCCTCGGGTCACTCGCCCTGAACTTGGCATACTATTCGACGACTTCTGACCTCTCTTATTGAATATTAAGAAGCTTCTCCTAATGGCAAAGTGTTCATTACTTGTGATCTCGACTTTCATTCATATTGTGGTGTAAGTGAGTCTGTTATTTGAACTTATGCCTTAAGAATATAGACATGAGTGGTAGATCATGTAGGTTGCCTTATGTTAATGATTACGTTGGAATTGAAAGTGCTTTTAAATTTTTCTCTTCGTGCCTGACCTGACTTTCTCATTACTTTTCAAGATGTAGGTACTGTATCTTTTAGACATTTTGTATAATTAAGGTCAACGCTTTCTTTAATAAATATTGGGACTGAAACTTTATCTTACTTATGTATATTTTCAGACGTCTGTTAATCCACACATTTGATTAAAATGTATATTAAATGTATCTTACTTCAATATCGTCCTACTATTTATATGCTTTCTTTACTCACCTTAATGTTACACAACTAAATACGTTTGCGTATTAGATGCGCTCGCCGTGAACTTGACCGCTCGGATGCGCGGGCGCCGCCGGTCAGCCTCCGCTCGCTGTGATTTAGTAGATAGCATCTCACGACCGCAGCAATGATCTTGATCCTCTTTGCCGTATACCCTATGATAATAACGCATTTCATATACGGTATGGTTGAATGTTTTGAAAATAAAGTTTCCTGTTTATATTAATGTTGTTCTTAAATTGCGTGTATAAATTTTACTTTTATACATACAAAAACAGACGTAATAGTATCTTGTTCTTGTATATACGTACATTTAGGTAGCTTTTATTTAATTAACGTCTTAGCAATTTGTGCACCTGTCTATTTGTAGAAAATGGTGCAGCTGTAGATATTTTCAAATAATGTGTGATTTAATATAATATAATATTTTTAAATGGACCCGTTTTTAACGTCTATCAAGTTGTAAGCCTTATATTAACATAACAACTACAGTTGTTCTCATTTGTTCCTATCTAAGATGTTTTGCCATTGTATTGTGTTTGTTATGTACCACTTCATGTTCTTTGATTTGTTTATGATATGAACTATCCTGTTCTTAGCACAGAATGACCTGTTAATTAATTGTAATGACGTGTAGAATAATAACTGAACAAAATGGGACCATTAGTTCAACTGCTAGATTGCGATCACTATCTCTAACTGCGGAAGTAAATAAATGCAAAGAGTTCAGCTATCTGAAGTTTTGATTACCTACTAATGGAGACTTATTAAATTTAATTGAAGTCTAACGAGGTATGCTGTAGCTCATTAAGTTCTAAGATGTTGGTGAATAGTATGTAATATGCGTTGTCTTGATGCACCTTTAAGCACTGCTCTTATACATATTGGAATATTTTTATTCATGTTATCACTTCAGGTTTATTTATTTTTGCCTTGGATTAATGCAAATGTTTGAGAAAGATAGGGTTATGTGATGTGATCTGATATACCCATATTATATAGAATACAGCACATGATTTTTCGAAAGCATCCTCCAGGTAGACAAATGGTATCGAATTCTATTAAGGAAGCTTTTACGACTGTACAAGATTCGTACAAGCTTGTAACATTCGTGCTCGCACGCAATGCTGCTATACAATACAACTCACGCGACCATCTCAAAGCAGGTATAACAGACTCTATTGACCTATTGACTGGTTTCCAATCCAATCATCATAAGTCTTCCATGCTTATTGTGAGATAGTTATGTAATTTAAATCATCAAATGACTTAATATCTGATAAAAAAAATAGATTTCTAGTGACCCGATTAAGTAGGCTTGAAATTTTATGCTACTTTCTGGAAGTGCGGTTTCAGAAGCTCTGCATCCTGTTAGCCGCCATTTTTTTTATAATACATGTTCAATCAGCTTATATTCTCTTCTGCGTCCCGTAAAGTGTACATTCAGGAACCTGATCAGATATAATCAAGAATTGACGCACTATCAATCTAATGATCAATATCAACCTCCCAAGTAAAAGCCGGTACATTGTCATTCATTCATGAATTTTTGACGTTGAGTCATTCGTTTACAAATCCTCCAGCCTTGGCAGTCGGCAGCTTGTGAGCGACAGTCGACACTGACACTTGCAATTACAACATTGTACGCCTGTACGTCCACTAGCCACATTACATGTTAATGTTTGTTACGCTCTGTCTCCATTTTTAACTAATGGATGGAAACTCAGTTATTTTTTCGTTCTATGCTATTTATTACCTTCTAATTATTTTACTAATAATCTATTACGTTACATACCATAATATTGTTTTTGTATTACACACATTTTGTAACTTCTTCCTGCGGGATAAGATAACCATTGGACGAATGAAATACACAATTTTCTTTTGTTCCTATCTGAGTTATCTCTCATAAATTCTTCGCATATTTTCCTATCTTACTCATCGAGTATGTTGTAAGGTTTCCTATTTTATATTTATGCGCTATTAAAATGTCTTATTAACTTATATTTTCACTATTCACATATACTGACTATGGCTCTCCCTTACACTTTCAACTTTAACAATGTTACGCATGTATACATTAAAGTTGTCGAACTTCACAGCAACTTACGTAACTTTCTAATAGTCAGCGCAAACAGTTTCTTAACAAATGAGCCGAGAAACACTCTGCATACAGTATTTAGTGTGGAACAATTCTCAATAACAATCGTCTGAGTGAAAGTTTTCGCACATTGTTATTCATTGTGTCGACTAAAGTCGTTAGCTTGGGAAAAGTTGCACTCTATTTGTTTTGTTGACGGTACCTTTCTCGTGACAAATTTGATGTTATCCCCAACACCAGCCGTGTTGTTCTTCAAAGCCATGAAAGACATTGTAACATCTCCTGCCTGTAGTTCCATTATTATTTACGCAACAGGCTCTTGTAGAACATTAAATTCTGTTCCATGTTGGAAGCTGTTGTGTTCACATAACAATCCATTACAAAAATGCCCTAAGTTTAGATAACGAAGACCATCTAGTAGCTGATCAGACGTAGTACGTCTTAAAACTTTGATAAAATACATTTGCTAAATTAAATTATATTTATATTCAAATTAATAGAGGAAACTAATCCTCCGGTAATTCTGCGTCCATGCCAACGTTCTGTCCTGCTCCAGTTTGAGTTTGACCTACAACGCGAGCAATAGAAATACAGTACGGGTTTTCCACGGTAGTTTACTTTAGTTTCGAAGTAATTATTGGGTCGGCACGCTCCGGGTTTCAATCAACTAGTAGCTCTGTGGAATTGGTTGTGTCCAATTAGAATTGAACTGATTTGACGGACCGACCGGTTTCAAATTGATTTGGTTTCGTGCTTCGTTCGGTTCTTAGTTCCAACTAAACTATAGAGTGGTATAACGAGAAGAAAAAGAAAAAAGAAACTTATGTGTAGTTTTGTACTCTTTGAAATAGTACTATTATTATCTTATAATTAGTATTTTTAAAAGAATACTCGAGTTTTTGGAGATAATAATATATTACGGAAGTCGGAATTATTTCAGTTGTCTCATACCTACCGTTACTTCTGATTTAAGTTTTGTCAAAAGAAATATGTCATGGTGTGAAATTTACTATATTATGAACACCTTAGAATAAGTTATAAGACTAAAAACGTACTTGCGCATAAACATGGTTTGTGCCCTGCTATTATTACGTACGTTGCTCTTAGTTACGCCTGCGCCAGTTCGGAAAGACCTTCAATGGCCTGGCCAGACGAATCGAGGACTGTCCTTTGTCTATTATAGTCTACTATTTAGTTTCAAATATGTTTAAAATCGGAGAGAGCGTCGGTGGTCTAGTGGCTAGGGCCGCTGCCTCCCGTTCGGGAGACGCAGGTTCAATCCCCACCGTTCGAATTTCGAAATCATATGTACGTTTATTCGACGCTCTCGGTGACGGAAAACATCGTGCACACTCCTGCGAAGAAATTTAATGGTTGTCTGTGAAGTCGACCAACCCGCACTGGGCCAGCGTTGCTCTAATTCAGAGTAGGCTCGAGTCCCTCGGTGGGGACGTATATGAGCTGTTGTGATGATGTTTAAAATATAAACGTCCTAACTGATGCAGTATCGTGTTTATATACTATCAACCCTGAGCAGACGCACATGTGGTTGATGTTTGTTGCTTATTCCGTGAGAGCATGTCAGCTATGTCGGAAATTCTAGATCTGCTAAGCGCAAGCTCTATCATTATTTATCGTATAGTGTTATATCGTTATACCTGCATACTATTATTATAATTTAAACTAAAGTTCAACGACGACGTCAACCCTGATATCCGTTTCTCTTCTTCCGACGTGGACGTTAGTCGGTGAAGGTCTTTTCATTCTTCTGGAGAACCTGCTATTGTAATATATTGTTCTGTGGGATAGTCTTCGAGGATTTGCAAAACTGGTTCCAGTACAGCTCTAAGAATCTGTCACTAGAGCTACGAAGTCTTAGTTTTTCTGGGGGCGATGAGTTACCTTTTTGTTATCTGTACTTATGATTTGTTCTGATTTGTCTCAAACCTTTTTGAAAACTCTATCATAGCCGTTTCTAAAAATAAAATTGGATCGGCATTTAGTTCATCAACATCAACGGCCCGTTACAGTCCATTGCTGGACTATGAGCCTCCTCCACTTATTTGGAGGGTTTTGCCATAATCTCCACGCTTGGCAGGCGGGTTGGAGATCGCAGATTAAAAGGTTACTGTATCAGAGAGCGCTGCTGCCCGTTCCCTGTTCAATGTGTAGTCCCTAAGTCGCCTCTTACGGCACCCACGGGAAGAGTAGGGGTTGGTGACAAAGTGACAAATGTATTCTACTCTTCCACACGGCATTTAGTTAGTTTTATTTTAGTATTAAACTAAGCTGACTCCATGTAAGATTGAAAGGTTTGCATGTGTTTCACAAGTATAAAATGTATTCGAGCAATTTAGTCGTTCTAAGCTTAGCTATCTAACGAAATCTATAAATCACAAGCTTAACCGAACTCTACATAAACTAGCCCTTTCTACATTCCCTCTAAAGGTACAGCCAACAAACGTATTTACATTTACTTCTAGTACAATATTGACCTTTATCGAGAGAATAGTAGGGTTCTTCGAGTATACGTTACTTGTTGCCTACTAGTTGACTGTAAGAGTATAAATCGGTGTAAACAGGTCCAAAGTTGCCACATGTTTTGAAACGTCCACGACCGAATGCTGGCATTGTCTATAGTATTTAGCTGGTTTGATCAGTCGGGGTAATGACAACGGCTAATATGGGGCCAGTTGACATATGCGAAAGACGTGGTTGACCGCAAATAGGTGGTTAAATTATGACACGTAACGTACACACACCAATAATAGAGCGGTTGACTGACTAATCAAATCAGCTTCGTTTTAATGAAAAAGTAAATTATATGGAGAAACAAGACAAATGCCAAGGTCGTCACGTTGTGCTATGCTTGTGTACATTTGTAGGTTTGACTTGTAACAAATCTAATTGTGTTAATTTATACTTTATACAAATTATATAAAGCAGTCTTTTTTGTCTGTTTTCTAGATGCTTAATCTTAAATAAAATTCACTTTAATTGTTTTCAAATATAATTTTCACCTTTCCTTTAGTTGATAGCTTTTCAATAATGTCTGCTTGTTCGTCTTATCTCATTCAGTTGAAATAGAAGACCATTCAAGCAGTGTCTAATAGAAACACCAATGAAGAATGTGTTTCAATGTCTCTACTGCCTTCTGTAAACCATTGCATGGCAGGGGCAGCGCGCGCGCAAGTCTCGGCGCAAGGTTACGAAAGCTTTGTCTTGTGCGCCTGCGCCAAACTAATGGATAATAGTAATTATATGGCGTGTTTTCATTTTGTGCTGACCTTACTTTTGTCTCTAGTAGTGTACCTTGTGGTTTCGGCATGGGACTGATTTGTTTAACCACTTGAGTATGTCTGTCTTGCTAGAAAACTGCGATGTTACATGAAATGAGACGTTAGTTCAATCCGTAATAAAGAATAGTAAATGGTTTACCGTCCACTTTCTGCCTTCTGTATCTTTTTCATAAATTAAAAATCTTCTTTTAACCGCAGCGTTTGTCGCAGAATATTGAGAAGTTCGTTTGAAATGTCGGGTACCTCTTTAATAGGATCAAAAGATTCTGTTCGTGCGGCGCTTTACTACACTTTCGTACACATAGCATTAGGTAAGATAAAAAAACAAAAGTATCAAAACACAATTACATCTTGATGATAACCATTAACTTTGGTATACTGGCCAGTCAACATTACACAAATATCCGAGGCGTGGTCTCACTCCCCGTGTGCCAATACTGCCAACAGTCCCAGCCCAACAGTTCACGACTGGCATTGTTCAACTCGATAAATATATTAATGTTGCCTTTCGGATATCCCTTCACGAGTTTATACCCCATTCTATCATTGTTTTTGTTTGGATTGCACCGCTGGACTTTATTGTTGGCTAAGCTTAATTCAAAGCGCTATCTGTGATTGAGAATTTGTTTTATAAAGGTTGGGTTGGTAGTCGGAAAGTAATGTGCTGTAGGGCCTGTAGGTTTGTGTATAAGTGTATACTTGTATTCTAAGATCGATTGAATTGAATTTCGTTGTTTTATTTACGAGATAAAACAAAATATTCTTACTATTTCTTACTCATCACGATAAGAGTCTGTCGTTCAGTCGGTTGTTGATTTACAACCACACTTAAATTACCAAATACACATCAAGCTTTTTGAAAATTGCAAATTATAGCCTTACCATCTCCCTCATCATCAGTGACATATAATTTGTTAACAGTTATCAAATCGTTTTGTAATTTATCCGGCAGGTAAATGTTTTGTCCTCTAACAATGTATAACGGTGCATGACAGCTATATAACAGTATAAATTTTCATCACGATCACAACGTTCACAACCCAGTTTAGTTTCTCTTTCACAAATGCCCGTAAAAACATGGTAGTTTTAACATAAAAGGCAGTTGACAAACTAATTTCAATATGAATTACTTAATGTAACTCGCGTTTACGTGTAGTTCACAGGCTATACAAACTTAGTTAATGAAAGGTTTACGTACCTACGTACTAAAAAATATCAAAAAGAAAAACACTACGTTTAGCAACACGATGTAAGTAGTTGCCTGTGTATAACTTAATTTCTCAATTAGCATCATTTCCAAAAATCTTATAAAATACTTAAAGGTAAATAACGTAGACATTATTTACTATACTTATTATCTACCTATATGCTTCTTTAATATAGTTTGATGAAAATATAAAACTGAACTAAAATAAAATAATAAAACTGAAAATATAAATGAACAATTGAATAATTTCAATAAAATATCAAACTTCACATTCTTAAACATAGTAGGCCGGCAAATAATATAATACTTTAACATGACAATGCGCATTCAGACAAAGCAGTAATTGAGCAAGTGCTTTGAGCTTCAAATTAACGTCTATTGTGATCGAATGTATGACTAAATCGATATTAGAGTTTCTTTGACAACGGTATTCTTTGATAGGTTTAGTGGTAGTTGAAGAGTTCAATGGCACTTGTAGTTTCATTTTTGTAAATCAATGAGGTTGTTTTTTTTATCTTATGCACTAACTGTGTTTCAAATACAATTGAACTGATTGAAAATTGTTTATTTCAAAATTTTAATATTATAGAACGCTTATATGTCGATAACTCCAGTTTCTATCCGTCATGAACTTACATTGCTTACTTGGAGAACGATGTCAGAATTGAGACCACACCAGTTCTATAATTGTTAACTTTACGGCAATCACGACCTTTCCCTTCCCACATAATTAAAACAACGCATTTCGTCACCGGAAATTTCCGCAATTCGCATAATTCGCTTGCAAAATCTTGTATAATTGTACTCCACCTGCCTAAACCTACATACATAATGTAGATGTAAAGATAGCTGTTACTGAGCTTTATAGCCTCAAATAAAACCTGCAGCCTAAGATTATACCTATCAGACCATAAACTACATGTGAAATAGAGCCAGACAAACAATAAAAACGTTATGGATGAATCATTGGGATGAATGCTAAGAATTTTAATTGATTTTGAAAATGTAAATATTAGCAGGATATCATAAAATGCTTTTGTTAAGATTATTGCTTATAAGTTGTTTGATATAGTAACACTTTTGGGCACCATAAAACTCCTACTCGATTTAGCGGAAATTTGAGAAGCTTAAAATCTTGATGATTTATTTATTGGTGCTATTGTCCAACTTTTGTTTGAATGTTATTCTCATCAATCTACAAATATGGTCTTAGAAAAATATATGTTTAATAATATCAGATTTTTAGCAGATTATGTTAATATTCTTTCGTTTTTATTTTATTTAATGTTGAAGTTTCGTTCGGAGATAATTATGCAGTACACAAGAGAGTTTTTCACATTAAAGTGAGAAGCCTAGATTACAGTATAATTTAACTTTCAATGCTTCAGGTCACGCGACAATACAGCCTATAAATACTGAGAAGAACTCCCATAGCGATAATGACAAGTCAGTATTATCAGTAGAGCAAAATTAAAAGCTGCAAAACTGTCATTATATTTAATTGATGCGCCCGAGCAGCAATTTATACAGGTCGCATGTCAAGTTAGTTGCGTAGAGAACAGACCTACCCCAACGGGCGTCACCGCCGCACGCGCATCGGCAAAGGCAAGTTTTTGTTGGAGAAAAATTCATTCAAATAAAGAACGTTTAATTAGAACGCGTTGGCAGACCGTGTGAAAACAAGGCTGTGTCCAGATCTTTCTGTACAATCTCGCCATTGTTATAATGTGCATTTTTAAACGTCGCCATCACGTTGATTGGCTGCGTGCAGGGCTCATCTGCATTTATCTTGATTCCATCTGTTTTGAATAAAAACTCTTGAGTAATGAAGGCCTGTATCTATTAACGTACTGTTTTGCATGTACAGGAAAAAGTCCTGGAAACATTGAATTCATAATCGTAACGAAACGCTTGAATACAGGTGCACCACAGATGCTCTTTCACCAAAATGTGGTGGAAGAGCATCTGTGGCGTATTGGCTATGGCTCCTGCCTTCCTTCTCGGGGGTTCGATCCCCACCACTTACCAATTTGTTTTCGAATTTTGAATTCATATTATGTACGTTCGTCGATCTTACAGTGAAGGAAATCATCTTGAGAAAACCTGCACACTCCTGCGAAGAATTTGTGAGTGATCTCGACCAACCTAATTCAAAGTAGGCTCCAGCTCCTCAGTGGGTATGTATTGAGCTGTAAATGATGAGATGATGAGAGTCGCTGGCAGCGACTTGACGAGGAAAAGAGGCGAATGTGCAGCAATGGACTGACTATCATGATGAGGTATTTTAAACACAAAATAATACTTGACCAGTTACATCGATCATTCTTGTCAAATCAGTTTTGAATGAAGCACTGATAAGCATCTTCTATCTCAAGCTCGGTTAAATCAGAGCTAAGGTGTTTGTTGGTACATTATAATCAATTATTGCATAAACAGTCGTTGCGTAGCATAGCTGGTTTTTATATTAAATGTGATTGATAATGACGGTTGCTACATGTGTTCGACGTAATCTAAAATGATTTTTAATAATCTTGATTCACCTAAAATTATCAAAGTAGATTTCATGGAAGTCCCCTATTATTCAGTCTTATCTTTGATAATTTTCTCCTGCCTGCCAGAAGTTTTGAACCACGTTATGTCTAGGGTGAAAAATGATAGCTATGTCGATACGGGATGATGAGAACTCACTGAAATACATACATATTATCTAAAAAGTTCCAGACAGAAGTCCGTGGGCCGGTTTCTGATTCCCAAACAAACACGAATAGAGGCTCGTAGTAAAAAAAAAAATACTTCTGAAAGTAAGAAAATAGGGTCCTTACGTTCAGATTAGACAAATAAAATAATGTTGAAGTTTTGTCCTTGTTAATTTAATTCTCTCCTTTTTAGACAACTGACATCACGAAGCCTTGTACTTGTACAATTGACAATTGACGGAGATCTCCTTTTATTGAAGTCGGTTAAAAATGGCACCCAAAATTTAGACTGTGTAAGGTTAACAATTCATTCATGGGGAACTGTATTCGCTTCTATAATAAATGAGATTGTAAATCTGTCCGATAGCTAATTTAAAACTAAAATTAAAAATATTTTATGTTCTTAGGCCTACTATACGATAAATGATTACTTAGTTAGATGATAAAAACGTCTGGTCAACTGTTGTTCTAAATCAGCGGAGTATATTGTAATTATGACTTGAGAAAAGTACAAAAGATACGATTCCTGTGGAGTTTCTTCTGGCCGTTCTTCTCCACAGCGAGCGTACACTGGTAGTGAACGTGCCATCCATGATACTCGTAGCTTTGACATCGAAAAATAATTTATAAAAATCTTAATTCGAATAAAATTATTTAGATTTAGATTTTGAATGAACACTTTAAAACAAAATATTTCTGAAATGTACACTACAGCTTTGTCGGCATGATTAGTATGTATATTCATGCCAAATTACAGTAGTGTACTTTTTATTTTATGGCATGTAGCTACTTGTCGATAATTCTATTTATACTTAATCGGAACCTTATTTATCTGTATTCAAATATAATATGCCACGTGTTCTCTTATATCCGTATTCACATAACAACAAATAACGTCAATTGATCATCATTTCCTATTAATATTGAATATGGATTATGTAAACGTACCAGGACATCATACCGAATGGGAAAATACGTGAATCCTACAAATTGATTACGGCAAGGTAATAATCGACCGAGACGCTATGCAAGTACATAGAATGATGACATGCATAGACATAATGAAACAGGATGTTACAAAATGACTGCAATACGGATGTGTAACAGTTTGAATTGATATAAAGCAAAAAACGAGTAAATGTCTTCTAAATGCATAATTTCGATCTGCGAATTTGTAGATCTTTTAAATTGTTTAATAACCTTGTCACGTTGTAAAAGAAATAGGTTATTGGGTGATCAAATACAAGGATGATTTGAATTTGTTTGCACAGTTTAGTGCACTATATATCTATAAAATATAGTAAAGACTTGAACCCTTACGATTGTGGGTTGATACTTTAATGATAACTTTCTAAAAGCTTAAAAGCTCTTAAAAACCGCTACTATCGTAATCTGTGCCTTGCCTATACGAGTACGTCATACAAAAACAAAAGCGATTAGAAATTGTGGTAAAACATGAACAAAGCCGCAGGCCGTTGCCAGCAACAGTCGATATAGACATAATCGATAGTATTTGCATGCTATTATATCCTAGTAATTGCATATCATTTTACCGATAGATAACTATGTAGTACAATAAATAGGTGTTTCTTTCTAGTCCGCACTATTATGTAGGTATGTGAGAAATTCCTTGTAAACTATTTTAGTCTCATTTGAATTTGCAAGGAGGCAAGGTCATTTGAATCACTAATACCCTACATGTTCTTGTTTAAGATACTAGTTGTAATTAAGTGTATATCTTACACTTTTCCTACAGGTGCGATGCGTTCCTTCCACTTATACCAAATTTTAACACAACAATAATGTTTGCTCCCTGTTTGAACGTGGTTAATGTGTGCTCCCTGGGAATTAATCCCATCACCTTAGGGGATGAGAGAGTGATTTAATGTATGGTCGTTGCAAAGATCCTTGGGCCTTTGTCCAGCAGTCACGTTTTTTGGCTGAAATTATGAAGTTAGTAGGTCGCTGGTGGTGGCTGGATGAGGAAAGCGGGTGATCGTGCGCTTTGACGTGCTCTTGGGGAGGCCTACGTCCAGTCCAGCAGTAGACTGCAATGGGCTGATTGATTGATTTTAGTTAGTAGATTATAAAATTCATATTCTGGCATTTCTACATGTGACAACTACTGTACGAAGAAGTAACATCTCGTTTCCAGGAACAGGAAAAAAGTATAAGGAACGCAATAAATATCGCACATTTCAAGGTTATGTACAAGCGGAGGTAGGTTCTGTGCAAGCGGAGATGTTGTAGTTGTACATACGGTTATACATAATGATGTAGGTGCACATAAAAATAAATAAACACTTTAAAAATCAGCCAGGCGGGACGAGACACGATCGTGTTCGACCTTGCAAGGTCGCAGAACGCATCGCTGCTTATAGTAATACCACATACAGTTGCAAGTAGGAATGTTTGTTTTAGAGCATGTGTAGGTAGGTCCTTGAGAATGTAAAGATTATCAATGCCTTTGTTTTACATAACATTGGAAAATTCTTTTATAGGTATAGAAAACTCTTTAGACAATTGCTGCGGGACTGTTCCCTGTTTGGTTAGTACATCTCAGACTCAGAATGACTCCGTATCCGAAAGGGATGCCAGACCGTAGGTCCCGGCTAATTTCTAGGGAACGCAATCATCTTTCTTTTCGGAAAATCAGGTGATTCATGTCCTAACCAAACTGGGGAAAGTCTCACAAAGAGATTTTTGCTTGACAGTGTCCCCACCGGGAATCGAACGCGGAACCTCCGTAATGGGCGTTTAAAACTCGACAATGTAAAACTTTTGAAGATTTCGACGTTAGCCTTATGTGTAACCAAGTAGTTGTGTCAGAGAGTTTTGTCGACATAATAACTCTTAATTCCAAGGTTCGTGAGGTCGGTTAATGACCTTACAACTCTCATGATGTGATAATAATTTGACGGGCTCTGAATAATATACGTAAAGTTCATATTTCACTTTAACTCCACAAATCTTGATCTATTTCAAATGAAAAGTTGTACAACGTGTTACAAAAAACACAAAAAAAAGAATATTTTTTATCAGCTGCATTTAATTAAATATTCCCATGTCTAGTGATCAGCTTGTCAAAGAATATTCGGACCAGATATCATGTAATGTAAAAATGCTTACGTACTACTTGTACCGTAACATTCACATTAGAACAATTAATTTCGAAATGAAATAATAAATTAATGAAATAATGAACTAAATATTTCAAAATAATATTCTTCTTCTTCTTCTTAGCGAGTCGATGGCAATAATATTAATGTTTGTAAATACGTAAACAAGATAATTAAGGCAAAAAAATATGTTTTCTAACATATTGTAAAATGGTGTACAAATACTATACCGTTCTGAGAATCGATAGTCTATATTTTAGGTGTCAATCTCAGGTTAATTGAGATGGGAATGTTTGATTAAATGCCTTTGATGAAAAATATTCTTGTTTTGGTATTTTTTGTAACACGTTGTATAAAGCTCTTAAATCTTGTCTCCAATTTGATTCGTTTGTATTGTAAGTCACGAATCGCGGTGAAAATCCTCAGGTTTGGCATCGCCATCAACTTTCTTTGCCGATTGGAGTGAAACCGACCGCGATTCCTATACAAGTCGTGATAGCACGAGTCGGATCTAAGTGTTGCCATTTCGCAGATGGGTCTTCTAAAGATAAACGACATGTAAACGTTGACAGAAGAAGTAATCTTACAGATGTATGTGCGGTAACAGAAGATTTATGATGATGCTCTTCGTTGTCCAATTCAGTTAGAGGTCATATTTTGTAAAAGCTTTAAAACTGACAACAGTAATTGGAACTGCCCACTAGACTAACACAGACAATAGAGCATGAGAACTAAGCTTTGTTATTTTTTTTATGTGGAGTGTAAAAAAATATTTTAGGTCTTACATAACCATCAGTTAAGTGGATGTTGGCTAAATAGATAGTATCTAGAAACTCTATAACCTAGATACGATTACTAAATCTCTGTCATATGAAGCCATATGAAGCTATCCATGTCTAACATTTTTATACTTAGTATTTTTTCCTAATAGACCTTATGAACGATTCCTTCATGAATTTGTGGACTGTAGGGATGTATGCTTGATAGGAGATAAACAACGTTCTTGCAATTCGCGTCACAGCAAGTTTAATTATTAAAACCGTGTAAATAGAAACACAAAGTCACAAATTACAGGACCGACATTCAGTTCAGAGAGAACGAACAGAGAGAGAGAAAAAATACAGTGTTGCTGAATCTAAAAACTTAAATCTATTTGTTGGTGTTGCCAACACCTTAGTCGACTAAACCATTATACCTATATTATGCGGTATATCCTATCCAATCGAAAAGCGTTTCTAATGGCTGATTTAAAAAAGACTATGGAAAACTTTTTTCTGATAAAATTGTATTTCTCAGGCAAAGTGAGGATAAATAACCCAAGTTATGATTTTGGAGTTATGCT
Source organism: Carpatolechia fugitivella (assembly GCA_951230895.1). Lineage (NCBI taxonomy): Eukaryota > Metazoa > Arthropoda > Insecta > Lepidoptera > Gelechiidae > Carpatolechia > Carpatolechia fugitivella. The sequence goes on along the minus strand of OX579654.1, from coordinate 11,058,851 downwards.
GAAGTTCCCAGTGGTGCAGTAAACAACTCTTTTAAACATTTGGCTTAGATAATACTAAGTTTGATAATGTTTTATTCGCATGGTGTTTGATTTAAAATTGCAACATCCGCGTCATTATTCACTAAAGATATATTCTGTCGATACCTAATCAACTCTTGCATACATTAGATACAGTATGCATAATTAGACCCACGAACACCTACTCTATGCAAACTAGCTCCTACGTGGGAAACAATAAAACCTTACAGTAGAAAAAAACAAACACAGTAAAAACTAAAGGCTTTTTGTACCGTTTAACTTAGAAAATACAATTGAATTCCTGGAACTTGTAAACAGTTTAATTTATTGGATTAGCATTTATTTGCATACTCGTTGTATTGAGATTCACTTCATTTTAATTTCTAAGTGACGCTGGTTTGTAATCTAATTATTTTTTACTGATTTTACTTTATGACTTAAGTTTTGAAACCTTAATTTATTTGTACCCACTTAATTGATAAATACATTCAGGGGTATTAATTAAATTTAGAGCATCGTTGGTTTAGCGGCTAGGGCCGATGCCTCCCGTCCGGGAAACGCGGGTTCGATCCCCACCACGTGTTTTCGTATTTCGAATTCATATTACGTTTATTCGACGCTCTTACGGTGAAGGAAAACATCGTGATGAAACCTGCACACTCCTGCGAAGAAATTCAAATGTTGTGTGTGAAGTCGACCAACCTGCACTGGGCCAGCGTGGTCGACAAAGGCCCAATCGCTCTAATTCAGGGTAGGCTCGAGCCCCTCTGTGGGGACGTATATGAGCTGTTGGTGATATTCAGTAAAACTGTATTGCTTAATAAATACTATCTATTGAATCTATTCAAATATTTGATGCTAGCTTTCATGAAGTTATTTTTTTAAAAGCCAACACAGTTATAGATTACTAGACAGTATATTATAGTATAGTTAAGTTAACTGTTTATGTCGAAAAAAGTACTTAGTAACACCGAGTTTCCAAGCCTCAATCCAGTTTCTCATATATGAAATATCCTAGACTATAAAAATAATTATACACAGCTCTTACAAAAAACATGAGAGCCATTGTTTCTTATTGTTTCTTTATGCAAATATTTTTATCGAATTTCTTTTTAATGAACCTGGCACACACATCCGTTGGGTAAGAGTCTAAGAGGGCATTCGTCGTAATGATAGTTACGCAATTTCAATTAAACGTATTCGGACAATTTAACGTGGAAACACGCGATGCTTTGTTACATCTACAACTCGTTGACTTTATAAGGACACGGATGATAATCCCTCATTACGATAATACTCGTAACCTTTGGATAGCTTTTTTAATCACTGCGAGAAATATACAACAGGTGTGTTCACAAATCAAATGTGAATTATTTTTTCTTTGAAACTTATACGTTAACTACGTAATTTTAAATTTACTTCTTCACAATTCCATTTGTTACGTACAAAAATAACTTAATTATAAGTACTTGCTGCAATATAGACATGGATGGCTATGGCTACATACTTCTTTGCTTCATTCACTTTCATTAATATCTTCATACATGCTCGTTGGTTCAGGGTAAATGACTTGACATCAGAACATTCCCGATTTGATCGTAGAACGACTACATCCAACATTCATCACCCATTATTCTTTTTTTTATTCAATTTGAGCTACTTGGCAGACGATCTATGATAACAACAAATTTTAAATGTGCTTTTAAAATAAATCAGTTCAGCAACAGCTCATATACGCAATGCTTGAATACCTGTAATTTTCAAACCAGTTTGCGCGCATGTCCATACATTTTAAGAAGAGCTTTTTCATTACAATTCGGCTTGCAAGAAGCGGTATTTTTTTCGGTTCTGATCATAGAGCATTTTCATTTAGATTCCTGCTCAAATATCAGACTGATTTGCTTCACTCTTTGGTCCTCGATCTGGTTTCGCTGCATTTATTCACAATTTATGCACAAGAAAGAAAGAGATAGAGCATCGCGCTTTACTCGTCACGCGCTGCTTGGAATTAACCAGGTTAATCCCAGAAGCGATATCGCACGTAAGTCGGTTTCGCTTTACGAGTGAATCGCCTGGGATCTGCTTTGAAACCGAAATTCACCAGGTTAAAAAAATACCGGTTTCCAGCCTTGCATATACGTCCGCAAAAATAAAATAAACATCGTTATATTTTTAATAGATTTTGGGCTTACGTGTAACTACCTATACATTGTGGCGTCGAATATTTACCTGGATATATTAGGTATGGGATATGCACGAAATAACCGACTATGAAATAAATAGCTGACGTGCTAGTAATTTCCTTTGCCAAAACACATTACTATAATGCAACTTCCGTTTAAGAAGAATGTCTTGCGTCCATCGTTGGTAATTATTTTCATATTAATCGTTAATTAACCAGATAAGCTGGCAGTATGTTATTTGAATCTATTACTTCAGTTAAGCCACATAATAGAGATCAATTTTTTTACTGAAATGTAGCAAGTTAAAGGAGTTTTTCAGCTTAATCGGGCGCCATTGCAATTTTACGGCTGTAAAGGACATCTTCAGAAACCGTATGGAAGGTGGTATTTTAATATTTGATTAGCAACGAACTGAAGTATATAGGCTGAAAGAGTATATTATTAACTACGAGTCTGAATTAAAAAATATTTTTTATTTACCACCATTACTCTGCAATAATTATTTTAATATATTGGTAGTAGGAAACAAAAAAGTATCTGGCAGCACCATTGAAGCGGGTGCATATAATGTGCGGTGAATAACGTGCAGCAAATAATACGTAGTGATAAGTGATATCACTTACACTAACTTTGCGGCTCTTTTTAATGCGAATAATACATGTGAACAATGAAACGAAGTAATTTTAGCGAACAAACTAAAATCTTTGCATTAAATCTGTGACTAAACTTTGAAGTGAGAGATTAGCTGGAAACTTTCGTTTACAATAACATTCCATTTCGAAAGGTTATGTTCTAATATTTCTTAAGGTTTTTTTTTGTCATTTTTAATGTAATATTGTTTGTCCATAATAATACCTATACCTACACGTAGGAAATATTATTTGTTTTGTGATTTTATACTGTCACAAAAGTGTACGTCAGGCCAAGTGGAAAACGTGGAGTTAAAGCGTCTACAGAAATAGCTAAATGTAGAGTCTAATTCGATATACATTTCCGTGTTTGGGTAGCACTAGGGATGGTAAATTAGTACTGCAACAGCAATGAAAAGTTTGTACTTTTTTAGACAATCTTAGTCGTACAACGGACGAACACAGACAATGCCTACACGATACAATACGATATACCGATATTGGCTTGCATTATGCGTATTGCATGCAGATAGCATTTAACGCACTTTTAATTTGTGCAACCAAACTTGCATTCCCAGCCGGCTGCGGTAAGAATATCTAATTAATGTGTACCGTTTGCAAAATCAAGAAATATCTTAAAATTTTAGTCGCATTGGTCGGAATTGAAGTATGTAGTATATTTATTTAGAAGTACAGGAGCAAATAAAGCAGTAAATCAGCAGTAAATCTCTCTCATTTGTTCCTAAGTAAACAATTTGGAAATCCTAGTATTAAATAAAGTTATCCTAAGGATCCAGGAAGAAGTCATTGTTGTAGCAAGCAGGAGGAAGGTTAACTACAGATAGATTCCACTTTTAATTATTATGATTCTAATAAGAATGCAAGTGTAGAAATTACCGCCTTACGGCTAACTGGTAACTGACGATTGTTTTTTTAATAATGTTCTGCTGTCAATACATGCGCCGGCGCATTGTATCGTTATCAGCGGTCAGCGCGCGCCACCTGGCCTCAGCTCACCTCCATTTGCATCACATTCCGATATGGAATGGACAAATTATAATAAACGACCTTTCTTAACAATACTACGCTTAATGGACTTTATTTGTTGGAGAAAATAAAGTAATCTTTAGATCTATTTGCTGCTGTTTAAAAAAGTGTATCAGTTCCAAGTTAAAAGTGCATAGATAACATTTTTTTTTTATATATTTTTATAATACCTTTATAAGATAAGATACCTTTAGGTAACTACATTTTCATCAGTCGTCGTTAGATTTGGGCAATAAATTGTATTTTATAGTACGATTAGTTAGTACTACAAACAATTTTTTCCTTAGCCCACTGCTATTAGAATAATATAGGCTACTATAAAAGCTTTTAAAATAAATAATAATTTGAATTAAAATATGAGGGAAACGTTTGATTCATTTCAACCTTATTCCGCCATCAAGACTTGCTTAGAAAGGAGTTTGTATTATAATAGTAGCCAGTACCTAGTGTAGATTTTCAAAATGCAAATAACGAAAAAAATTTTTTTTTTCTGTTTATATATTATTCATCATACACCAACACTAAGTGAATTATTATTAATTACTAAAGAACAAATCGAAATGTCGTTAATATGGCCGTTTTAATGCACCTATATTTGCACGTTTTATTGCAGTTCCTAACTAGGTGCTTTAAATTCCTCCCTGTGTAGGTATGTAGTTAATAACTGCTTACAACAAGCACCTGCCTATTAAACTAGTTCCGATAGAATTTAACGTAGCTTAAAGCTGTAATTAACATTTCAGACATTTAAGATTATCCTAAAATTCAGCCTAAAGCTATAAAAAAGTCATTGAATTTATGAGTTGTATTTGAACCTAATATTATTAATAGTAAGTACCTATAATATTTTTGATGCTAATAACTGATGATGAATATTTATACTTAGTACTAAGAAGTTGAAGTACTGGTACTTTGTACTTCTATATTGTGAGATGCCAAATAACCTGTGACTTGCTTTTAAAACTGCCATCCATGATAAGATGTAGAATCATTAGCTTCAAGTGTCTCCCAAAAATTATCTTGTTCATGTAAAAGGATCCAGCATAATGTGAAGGCGGAAAATATTTAGACAGGACTAGAGGCAACAATTTCAATTCTAAATGGGGCTAAAGATTTGAGAAGGAGAGGATGGATCAATCCAGTCCTAACAGCTATTGTTACCTTGGAAAATCTATTTTAGCCTGGCGTCAACACTTCAACATCATCAACGGCCCGTTACAGTCCACTGCTGGACTACGAGCCTCCTCCACTTAAGTAGAGGGTTTTGCCATAATCTCCACGCTTGGCAGGCAGGCGGGTTGGAGATCGCAGATTAAAAGGTTACTGTATCAGAGAGCGCTGCTGCCCATTCCCTGTTCAATGTGTAGTCCCTAAATCGCCTCTTACGACACCCACGGGAAGAGTAGGGGTTGGTGACAAATGTATTCTACTCTGCCGTCACCACACGGCTAGAACATAAATCATAAAACTGCTGTTCCCAACCCTTTAAACTGATCTAAAACTAAATACAAAAAGTGTACTGTTTTTGAGTCCAGATTAGTCTCTCATGACATGTAGTTAACTTATTATTAAAACATAATAGTAACTGTGCACAACCTTGAAAGACATGGCAAGGTTGTATTTATTTCACATACATATATATCTACAAGTCTACACACCTATGGGTTTTTGTGCCATTATCATAATGGGTGTTAGAACGCCAAGTGCAATAATAATAAGATGTGATACATTGCCGGATGCAGCGCTAATACATACGCTTAACTTGCCAACAGATTGCCCAAGATTGCATACTTAAACCTTTGGTGCAGTGTTGGCATGTGACGCAATTTATAAGTGAAAATTGTATGGTGGATCCTGTTAGAGGATTAAAAATATGACATGTGTACGAGTATCTTTGTTCTAAAGGAGCTAAATTTGAGATGTTGCGAGGCTGTTTTTTCTGGCTCCATTATCAGTATTTATAATCGCATTTTGAAATAATAATAATAATTTTTAATTATATTTTTTTTATTGGAATACCAACAGTTAACACAGTTTTTGGATCATAAATAATGTACACATAATAAACCAATTACAGGTGTTCACTTAAGTATACAACATTTGAATAAGAACAGACAAAAATTAAATAAAAAACAGTAAACCTTATGTAACAAAAGTTTGTCCGATGGTAGTTAACTAGAAGGTTACAGTTATAGTGGAAAGTTTTAGGAAAATACCTTTTTTATATTAATTGGTGCCGTGTGGTGACGGCAGAGTAGAATACACTTGTCACCAACCCCTACTCTTCCCGTGGGTGTCGTAAGAGGCAACTTAGGGACTACACATTGAACAGGGAACGGGCAGCAGCGCTCTCTGATACAGTAACTTTTTAATATGCGATCTCCAACCCGCCTGCCAAGCGTGGAGATTATGGCAAAACCCTCCACTTAAGTGGAGGAGGCTCATAGTCCAGCAGTGGACTGTAACGGGCCGTTGATTTTTTTATTTGATATTAATTTAAAGATTGCGTAAATATATCTATATCAACATACTTTTGATTATAAATATTAGTTGCCTTGCGTATGTAGCATTTACGAACATATTTTGTGTTACTTACTTTACATAGAAATAGTCGAAAAGATGTCATCCTTCGCAAATTAGTTTTCAAAATGTATGTATTTAAGTAGTATTTCTTTATAGGTAATTTAAACACTTTTGCGTCACATGATACACAGCACTAACCTGCATTGCTTGATGTATTTGACTTTCCCTATTCTTCTCAAATGTCCTGTTCTACTACTCCTATTTGATGAAGATAACTGTGATAAGGTGTTTTCTTACTTGATACTTTATAAACAGTGTCTTTGTAATGTATGCTCAAGTGGTATTGGTATAATGCGTGGTCTGTCATGCCTAGTTAGGTGTTCAATCGACTGGATCCGCGCCTATAATATGTTTGTAGTAAAGATCTCTTGTTGAGCGAGGCAAATTGATGAAAGTCGTGTCTTAATTTTTTACTTTTATATCCGCTAGAGTATATTTTAAATAAACTATTATATCTCTTTAGTGTGATAGCAGTAGTTTAAGTTCAATGAATCGGGAGTAAGCAAAGATGTTGTATTTTTTTAAAAGTGGACATGAAACTAAAAGAAAGAAAAAATTTAGACAACTGCAATGCATATACTGATGTGGCATCATAGCATATGAGCGCGTTTACCAACAGAATTAAAAGGTGGTACCAGGAGATTCCAATCCGAGCCACCACGAAAGATATTTTTTTTTCTTTTGGATCAATGTTTCTTTAGAACTTACATCTAAAATTAAATTACACGCCACTGTCTCAATAATTTTAAATACTATCTGCGGCAAAGGCAGATTTCAGAACAAAATCCACAAATCTTGATGACAGTGACAAACCTCAAACAAGGTTCATTCGGCCTACTACTTATTCAAAGTTTACATTGTTGATATTTAAATATCACGATGAAGACGAGACCTTAACGTGCCTAAACTTTACAATTGGTATTTAGTATTTAGGCATTCTCATGAAAATCGTGTCGATCACTGTTTCAATCTCAACACTGATAACATATTTCGAAATGTATGCAAATCCTGCCATTTTCAACATGTGTAAAAAGCTTTAGAGAAATCTATATTGGGCAAGAGAAATTGTATAAATATGTGTTATTTGTATAATACCCAATTTAACCTGAAAGGATTTGGAAACCATCACTTACGTGTATAAGCTTAAGTTTTTCCTTTTCAATATAATATCTACTCACCGGCACATCTAACCGCCCACTCTTGTATTTCGGGTTAATTTTAAATTACGCTTATTGTTATACATTAAAATTTAATTATTGATAATTTTACGATAAATTAAACACACTTAAATAAATATTAAATTAACTACTTTTTAACTAACATCAGCTGTAACTAATAGAAATATAAAGAATCACGAGTATTCCCTGAAATGAAGGGTGGGCGGTTAAATGTGCCGGTGAGTGTATATATATTTATAAATAATCCATAAATAATGTTCTCCAAAGATATATTTTACTAAGACTGAAGCGATTATGTTTAACAAAATCTATTTGTCTTTAGTATTTCCTGTAAAAATCTGGCTTAGCGATGCTCTAGACAGAGAAGGGTGGAAAGAAAAGAGAAAGGCCTTTGCCCAGCGGTGGGACAGCACAGGCTAAGTAAGATAAGATAAGATTTCCTGTGTGTATCTTATTTTAATTTTATCAGATATTGCTACTGCCTAATACTGTTTAAACCAAATATGTTTGTAAAACAGCAAGTGATAAAGTAATGCAGCCTAGTAAACTGCCCTACACTACACATGCCGGTGTGCTATGATAATCTTGTTGAACCTGACCACATTAATTAAACACACGACTAAACTGATTGACGTATTGACTAGCAATTAGTTCTCGCGTCTATTAACATCGTATTTACATGTATCCGAATATTAATTACAATGTACGTTTTAAATACAACAGTTCTTTAAAACGTTTATAATTCTTTTTGAAACTGATCGGAACTGATAAATAATTTGTCCGGATATTAAACGGTGAATTTTTTGATGTCACGCACGACTTCGAAATTAGAGACTTAATACTCGGAAAACAGTAATCATTCGAAATGTTTCCTGTTAAGGCGCAATTTTTCATAGATTGAATAGCCATAAAGTTGATATTGATTCTACTGATATTTCTTCTTCTTCTTGTAGTGCCATATCCTAACGGATGTCGGCGACCATCTCTCTGAACTCCTCTCTCTGTTCCGTCAATCTTTTTAGTTCCACTGCTTCTCCAGTGCCCGTCCAGCTCTTCAGGTTGTCGTACCACGATATCTTTCTTCTTCCCTTCCCCCTCTTGCCCTCTATCTTCCCCTCTATTATCTCCCGCAGAATATTGTATTTATGATTTCTGTATATATGTCCGTAATATGCAATCTTACGTCTCTTTAATGTTGTTAACACTTCCAGATTCTTCTTCATTCTTCTAAGTACCTCTACATTTGTAATTCTGTCTCGCCAAGATATCTTCAGCATTCGCCTATATAACCACATCTCAAAGGCATTCAACTTGTCAACTGTTTTCTTCTTATAAGTCCAACCTTCCGCTCCGTAATAAAGTACTGACAGAACGTAACATTGCACCATTCGCCATCGCAGTCTCAAGTTTATATCCTTATTTGTGAACAACTTTTGCATCTTTACGAATGATCGGCGAGCTATTTCAATCCTAATCCTAATTTCCTTTTCTGGATCCCAGACAGAATTCAGCATACATCCCAGATACCTGTACTGATTAACCGTTTCTATTGGACGACCTTGTATGCTCAAGGTTGTCGTATCTGTACTGTGATTACCAACTTTCATGAATTTTGTTTTAGAAACGTTCATTTTTAATCCATAATTTTCAACACTTGAATTTAATTTGTCAAGAAGATATTGCAAGTCCTCCTTTGAGTTGGCGAGCAGCGCCGTATCGTCTGCGTATCTTAGATTATTTATATATTTACCATTAATTTTAATCCCAATGTCTATGTTATCAAGTGCTTCTTTAAATATATATTCCGAATAAATATTGAACAGTAGTGGCGACAAAATGCATCCCTGTCGGACCCCCTTTTGGATTTTCATATCTCTTGATGTATTATAGTTGTAAATTTTTATATGTGCTGTCTGATTCCAATACAAATTTCTTATTATCTGTTTATCTTTTTCATCAATATCTGTTTTGTCTAATATTTCCAATAATTTTGAATGTTGGACATTATCAAATGCCTTCTCAAAGTCGATGAAGCATATGTATGCGTCTTTTTGGTGTTCTAGACAGTTTTGTACTAGTATCTGAATTGCAACCAAAGCCTCTCTGGTTCCGAGACCACCACGGAAACCAAACTGTGTCTCCCCTATGTAGTTGTCAATTTTGTTATAGATCCGCATGTGAATAATTTTAAGAAATATTTTAAGTGCATGACTCATCAAACTGATAAGCCTGTGATTGTTGCAAGTTCTAGCGTTGGCTATCTTAGGCAAGGGGAGAAAAGATGACCTAAGCCAGTCCAATGGCATTCGACTTACTGATATACTGATATTTAGATTAGGTTAAAACGAATATGGTTTTAGGATAAATACCAATACGAACGAGTTTCTTAGTCATGTACACTACTGAACAATCTAGGGTGAGTTTTTGCGTGTAGAATCAAAGTATGTAACTAATTTAAGTCCCTGGTGTAGTAGTTTCCCTCAATTTGACGAAAGCCAATACGCACGATAAATAAACAACGTAAGTTGCACTGTAGAATCAGGTTTAACTTATAGATGTATCTTTCAGTAATAATACTTGATCATTAAGATATTTTATATCTATTTGACCTTGTTTGAGACTATAAATCTACGATTAAAACGGATAGACAATCAGCCCACACTGTAGCTCGTTTAGCAAAAAATGATTTAACTTGTACATTTCATTGCCGACGTACGACCGTTTAGCACGCGCCATTTATGAAAAGAAAAATGATTGATCATTTTTTGTTGTACACCTACTAGAAATCTTTAACACCATCGTAAGGATAAGATTGACTGTTATCTCGAACATAACAATCAAAGACAACACAGAACGATTCTTCAATAAAGTTGTGCATTGAATTCAATTTAGTAATTTTTGGAAATATCGCTCTTCTTGACCACAAGACAGCCGTATTCTTAAACTGTGATGACTAATATTTCTGTTTGGTACACCTGTTTGTTTTGACTCTTATCGAAAATATTCAGTTGAAAACAAACATAAAACCATTTCGTGGAAAACCTACAATAATTATTTCTTCATCCGTAATGAACCGGCCGAAATAAAGAATCGATGAGATTCTTTGAAACCAACAAAAGATTAGTCACGACTCCCTTTGTTGTAGGGAGGGATATTAATCAAAGTGTTCTTAAATTCTGTAATAGTCACTCATCCTTCCATCACTGTTTACTGTGAAACTAGATGATTCACAGAACATTAGAAGTTATGGCTTTTGTCTCTTGTCCAAATCGCTACGGGATCTGATGTCATTGCCAATTGGAACCTGTTATTAGAATAGATCTGTTGTTCATTGTTTGAGTTATCTATTTCTCGTAAGTCAAGTACGTTTTAGTGTAATAATCAAATGTCTAAGTGTGATTTTAATCGGTGGTCTAAGCACCATAATGCTTTGTCTGCTCACCCCGTAAGGAATACATTATATAGGCATGACAATCATCATTCGCTTGACCTTGTTCCATCATTTGGGGTCGGCGCAGTATTTTCATACATCCCTATCAGCCGTTATTTCAACACTCACTTCCTGAACATTATCATCTTTCACACATCACATATAGACATGACAATATCTATTTTAAAGTAACATACTAGTTACTACGTAGATACCCGTACTTTTTCCTATAAATAAATATTAACGGTTTCTTATTTTGAGAATCTCCATCAATAAAAACATGACTTCGTCTATGACTTTGTATTCATTCTGAAAGAAATTGATACCTAAGCAATAAGGCCGCCAATCTGTACAACGGTGTTTTCTATATTTATCTTTATATGTTTTCTTGTGAGCAATAAAGTATATTTTATTCATTGGCAACTCTCTCCGTCTATTGCGACATCTTCGAATCTTTCTTGTTTCTTATTGTTACTGCTGTCAAGTGAATCATGTCAACGATACTGTACACACCCGGCAAAGACAACTCCTGCATATTTATGCCACGACCGCTCTTGCCCTTTGGAAAACCAACTCTTAATTCAATCGATCACGGCAGCATTACAAATACTATGGAATTCGTCGATTTTATAATTGCTTTATTCATGTTTATTAATGTATGTATTTGCTTTTTGTACTCCGTAATTCAATTATTCGCAGTTCAGATTGTCGCCTTTAGATATTCGCAATTTAGTTTTGTCGCACTTCCGTGATTCGCTCTTTGATTATGTCGAAACTATGTGGTAAGATCGTTCGTTATACGTCGTTATCGTTTGGCGTATTTGTCCTAGACGTCCTAATTTTGATTTACAATACAAAGAGCTTAATGTTTCCATTGTATCTTTTATTACCAAAGAAGGTAAACGTAAGCAAAGCTGTCACGTTAGCTTTAAATACTTAGTACTCGTAAATATTGTTTGTTTATTTAACGGTTTCTGGAATACAGAGAAAGAAATTTTACTTGAATTGACCATTAATATTTTCCTCTTTGAAACGTTTGACCTTTGTTTCAAAAGCACACAACGTTACCACTTGCCGTGTGTCGAATGAATAAATGGCACTGTATTGTAGTGGGCGAAGCGCAGATAACTCCGAATATGGTGTAGGCGCCGCTGATTCAGCTGTTGTTGGAGTGACAATGACATTGAGAGAACTATCCACGGATAGAAATCTGAATGACCCCTCAATCACTCAATGAAAGCAAAATGCTTAAACGGTTAGTTAATTTAAAACGAAACAGGATGTCTTATATAAATGCACTTCTCTTTAAAAATGATGATGCATATTTTGTTAAATATAACCCCTCATTTAAAGAAGATCAATCATTATGTGTGATGCAGGCTCTACAAAGTCAGGATTATTGATATCCGGTTCGAAGGAATTTATGTTGGTATATATACGTTTTTTCCTGTAGGTAGATTAACATCTCTCAGTTTTCCAAGACTTTTGATTTCTTACATGCAGATTACTTGGGAAAACCTGTTTATTTAATGTCTTATGTTTTCAACAATAGGAGCCCGAGACCTTGTCAATGCGAGATTTATTCCTTTCCCACACTAGTTTATAGCTGATGAGCAAGCCTGTACTGTGTCTAACTATTGCTTAACTTATTGCTTCCTGGAATTCATATTTATCTTCTTTATTTTGTAGTTCATTTACTTGTGCAAATATTTGAGTACTGTTTTCAAACTCCCATTGATTTAATCTATCAGCTCGCTTACTTTATCTTTCATTAAAACTAAGTGCACTTCGACTTTATTACGAGCTTTTCAAACTTCCGCCTTTAAAACATTATCATTAAAACTAGGAATGTCTATAAAGAGATCCGTTATCTACATCAATGTGTCATTACAATTATGAGCATGCGCCACTGTGTTATTCTTATAAGGCGTTATGCATGTGCCGCCTAAGTCATCCAGAATGTTTGATCCACTTTGTCGGAATTCATTAGATGTATTAACAAGAGATGCCTTATATGTATCTGCTGATGAATTGATGATTGTCTATGCGAATATTAAAGTAATGTCATTAATATTCTTAGTATCAAGGTCATGTTTATTTACGGCACAGATCTGTAATAACGTTTCATTCATTCCCTTGTTTGTAATTTGTAACCAATTATGTTTTTTATCACGTTTTTTGTCATACATCCTTATCCGTCTTTCCCTTCCAAGTTTTCTGATTCCGTGTCCGGGTCGGTGCCCCCTGAGTTATTACGCTGAAGTAAATCGTTCTAAATTACCATTGCTTTAAATCCTTACCTTTTATGCATAAGCTTATAAAAATTATCATGTAGACGAGGCTTGCTTAACAATTGTTATCGTCAAATCCTTTAAACGTAAACAGATCTTAGACGGATTTATTTTATGGTTAATATATATATTTTTATATAATTTATTTTTATTAAAATTATTTTTCGCGGTATGGTATAAACTAGCAGCGCTGTCTTGACCAAAACCCTAAATTACGCTTTGTTTCTCACCCATGACCAATTTATTAATGAATGGACACAGTCTCTTACAAATACAGTTTTTTTAGCACTTCAATAATCCTCACTGACTCATTGACACTAACTATAAATTCAACATCCGTCACCAGTATTGTCATAGTTTAACAATTTCATGACGTGAATCTTTGAACGGGCCCACAAATGACATCATTATACTTGTGGTTAAATGTGGCTTGCGGTCCTTACGCTTGATTTAACCTGTGATTATTAGACCCTATGTCGTCATCATTATTACGTAGTGTTGAAATGCTTTGTAGGCATTTCAAATATTTGGGTGCATTATTTTGCTTCTGTCATCATTTAAAAATAAAGTTGTCGCATGAGTTGTGTTGTCATTAATGGACAAAAGGAAAATTGATGTTGTAATGTTATCGCTACAATCCAACGTTAGTGGATACTAGAAAAAAATGTAATCATGATATTTTATTCGTAGTACTTTTGTTTCTTAGCTAATTTTTTGAGGTCACTGGCATTGTTCAATATACAAATGGAATTTTCGAAAATGGCTTTTATTCGCCTTGACACGTTGTTTTGATGATGTATTGCTTGCTTCCTGTGCAAAGGTGAACGCTTTGTAGCTTGGGCCTACGTCACGCCCACATCGTCAATTATTGGCTGACTGTTGATGAGGTCGTGTTGATGCGTAGCACGCGCTGCGCCCACGCATGTTGTGATGAACACGTCATTTCGTGGGTTTTGCAGGGTGGTTCGTGAATCGTGAGGTCATGCCGTTCGCGGTCGTGAGATGTTTCAGGTTCGTTTAAATTATTTTGTGATTACCGTAAAAAGTAAGTAAAAGTTTAGGTTCTTTTTCTATAATCGTAACTTATTAGGTAGTGTTACATTGGTCACGATTCACATAGTCACGCTCTAATCGAGTTTGCCTTTATTTAGGTTTTATCTGTTAGGCAAGGGCGTCGCCAGCTGATGGCATGGGGGGGGGGGTGGGCGGCAAGTTGATATAATGAGGGATGGAAAAAGTATGAATTACTCGCTGCCCGCGGTTACGCTCCCATAAAATATTCTTTGTGTTAATGTAGGGTACAACCATTCACAACAACGAACAAATGTCCAAAAATTCAAACATACCGAGCGAGCGAGGAAAATTTCGGTTTCAACTTGGACAAAAATACTTTCGTATGTTCATTTGTCCAGCAGCGGAAGACCGGTGGATGTCCGGCTGTTCTCATCTACGGGCAGTGGAGTATAATGTACTACGTAGTAATAATATCTCAATGTCTACGGGTCACATTTTGCAACCAATTCTCGTGAAATTTTGTGAGCCGGTTCGGTAATTATAGGTATGGATTTTTTTGTTGACTCAGTTTGAAATCTTAAAAAAACATTTCAGCCATTTTAAAATATTTTCAAACGCGCGAGGTTTATAACTCACATAGCAACTAATAATATTAGTGTGATGGTACAATCACGTGAAATTTTACAATGTTATTGAGAGTGTCATCTCACCTCTAGGGTGATTGTAATAATTAATGAAATCACTCAGTTTCGATGGATCGGCCAAGCAAGCAAGTGGACTTAGGTTTTTTTACATTATTTTTGAATCTCCCCCCCTTGGCGACGCCCATGCTGTTAAGTGTTACCTGTTTGTTTCAATCTCATATACTTTTACAATCAAGCTCCTTCTTGTAAAGAACATGTCAGCATTATATTTGTTTTTATTTGTCATCACCTAAAACATTATTTTGACAATAATTATAACGCAGAAAATAAAAAAATAAAAACAATAAATGGTCGATCTTGGACAGGACTCGAACCTGCATCTCCTATCTTATATTGGCTATTCGGACCGGAAACAGGCGCATTACCAATCATGCCATCAAGCTCTGTGAAAGATCGACAAAAATTGTACTTTAATGCTCAGAGTGCATTATATTGCTGTTTTTGGCCCGGGTAGCCAAGAAGATGCAGGTTCGAGTCCTGTCCAAGATGTACAAAATTTTTCATTTTCTGCTTTATAGTTATTAGATATTTCGTTAACAGACGTAATCTGAAACAATAATAATATATATTAAACGAGTATTATTCTGACAGTCAAAGGTTCTTATTCAACAATGGCGTGAGAATTA
The DNA here is from genome assembly GCA_951230895.1 of Carpatolechia fugitivella. Classification (NCBI taxonomy): domain Eukaryota; kingdom Metazoa; phylum Arthropoda; class Insecta; order Lepidoptera; family Gelechiidae; genus Carpatolechia; species Carpatolechia fugitivella. Next base: position 11,043,148 of record OX579654.1, on the reverse strand, counting down.
GACCTTACCTACGTGATCGTCATACATTATATCACTTGCACCCCTTATTAGTCGCCTTGGTCATCTACCGTCTGGAATCGCGTGGGTTTTTCTCAGTAGTGTTTACGCGGTAGTCATCGCGCATGCGCGACGAGACCTGACTGCGAATGCGATGCGCAATGCGTAACATGCGGCGGCGCCGCATTAGACGTGCCAACCTGATTATGACGATCATCGTTCTATTTGGAATTTGGACTTTTGTTTACAATAACACTGAACACATAATTAATTTAGATCCAGAATCAGTCTCACTTCTTAACGATGACAAATATATTGTCTTTACTGGAATTTCTGCTCACATCAAAGCTTACTCGTAAATCATTGATTTAGCAAAGCTAGATAACCTAGACATTTGGACTAAACAGACTGATCGAAAACTTATTAGCTCTTACATGCTATCATCAACATCGTCAACGGCCCGTTACAGTCCACTGCTGGACTATGAGCCTCCTCCACTTAAGTGTTTGGTTTTGCCATAATCTCCACGCTTGGCAGGCGGGTTGGAGATCGCAGATTGAAAGGTTACTGTATCAGAGAGCGCTGCTGCCCGTTCCCTGTTCAATGTGTAGTCCCTAAGTCGCCTCTTACGACACCCACGGGAAGAGTAGGGTTTGGTGACAAATGTACTCTACTCTGCCGTCGTCACCACCGTTACATGCTATACCTATTTAAAACTAGAGAAAATCAACCAGTGGAAAATCTAGAAGATCTGCACGTGTCACCAATCAACTAAGTTGTACGAGTATGTAGGCGAGGGTTAGATCATGCTCCATGCATGATCAATACTGATTCGCTCGTATTGTAATAGCTGCAATTTTGGTGATGTTGGCGAGGATGTAGAGGATATGACGAATTCGTGGCCCGTGGTATAAATTATCCAATCGTGAGATGTTCACGTTGTTGTTAAACTGACATTAGCTGTGAGTTTCGTGCGGATCGCATAACTGTACTTATTGGGTTTGGAGTTAATACGTGTTCCGTTTTTAAATCAGTCTTTGGGATTGGTCTGTGGTGTTTATTATCAAGTTCACTTACACTAATTGTATCTTTGAATTTTATATTGCGAGTTTGTTTTGCTGTAACGAAGCCCGAGTCCTTTTCAATCGCTTGATCATCTGCATTACGAATATTTATCAAATATAAAACTTGTATTTTTAATGCAGTTCGTAAAAATATTTTTGTGACATTTAAAATTACGTATTTACCAAAAATGTAGATACCTATTTCTAGAAATATTAAAGGTTTTCGGTTTGGTTTGTTCTATTTTGATAATTGTCATTTGAATGAAATTCTCATTTATAAATGTTCAATGTTAAATTAATTCCTACTTCTCGATACGGGATTGTATTTTTTTTCGTGATTAAATATGGTCAAATCCGTTAAATTTTTGTCCAGCTCCCATATTAGGTTTGGGTCACACATGCCGCCGACCTGCAAAAACTGGTGTCAGAACGAAAAGTTCACACATGCATTATTTCGGCACTGGATTATATTTCAATTGATTTATGGCATGGTTTGAATGAACTGACTAGACTGGACTTAAAGCTTTAGGTGAAGGGTTTGGAGTGCATTAAATAGGGAAAAGTGGGTACGAAGCAATGTCCGAGGGCCAAAATCCAGTTCGGTTCACTGGACCAGTTTTGTAAAACAGTCTAGGTCAGTGGCTGATAACGTTCCAATCAGCTCACGTTCACTCATAAATCTGACTCGTGCGTTAGAAAGGGCGTCGGCGCTGTTGTAGGCCAGTAGCTACACTCAACAACAGGCAAATCTGCTCTATGGCTCCGTAATAAAGATAATTTTAATACTAAAATGTAAGTAGGTATGTCTTTAGCCTTTGTTGACTGTATTCAGCTACTAAGCCAGGTGTGCCCGCGCACGTAATTGACATAATTTTTCGTCGCCGGCCTCTCGCCCTTCGCGGTCGCACGATACTGGTCCAACTTTCATACTGTAATTGGGTTAAGCTTGTTAGCTTGATAAAAATAAACTACTAAAACAACTTACAGTCTAGGTACACTATTTTCTAGATATATTCAGCCACGTTCAATGACTAGACGAGGACACGAATCGAAACTATCACATTACCAAGCTATCACAATCGTAACTACTTTAGTTAAAGCTCAAATAGAAATTTCACTGCCTTATATAAACAGAGTAGCAATTTAAACTAGTTTAAGAATAAGCCCTGAAACCACTGCAGCCATTTCTGATCTCACTTGAGATAAGAGCTGCTGTACTAGCCCTCGATAGCAGTTTGGAAATACTAGTTTATCGAGCACAAATCTACTATCTAAGTGTGTTATGCTGTTGTCTATTTGCTGTTTATGGTCGCTATTTCCCTTTATTGAATCGCTAAGTTTAACGCCTTGAGGTATGTTGGAAACTTTGTTGTTCGACTTTAGTTAGTAGTTTGTTTTGTCTTCCGCTTAAGTTGTTATTTTTCTTTAAAGTTTGTGTGTGTGGGTGTGTTCTTTTTGCACCGTAAGTTCGTCGCTACCAACTTTAAAACACAATAAATATTGTCACTAAATTCCAGGACATACTTAAAATGGCGGTCATGAAGCTTTAAGCTACATACACTTGCGACTAGGCTAGCATAAACGCGGAACTACAACATACCTTATAACGAGCGACAAGTCATTTGACAGCCAACAACGCGCAATCTAGGGCATTTCATACAATGAGTTCAGTCAGTCAGAATGTGAATAAGCAAAATTAAGCTTGTTATAATTTCTACAAGCTCAAAGTTTAATCGTTTTAAAGATCACGTTTTCAAATAAATTATATTACAGAGTTTACAGAAACTAAAATAACTTCATCGCCCTATATATCTTCCAATTTAATAGCTGTTGAACTTTATAATCGAAGTATTTTTTAGATATACTTTGATTCACCCAAAACTTTGCCGACCGAACTGCAGAACCTAGTTTACCAATTTCACAGCGGTCAGCCGTGTTCTCTTCGGTCGCTGTTGCACTTGCACAGAATAAATAATAGTTGCTACTTGCACTGAGATTTGTATCGCGCGTGTTTTGGCCAATGTGGGAAGAATATCACAGCGCAAGTTGTTATTGTCTTATAAGCAAATAGTTTTACATATGAAAGTTTATTTCTCCTATCTTTTTAGCATTTAAATTTTTCATCTGATGGTAACTTTTCGTGTTTTTTTTACCCACTTTGCTCGATTGCTAAACCTGCGTGTCGTCTTTGGAATAGTTGGAGCTCTTCAGATCATCGGCAAAAAAATTGTTCATCTCTGTAGGAGTCACCGTCGTCGAATATGTTACGGGCGACATTATGATGATAATGATGATGATGATTAACTTATGTTTTAACAATAGTTTCTTAGTTTTTTTTCCATTAAAAAATTTTTAGGTGAGTCCTGCCATGCATACAATTAATTAATTCTTTGTATATCTTAGGTGACAATACTACATGTATTATTCGAGTAACAGTAATAAAATAAAGGTTCATAAAAGTACCTACCTCAAAACAAGTTCTACTTCAATAATAGAGCAGGCGAAAGATAGCTTACATCATCTCATCAAAGAAATTGCTCCAGAGTGGATAAGTGCTGCCAATTGTTGCTTGACCAATGGAAGAATGGTTTCCTAGAACCTACTGTTCATGATCTTTAATTCTTTCCATCATCAGCTCAAAAATTGGGGAACTACCCTTTGTCTCATAATGATCTCAATGTATTTTATCGCGATCTGTATTTAGGGGATCACAATTACTGTGTTTTTGACTATTACAACTAAATAAAATTAATGCTTCCGGAACATCTCATTTGACATTATATCGTGATTGGAATATCATCTTCAGATCTGAAAACACTTATGTGAGATGAAAAAAAAAAAGAATGAATGTGCTAATGTAATTGTAAACAAAGAGACACGGCGAGAACCTATTCCATTAAAGGATGGATTATTGTTATTATCGGTAAGTGTTTTTGAGCGGCTGTCAACAGGAAAATGTTGGAAGTCCTACGGTAATGTCAAGTCAAGGTTTGGCGACGATTAGATAATGACAGTTTCTTGCAATGTTGTAATTTGCGTGACGGTTTAATCATAAGCAATCCGAGTCTTTGCTAGCAAAGCCAACAATGCTTTATTTACTTTGGCATCACAAACTGATGGTTCGTATGTGTCTTTAATATTTATCGAGGTCTTAGTATTTGAATAGCCATTATCTGCTACATTAATTTACTTTCTATTGTTCATTCCCTTTCATTGTGTATCCTCTTAATAACCTGTCTTATGTTTTCTTCTCTATTTATCTGTTACTTAATAATCACCTATTTACCTTAATTTGTTTTACCTTGTTATTTTATGCTCAGATATATTTTTATAGGTCCAAAATAGTCGAAGGCTAACCTCTCTTGTTTTATTCGAACATTATCTTCTGATTATTCCTTTAATGATAATAATGATACTAAAATTAATGATAGTAGACTTGCTAAACTTACTATAAATAATAATTACACTAAGTTACGCCACCATGCGTTGCTTATAGCCGTTATAAATGATTCTATTCCTAGTTTGGAAACATCGATTCTGTCGATGATGGCTCAATTGTCTGATGAAATTAATCTGATGGACATATTTAGAGGTTTTTTATAGCGCCAAATGTTTAATTCAGGATATTAACTGGAATGGGTTTCTTCGATAAATGCAGGCATCAATGATGGATGACGGTTACGTCCTGTTATAATATGTAACTATTCCTATATTACTAGTCTACGTGCTTTGATATATAAATAAAAACGAAAATGCTTCTGTAAATATCACAATGAATAAATAGATTGCTTCTGTTCAGCATCCTACCAATATTGCTATTTTGTTGGGATTTGATGAAATCAACGTCTTCAGTACGAGTATTTCGTGATTAAACGTATTGATTTTATTTCTATAGTTGCTAGAATAGAAATAGCAATAGATCACTGAGATATTTCTAATTCAGGTAGCGCGGGTCTAATGTCAAGTCACTTCCTGATTTACAGGGTCGCCCAGGATTATATCCATTATACCTATTGTATATTGTATTCTTTAACATAAATATAATGTCCAGGAAGAGTAGCAAAGGTTAAAATAAATAAACATTTACCATAATTGAGGTTCTGATATATCTGTCTCTATTTATCTTTTTCATTTATTGTTAACGTGAATAATGTATTTGATTATATAGGTACTGGATACAATTTTATTGCTTAAATATTTTTGTAATTGAATAAGTGGGGACACTTACTTCCACTACTATTATACCTATTGCATGTATAAAAAACACCTTGCAGTAATTTTATGGCATGAATGACGCTAATACACTATCTCGATACAGACATTTGAATCGAATACAATATCCGCAATCCCTTGGTTGTCGGCATGCTATTCGTAAATAAATATATCTGGGGCATGCGTATTATAGATTTCTGTATATATTATTGCAGGCTTCTGCTAGGGCATTTGAGTTTAGTTAAACTATTTGGTTTTGTTTTTAATTTGTCTAATTTATTTTGTTATCTATTACCTTGCCGATGGAAGTGAGTAGAAAATCTGCATGCAAATCATGTAGGCATGGTTGCAAGTGAAATAGATTAAGTGTTAATACATGTCATTTGTTATTTAAAATTCAATATTCACAGAAATATAATAACAGACATTTGCCTTATTACCTTTTCAAATACTCTCCTTCCTCGTGGATATTACTTGTCAGTTGTCACCAATAGATGTTACCGTGCGGAGTAATCGACCTCGCAGTTGCAATACATTGCAGGTTGCTCACCTCGCGCGGTGCAGTCCTAGCCTTCCGCCAGTTCAATGTCACTGCAACTGTTCGTTTGTTATGTTATTGATTACTTACATTTATGTAATTGGATATTGTTTGTGTTCTTTTCTGTCCTTTTTCATATCTTGTTGTTTAACTACAGACGTTTTAACTAAGAACTTACATTCTTGTTTATTTATATCACAGTATTACGTCTAAGTAAAAGTTGTTTTATACAAAATCATTAATTACTTTGAGTTGGGCTTTGATGGCCGAGCTTTGCTTATATCACACATTTCTTGTACTAATTTATTTATTATCCATTATTTCTATCCTTTTCTCTTCTACTTGCTACACAACAAAAACTCCTCAAACATACTTACTTTCACGTTCATAACATTATTATAGAGAATATTTATCATCCTCATAATTCTTGATGTTGACGACGAGTTTATTTGGGGCATTCTACGCAACCTTCTCCAAGCAGTAGATATTGCACAATAGTAGTCTTAATGCAGGTAGTAAATTGGCCCTGTTCACAGCCAGCGCTTCCTAATACGATAATCCTGTGCGACCAGTCGGCTGACATTGAACTGCAAGGAAGGCTGCAAACGCATCGATGCAGTCGCGATGCAATGGAAAAGGATGTTAAATTAAATATTTATTTCTTTATGTATGAATTATGTGAATACGACTGCAGCGCTACAGTACTGGATCCAAGCGCTGGTAAAAAACAAGAACAAAACGATTAACTGAAACTAACAAAAATTATAAATTTAAATAACATTTACACAAGCCCTTAATATATGTTGCAAATTCGGTCGGCAGATATTTTTTTAACCACAAAATGTGCATGTTTTGCTACACCCGGGTTCTTACAATATTCACAGATTATCTCAAACTAAAACTTGAGTTGCCTTTTTCTAATCAAGAAACTGTCTCGTGTAAAAGGTGTCAAACTTTAAAATCTTAGCAATTATTGAGTAACCTATTGCGACAAAATTGACATTTAACGCTACTATGTCCGCTAATCGTTTCTCTATATAGCACGTTTTACTTTGGTAAAAATGTGGTTCGGTCTAAATAGTGTAGAGGCGGTAGCAAATTGTCGGTATTAGTTGGCTTTTCATAATTCATAGATTTATCACTGTCTGCGGCAGACAAAATTGCTGAACTATTAGTTCTCGACTACGACCTATTGCGATTCGGACCCCTAATAGGCGATTGTGCTTATTTTGACAGATTTGTAGATGGCTAAGTGTTGTGATTGTGGGGTAACCGCCTTGTTATCCTATGATTTGCCAAATTACGCCCACTACATTTTGAAGTCTGACTCCGGTTTCGTGTTTCCTTCCTACAGATCTTAATTTAAGAAGGTACGGTACGAGTAACTTAGATGTCTAAATGATCTCAGAAAATGTATGTAAGGATTGTATGTATTTTATTGTGCCATTATTTTATAAGTAAGGGCCTGGTTGCAACGGAACAGAAGGCCCGTTATTCGCAAAAATAATCTTATCCTCGGATAGTACTACTGGGATTAATACGTACAGTAAAACAGTGTCAGTTTTTTCTATGCTTGACTCTAAAATCCTACTTCTACTTCCTTCTGCAACTTGCAAGAATGGGTCTGTAAAATATTGCTTCGTCACAGCTGTTTCTAATTCAATTAACTCAATTTCATTGTCAATTAAAAGCCTTTGTTTACAAACTGTCGTCGTATATTCCGGTTCTACAGTTCGTATTGTCTCATCTAATCTAACAGGTGGTCTGCTTTCACAATCCGCTGCTAAAATGTCATTAATCTCGCCATTATTAATGAAACGAAACGACCCACTGCAGTTACTGGACTATTCCTGACCGTACCGTGTTATTTTCGTAATAATCAGGTTGATATTTTACTATTATGATGTTTCCTCTCTTAACGACTTCGGGCTGACTACGACTACAACCATTACGCCCTATTAGTGGGATTAGTGTTCTTAGGAACAATGCGATTAAAATAATAATTCGATGAACTTACGGATAACTTCACGCGAACCTCTTATGTGGTACATTTTTTTTAGTATTGGTCTGACAGAATGACCACGACGACGACGCCACTGCGGCTGCCTAGACCTATTCACATTTTAATTGCATATTTGATGTTTTGTGATGATATTGATAATAAAAAAGAAGAGCGGTTTGAGAATAATTCGGGCCTATATCTAATTTTATTTTATTTTATTTTATTTTATTTATTAGGGAAACATACAGTCATAAATGCTTATGTCTACGACAATATTACTGAACAGACCAAGAGTTCCACAAATATGATTACAACAAGGTATACGTATGAGAGCTTAATAGTAACAGGTCATTTACCTACTTAGTATTAGTTAAGGTTAGTACGAGGTAAGAGGGCGTACGCAGGTAGTGATTTGATAATTTGTTATTATTGTTTCATAACAGGATATTAAACTTTTAGGAAAATCTAATTTATGCTCTTAAGTGGCGTGAACAGTACCATAAAGTGTATTGACAGTAAAGTTATGAACCTTTCCTTTTATAAAACTGAAAACACGAGACAAGTAGAAGCAGGAATAACCCTTGACTGCAACAAACGGGTATTTGCAATGACTAACTGCGGAATTATGAGCCAAGGATTAGATTTACTGATAGTTCGTTCATTGCAAACTTAGTTTTCTCCCAGCATCTGAGAAGCGTTTTGAAACTCGGGCGTGGTGCATTTCATTGTTTCAGTTTTAAGAGATATTTTTTTATTAATTAGACGAGACATAGCCTATCTTATTTCACCATTGTCATTAAAAGTTTACTTTTTGTTTATAAAATTATAACTTGACTCCACAGCACACTAAGAGATGTAGTATCCAAAAACAAATTGTTCATTTCATTTCACAGATACCCTCAAATTGTATTAGAAAAGGGTAGAAATCAATTTTCTAAATAAATTCAAAGTACTGCGGTCAATTCTAAAATGTGCAGCTTAATTCCTGTTAAGTGTAATTAATTATCATGTTCTTGTTATTTTGATCATAGATGTAACAGGAACTGTATTCTTACGTAACATCGTCTTCCTTCCCGAATCAATCAATCAATTTCCCCATTAGCTAGTCTTCCACTTGTTAGCCGTTTGGTTCAAATTTCCATTAGCACAACATTGACAAATCTATTGCGTTCCTTTTCTGTGACATAGTTTTAGAAAGAGACAGATTATAAATAAGGCTTTTTGGAAAGTATGACAAGGAAGTGCGCAGACGCAGCAGGTGCCTAACGGGCAGCACGCGCCTTCTGTAATCTATTTACAAGTAATGAGGGTTATCAATTTTGTGGTGAAGATGCTCCGCTTGTAATGTAAGATTATGTAACAGCTCAAGTTTAAGCCATCCGGTTTGTTCTTTATAAAAGCGACTTAATTGCGTTCGATGCATTAATTCTTCATCTAATTTAGTATGAGTCTCAACACATCTATTTATTCGAAATCGGGTTAAGCCGGTTTGAAAAGTCGTGTGTTAGTATTGAACTCGCCCATAAGGTCCGAATTCTTTCGACAAATATTCATCAAAAATTAAAAAGGGGAAAATTTTAACTGGTAGATAAAAATTCTGAGCTTGTTTAAAAATATACATGTCGTATTACCGTAGTTTGATTGGTTAAGTTCACCTGCTCAAATATTGATGAAATTCAGTTTGTCTACTGTCAAATCCGGTCACTACAAATTTGGTCAGTGGCCAGCAATAAGCCCGAACATGTCATGCCTTGCATATTTCATATGACCTGTATTGAAGTCTAGGCAACGTAGTACTTGTAAAAGGATAAATTAGTTGTATTTCATAACTAAGTAATTCGTTAATGACCGGCTCTTTGAAGATAAATAGGGCTGCGGATAATTTGAATGGGCAGCACAAATCGAAAACCTGATCGGTTGTCCGCATACAAAGTTACTTGTTATTGCGACACTTTGCGTGCCCTGTGCTCTACTAACTAAATAAAGTAAAGGGCGAATGAACCGAACATTCAAAAAATCGCTTATTACCATTTGAAAGAAAAGAAAATTGTATAATCAACACATCTAAAAGAATAAAAAGTTTTCGACAATACAACGTAGATACAAACAGGTTTTCTCCACAAAATGATTGGGTACATTTAGACCATATTCTAAAACATAGTCCACTGGAATTTCTATCCAGTTTTTCTGTCTTTAACGCATTGTATCAGTTTGTTGAAATGAAAATCAGGGCCAACGACAGGCAAACTCACTGCAGGGGAAGCAATAGTGTTTTTTATTATAATAGCTATATGACTTATATTAAAAGTCGTAAATTGCGTTACAAAGCTTCGTGCTTGCGTCTGTTCCTATTTCGAACAATTTGAATAAGTTCCGAAGTAACTTGTATGTATTACATGACAGTACTATATGTAAATTTACTATGATAGGTACGTCTTCTCAATGTGAGTGTTGGATTTATTACAATGGGTAAATAAATCAGATTCTGAAATGTGAAATTTCCACATATAAGTTTATTGCTCTATCTGTGGATTGTGAGGTTTTAAGATAATTTTACGACGGTGTAGATGTTTGTATTGTAATGTATTTTATACAAGGTGTAAATAAATTAGCTGACACTATTTTAAAGGATCAACCTACCCATTAGACTGAATAACTTTCCCCAAGAAACATGGGCTGTCGGACGAAAAAAAATATGCATCTTCAATAGTAAATCGATTAGCTGGCCGCGCGGTATTGTATGAAAGGGACAACTATTTTTGTCGTCCGACAGCCCATATTTCTTGGGGAAAATTGTTCAGTTTCATGGGTAGGTGGATCCTTTAAAAATAAAGTCAGCTAATTTATTTATACCTAGTTTCATCATATTGAGAGAAAATGGCTGCCATAAAAACAAGAATTGTTTGCGGGATATTTAACTCAAGATAGAAGATTAGCAAGTCTGTAATTCTTTATCTAGCTCAGCGGTTCTGTCTTAGATGTGGCCACGTAAACTCTTCTTTTTCGAAGGACTCTTAGAATATCGTTGTAAAATATGCTTTTTTTTATAGTTTTCTGCGCTTATTTCCTTGTATAAATGAATCTGCCGTGTCTTAAATTACGTCTTCACATGGAGACTTATTTTGTTTTTTCATGTCTCTGCACGATTACCAGCCTACGACTGGACATTCCATAGCAAAAGTAGTCTGGTATTTCTAATGGGAGTGTCCAGCTGCATTTACTGGCTATTGCTGATCTTGTAAAGCAGATCCAATGAAACAACTAAAATATTTACGATTCCATAAAACTCGTTAACCACATAGCCTTGCGACCTGCGTGGTACGTACCATCGCACGTGGGGGCGCCACCTCGGCCCTGGCACCGCGGTTTCATTAGCTTTGCGAAACCGGTGAATTAGAGCAGCAATGTGCGCGACGTGTCCTAGACGTGGACGGTCACCGGCGGCGGCGGCGCAGGCGCACCCGACAGGTTAACAATAACACGTTACGCAAACATCCGTAATTGTGTTAGATTTCGGAAAGTACAGGACCGCTATGTTTATACCTATCATTATTTATTTTCTGTTTCTCACGAGTGCTGCATTTGGACATGGGAAATGAAATTGTTGTCTGCCTGCAGAAATTACTGAAATTCGGATTTAATTTCGGTTGCTTATTCCGGTCTTTCTTATATAACTACGTAATCATATTCAAAATGATACACTATATAAATCCGGTATAAGGGCGCGGCGGGGTAAATCGTTTCTAAAATAAAATGTCTTTAAAGATGCATTTCTAAATTCGATTGATGCTTCAAATGTACTATCATCATCATCATCATCAATAGCTCATATACTCGAGCCTATTCTAATTTAGGGCGATCAAGTCGACCACGCTGGTCCAGTGCGGGTTCGTCGATTTCACACACAACCTTTAAATTTCTTCGCAGGAGTGTGCAGGGTTTCCTCACTCTCTTTTCCTTCACCGTAAGAGCTTTCAATATAAGTACATAATGACTTCGTAATTCAAAAACATTAATACCGCCGCCGCCGCTGCCGCCCCATCTCAGCGGTCACAACCACTGGGGAAAAAGCCTTGCGAGGCTCTCAAGAGTGTGACAGTGCGTCAACCGAAAAATCAGTGCGATAAGGAAGGCTTCATTAAAGTCGAAAGGAGAAAAAAGAAGCCCGCCAGCCGTAACCATCATGGCAACGCACCGGTCGGACCGGAGCACTCGCTGCGTCCCGAAGTACGTTCGACGCAGCTGTACGTGTCCCGACTACACTGGTCCACTAAGGTTGAGGAGTTGGTGGATTTTGTGCGAAGAAAGTCCAATTTCACCCTGAGGGTCGAACGGTTAGCATCGCGCCACAAAGTGAACTTTAGTTCGTTTGTGGTACGAGTGCCGACCCACCACCTGGAGACCTTCATGAAAGAGGACTTCTGGCCGCAGGAGTCGTGTTTCGGAAGTTCCGGGGACGGCTGCCAGCTGACACGCGCTACACGTCGCTGACATCACGTGTTACCTAGTTATAGTTTTTATAAATATGTATGTATTTATTATATGGGCCTCTGTTTACATATTTAAGACCTTTATGTAAATATTGCCTGAAATAAATGATTTATTTATTTATTTATATTTAATACCTACGAGGTGGGGATCGAACCCGCGTCTCCCAAACGGAAAACAGTGGCCCTAGCCACTACACCACCGACGCGCAAAAGACGCGATGCGTAATACGTCTAATTCAGGGTAGGCTCGAGCCCCTCGGTGGGGACGTATATGAGCTGTTGATGATGATGATGCATGATGTGCTTTAACAAAACCAAATATGTTTTTGTAACAGTCCCTCTACGACATCCCGTCCGTTTCCTTTGTCTTGTGTCAGCTCAGTTTTCTCCACAATCGCGTTGCGGCAACGGCTGGCGATCGAGCGGTTGGTCTAATTAAAAATTTCCAACAAGTCGTGACTGGCCGGCGGTTTGCGGCAAGCCCGCGCGGCGGCGCAAGCGTCGCCTTTGTTGCTCCATTTCCTATGGCTTGTAGTTTGTTGAATCACGATACATTATTTTGACTCGAAAATCAGTATGATAAAGAACTGGCTAAGAATGACCAGACAGCTTGAATTCGTGCAGACATACATGGTCTAATATAATCTAAAGCAAGATTTAAGTAAGCCTTCTAAAAAAGACAGTGATAATAGCGAATAATTTTAGAACCTAAAAGGGTGAGTAGATGACTTTATGCGTGAGGTAGATGGCTGCACTGAGATTACCCCTGCAAACGTGGTTTTTTAATTGGTTCAAAGATTTCCAAACTCCTTTACATTGCCAGTTTAAAAAAATATAATTATTCCAGACACGTGTCAATTCCCGCAGCTACCGCAAAAACTAAATTTAATATTAGTCTTGTCACTTTCTGACCCACGACGATGATTGTCGGCTCTTTTGAACGTCAAATTTGATGTTACAAACGTCAATTTTAAGCGGGATCCTAAAACAAGCCGTTTAAAATTACATTGCACACGTCAAAACTTGACATTTGCGCTATAAAATTTGGCGCTCACAATGGTTGACAATCGCCTGTCCTTTTTCATGGTCGTGGGTCAGAAAGTGACAAGACTAATATTAAATTTAAGTTTAGAGTCGCTGCGGGAATTGACACCATAAAAAACAATGTAAACCCCAGAGATATTGTGGTAATCCCTATAAACCTGCCTCAACATTGCTCTATATACTCATAGCGATATAGAGCGGTGCGGCGCGTGGGCCCAGGCTGCGCGCGCATGGCGCATGTTGCAACACTTTGCGAAACGACAGCAATGCGGCTTGGTCAGCAACCTTAATGAAACCCATTGTCTCTGATGGAACACGTGGTTGCTGGCGCGGTGTTTCCTTTAGCCGCCAGTAGGTGCCAATAATGTCTTATCTATTAAGCTTAAGCTTTATAATTACTGGCTGGGTTAATATTTTCAGTGGAATTCGAAAGTTGTAAGTGGATGTACTAAAATTGTCTAATAAACAAAGTCTGATATCATCTCCTGGGTTTGTCTTAAAACGACCTGCCAGGATTAGTTTTTGGCCGGCAGTAAAGCTCAAAGCCATTAGGATAACAAAAAAATGTCAAGAACGAAATTAAAATGTCTTTTTAATAAAATATTTGTTTGTTCACCGAGCGAGCGCAAAGCGAGAGTGAAGCGTCGCCGCGCGCCGTTTCCGTTTTAGCTTTGGCAAAAATGTTTACGTATGGACATACGTAAACATTTTTGCCAAAGCTAGGAAGATGTCCGAAAGATATACTCGCGAGGCCTACAGCTCACGGAACCACTAGTAGATTAATAGAGGTAAAATAAACTAAGAATAACACAGTGATTTACTAAATATAACCTCTCCAAGTGAAGCAGCAAATTATTACGCAGAAACCTTTTGTCTCTTAATGAAACCATTTTGTCACGAATAAATAAAATCGTTTATATACTCATGCAAATTACATTATAATAGACATATTCATACCAACAGCATGTACCGGGCTGCGTGGCTGGTCCTGTCGCTAGACCACGACGCAGGGCGCGCGTGCGCAAGTCAGCCCTATCTCTTATCGTTATACTGCAATCTGACGTAATGCGCATAGGCAACTCGGCTGATAATGCTGTTAGCTTGCGCTACTGCCCTTTGCTATTCCAAACTATGTGAGGAAATAGAGCACCTTAATGTGAAGTGTTGTAATTGTTTTATGGAATAATCTAAAGACTAAGGACTTATTTTAACATATGTATTTATTTTATACGGTATAGTTCCCATAACTTAAATAATGCTGGACGTAACAATCATTATTTAGGCTGTTTTAAATTTGATTGATTTGGGATCACTGTTAATTGGGCTTATTAGTTCATGAATGTACTTTTTGAAATTGTATTTTCGACCTCACATTTCCCCTATGATATTTACTTATGAACATTATTCACTGATTCAAAGAATCGAATGTATGAAACTAGAACAACTCATTATACTATCCATACAGACCGCCGACACACTACTCGACCCTAATATGCACATATTTATACTGCGATCTGAATTTTAATCCACTGATTATACTTATTAGGACACCGATTACGGTGTATAATGCTAAATAAGAGGCTTATTATTGTAATTGCTTGTTTTGTTCCGACCCCTGCAGTTCTAGTCATTTAATAGGTAAATTATATTAAGGATATGACTAAGTCTATTCTTCATTATTGCCGGTAGATGCAAGTAGCGCAGGACCGTTCACGTTTGAAACCTATGGGGGAGGCATATAATCGGCAGTGGACGTCTTCCGGCTGAAATTATGATGATGATTGAGTAGGTCTAGCTTTGCCTTAGCCTTCAATGTCAGCAGCGTATATTTTAGCCTTGTGGTGACGGCAGAGTAGAATACATTTGTCACCAACCCCTACTCTTCCCGTGGGTGTCGTAAGAGGCGACTTAGGGCCTACACATTGAACAGGGAACGGGCAGCAGCGCTCTTTGATACAGTAACCTTTTAATCTGCGATCTCCAACCCGCCTGCCAAGCGTGGAGATTATGGCAAAACCCTCCACTTAAGTGGAGGAGGCTCATAGTCCAGCAGTGGACTGTAACGGGCCGTTGATGTTGATGATGATACGCACTGCCTGCTTTTCCCGATCATATTTTAAGATCAGATATATCTCAGTTTGATCAAAAGCCTCACTTGAATTGCTTCTGTAAATTAGTCTTAGATAGTAAATCCTTTACCTTATTTAGCTTAATTTAATGTTCTTTTTTTGTCCGCAGAAAACCTGGCACCGTCCGAATTGAAGAAGCTAAGGAACAAACAGAGGAAAGCCAAGCGCAAAGCTGAGCAAGAGAGCGCACTGCAGGCGCAAGTTCAGGTAATCTTACCAATACCACAGAGTAAATAATAGTAGTTAAAATAGGCGCACTCCTTGATATAAAACATGTGAGTTTTAACTCTGTTACATGCATTAAATTTGAAGCGTGTCAAATGCTATCTTCAATCCTTCGACCAAAGAAGGTTCTGAGGTCAAATCCCGGTGAGGACATTTACAAAATCACTTTTACTATGCCCAGTGCAGTTGCCTGTCTATTTTTGTTATAATTAAACGTACAGTCGCTTGCAAAAGTGGAGTCATATCACGTGTTTCTATACTTTGAGATATCTTTTCTTTTTTAACATTTTTTTACCTTTATTGCATATTATTATTTATATTAATAAAGTCCCGTACACACCATACGTTGATACAAAATCCAAGAAAAAATTACTATTAGAAAATAAGTTATTTCAAAGTTTAAAAACACGTGATATGACACCACTTTTGAAGGTGACCGTACGTAACAGAAAAATATAAAAACAAAAATAATAGAACGTCTATTATTACAAAAAAAAAAATACCCCACACGATGAAGAAAAATAACAAAAAAATAACAGAAGTTCTCAGTTTGAGCTAATAGGTAGAGTCAAGCGAGCAGCTTTTGGGTTCTCATACTTTGTATTTTACATACTGAAATGTTTAAGGTTGTCTTTCACCTAATGATACTTTCGTATTGATTTATGAATGTAAATTGAAACAGTAAGATTCTCTAGTGACTACCACGTCTGAGTCGTCCTTCGGCAGGCCCGCCACAGGATGGACCGATGATCTGATGAAGAAAAAGTCGCTGGATGCGTGCGGTGCCGCACCGGCATAAGTACAGGTGACACATTTAGATGGGTCAGTAAGGGTACATCATCATCATCAACATCAACGGCCCGGTTACAGTCCACTGCTGGACTATGAGCCTCCTCCACTTAAGTGGAGGGTTTTGCCATAATCTCCACGTTTGGCAGGCGGGTTGGAGATCGCAGATTAAAAGGTTACTGTATCAGAGAGCGCTGCTGCCCGTTTCTGTTCAATGTGTAACAGTAAGGGTAACAGCTCTGAAACTGTAAGCTATACACCGTGAAATTTACATCGTTTTGTTCCTGCCGTGTAGTGATAGTACCTGTCAAACTGAACAACTTCTCACGAAAAAAAAAATCCAGTGACTTTTTAGTCTCCATACAAAATGGGTCGCTCGGGAGTCTCACTTTGTATGGAGAGACCAAAAATTTTTTAGTCGCAGGAATTTTTTTTTTCGTGAAAAGTTGTTCAGTTTGACGGGTACTATCACTACACGGCGGGAACAAAACGATGTAAATTTCATGCTGTATTTTTATTTCTGAATACAGTTTTTCTTGTCACTAAAATCGACATCTTGGTTCCTTAGAACATATCTCTCTATGTTTTATAGTCTCAGAGTTACCCATACTGACCCATCTAAATGGGCCACGCGGTATACCGGTTCTCATATCCTTGAGGAGGACTTGTTTCGATCCTTTCAGGGACTAAGTCGCGTTATGACTAGACAAAACGCGAAATGATATTACTCGTAATGATGATGATGATGACATGGTGTTCCAGGTGAAGCGGGAGCAGCACCACAAGGCTCGGCAGCAGCAGGAGCAGGGAGACCCCGAGGCGCCGCAGCTGGACGAGCTCATACCTGACAAGCTGGCCAGGGTTGGTATTCTCATAACATTTCACACTCTCGCTATTTTTAAACTTGCATAAGCCGTGACGTCGGGCAAGAAAGGTAAATCAATATCACTAAAACATGTCGTGATTAGACACGCTAAATCAGTTTAAAAAATGACAAACATTTATTTAGCAGAATACACTCAAACAGGAGTTACAAAAGATATAATAAAAGACCCGATACTTGTATCATTCGTTCCTCTAAAGCGGAAAGGGGAGTTCAGTCCATGAAACTGAACAACTTTTCCCTGGGAAAATCAGTTGTCTGATGAAAAAAGTCGCATCGTTAAATCGATTAGCAAACCTCGTGGTTTTCAATTAAAAGGCCAACTTTTTTGCTGTCTCAGTATACCTATAATGTTCCTTGGGGAGAGTTGTTCAGTTTTAAAGTTGTCACATACGTCAGAGCTGCATTCAGAACGCGTGCGGACGACGACGACGGCATAGTACAGTGGCCAGCACATGCGGCTGGACATGGCATTACGAATATCGCCCGTACTGCTACGGAATAAAGGCGCTATTAAGGACAAAGTTTCAGTCCTGCCGCATGTGCTGGTTTGGCTACTGTACAATAACTTAATATTTAACTAGTAGTTATTATTGATTTATTAGCAAGAAGCGCAAACAGATAAAATTATCCTTAAACATACATACATAGCGACTACAAGTAGTAAGTATAACAAAGGGCTACTTGTTACTTAACTCGCTGCGCGAATTCAATATATTTAATATTATTATATAGTTAGGTACTGTAGCATCGGGCCTCGTTGGTCTATGTGCCATGTAGTTTGGTGCTGGCGATGTGATTCTTTTTAGAATATATTCGTTCTCTTTTTAACTACCTAGTTTAAAAAGAGAGCGATAGAAACTTCATACGAGCTTGGCCGGGGTGTTTTGACGTGCTTACCTGCCGTCCGCCGTCGTGTGCGGACGATAGTATTATTTCCCAGTGCAAAAGTTGTAAAATCGAATATAACAGAAGTATTTATAAACAGTGCGTTTTATTAAGTAGCGAGCCGTAGCTAAAGTGGCTACAGCTGCTACAGTACTTACCTACCTCTAACTTTGTTTTTCTTATTTTCTCTCGAATGATTTTGTGCTATACGAGGGCTGATTGACAAGTTTCCGAAACGACAAAGAAAAACTTTAAAAATCTATTTAAAATAAATTTATTTCTCAACGTAGTTTCCTTCTACCTCGATGCATTTAGTCCAGCGCTTCTCCAATGCCGTTACACCAGTTTGATAAAATGTTTTCTCCAACCCCTCAAAATACTCGTCCACGGCAACAATGACTTCTTCATTTGATGAAAATCTCTGGCCACCTAACCATTTCTTCAGGTTTGGAAAGTGGAAGTCACACGGGGCCAGATCCAAGGAATAGGGTGGATGCGGTAGCAATTCGAACCGCAATTCATGGAGTTTGGCGACTGCAACCATTGACGTGTGTGCAGGTGCGTTGTCATGGTGGAACAAAACTTTTTTCTTGGCCAAATGTGGTCGTTTTTTCTGGATTTCTTCACTTAATTTTTGCAGCAAGCTTGCGTAGTACTCTCCATTTATTGTTTTTCCTTTTTGCAGATAATCCACTAAAATAATCCCTCGAGCATCCCAAAAAACAGTCGCCATCACTTTGCCGGCCGACAAAACCGTTTTTGCTTTCTTCGGCGCAGGTCTTCCGCTCTCAGTCCACTGCTTAGATTGTTCTTTTGTCTCGGGAGTATAATGATGTATCCAGGTTTCATCGACTGTTACATAACGCCGCGAAACTCGTTAGGATCTCGGTTAAACAGCGCCAAACACTCCGATGAATCGTCCACTCGACGTTGCTTTTGGTCAACAGTGAGCAAACGCGGCACCCATCGCGCGCAAAGCTTTTTCATTACCAAATGTTGGTGCAAAATATTAAAAACGCGTTCAGATGAAATGCTCACCATCTCTGCTATCTCTCGCAACTTCAAGCGCCGATCATTCAATACAATTTTGTGATTTTTTTTTATCATGTCCGGATTCGTGACTTCATTTGGACGGCCAGACCTGTGGGCGTCTTCGCAGCTCTGTCTTCCACGTTTAAAATCAGTTACCCAGGTGTGAGTTGTACTCAATGCAGGAGCAGAATTACCTAAAACACTGTCTAGCTTGGTTTTAATCTGGGTTGCTGTTTTCTGTTTTAAAACGTAAAACTTTATCACCGCACGAATTTTTTAAGTTCGTCGTTTCGGCTAGTTATCAATCAGCCCAGGTACAGTATACTATAATAGGTTGCATTGTTATGTCACCACATCTCAAATTACTGCACAATACCTTCACAAAAAGAGCATAGATTTTTTTGTTCAAATGCTTCCTACACGATCTAAATATAAAAAGTTATCACGTCTGACAACTTGAGACATTTTTGATCGACATTTCTATTCATTGGTAGTGTCATAGCGAATCTAAAAATAGCATTCCACTGACTGCCGTACAACTATTGAGTTGTCACTGGCTTGTAACGCCGTGGGCTATTCTACACTCAAGATATGTAGACATCGCCATCCATGTCTGGCTTCGCTGATTATTTACATTTTGACGCTCTTATCCTAACCAGCAATGAATAGTGATAATATCTGTGCTGTTTCTTTTAATTGCAAATAGCCTAAGGCTGATAAAAAATGGGCTTATGTAGTCACGATTTTAAATGCATGTTATCCTATCTATAGAATTGATATTCTTAGATAAGCGATAAAAATATCTTAAATGTTTATTTGCAGTCAAATATACGAGTATTTTTGAAGTTTTTCACATGGTATAATGAAATTAAATGACGTCAATATGTTATGCTTATTTACATAATATAGCTTACACTGTTTCATGTAATGTGTGCAGCGAATTTTTTTTATTGTGTTGGACTTCGTGAGTTACGTATCGCGGTGGTAAGCAACTTTGCTGATCCACACAGGTCCGAGCCCCTCGATGGGGACCTATATGAATATGAACCGTTCATTAATAATTATAACAAATGAATGAATGAAATATACTTAACAATAACTTTAAATATCAGAAAAAAACAAAGCACTTAGTAACAACATAACCTTAACCGTTTAAAACATTAGGCTAAAGAGAATGATACTCACTCAGCATCCCAAGCTAAGGGGATACCCTGTATCTTATGTCCTTCTGTGATTAATTTGAAACCTGTATATTTCCAGGCGGAAGATCCTCTAGAACAAGCAATCAAGTTCCTCCAGCCCCTGCGGACCCTGGCTGCCGACAGAATAGACACGCATCTAATGGCCTTCGACATTTACTTTAGAAAAGGCAAGTTTAAGTACAACTCTATAACCTAACCCCAAAATAATTAAACTCGATAGCATATCAATTCAACTGTTTGTCAACGCAGCGACATCTATTGTCGTACGTATTAACTTTTACAGATCACATAAGGTATTCAGATAATCTTCAAGAGAAATCACTCTATAGTGTTCTATCAATATTACTAGTTATGATGGAGCTTTATAGATGGCGCTGTATTAAATAATAATTTTCAGATGTAATGTTTTCAAAATATAGGCAGCTTTTCTATCATACTTAAATTATTTATTAATTTTATTTCCCTTTACGCTTGCAAACAGTCTTTCAAAGCCAAATTCGATTTGAAATCGTTGTTTTCGTTCAGGGTGGTTATAAATATCGCGACACCCTTACACTCTTGCGATGTCGTCTGGATCAATTTAATTCAGGGCAGGCTTTTAAAAGGCTTTCGATATTTCACATAAGGGTGAGAAGAGTGAACAGAGCTTTAGTGACCTCCTAAAAAGCGCACACTAAAATCACGTTTGCCAGTATTTTAGGATTAAGACTTAAAAAAAAAAAAAAAAAACATACAAATTTGTACGAAAGTTGAAACATTTTTTGTGAATTTAAAAAAGTTGCGGAACAAAAGTTGTTTAGTTTCATGGCCTGACTTACCACCCGAGAGGCGAGTTAATTTGCTATAACCCATGTAGATAAAGAATAGATATGAAAATGGCGTCCACTCGCATGCTATCTCGCTCACAATCTATCGCTGTCTATATTCACACAGTGAAGTATGCGCTGCAAAAATAATGATAATAATCAGGGGTTGGATTTAGAAACAATTGGAATCGATCGGAGGAAACTGAGCATGTGGGGAGGTTCGGAGGGCTTAATTGAATCCCGCTACATCGATTTAACCTTCAGGAGACTTCGAAAATAAATTAATGAAAATATCAATTCCCTATCATGCCCTTGCTCCTTATTTATTTTATTAATATTTTTTGTCATTATTATTAGTATCATTAATTAATAATAATAATAAACCCGTCTCGTCCCGTTTTAAATCATAATAATAAAAAGAATAATTAATAACAAAAAAAAGTCAGTAGGAAAAATAAAAATCGATTTTTGAGTACTTGTTTTGCCAACCGTGCCATAAGTACCCGCCGCCATTTTCATATCTATTCTTTATCTGCACGGGTTATAACACGTTTTATACGTCTATGTTTATTCACGTATAACTGTCGTTTCCAGAGCGGCCGCTGATAATGCTGCAGAGCATAAAGCGCGCGTGGCAGCTGGACAGCTCGCACCACAAGCTGCACGATTGCCTGCTGCGCTTCCAGCGGTGGCTGGCGGACCGGGACCTGCACCCGCACGTGCAGCGCGTCGTGCAGGAACAGATGCAGCCGGTCAGTGCACTAGGGTAGCATAAACAACGCCTCGGACAGTAATGCAGCCGGTCAGCTACTAACTGAGACAGAGACAGTTGCAAAGTTATATCAACAACAACAAACAAAATGTGTCTTAAACTTATGTGTCTTAATTATTTAATAGCTTGCTGTGTAAAGCTAACTAATGAGCAAACGCTACTGCAGAAAAAGAAATGTTTAAATCAGTATTTGTTACTAAAAAAGTACCTGTAACCGAAAAACATTATTCGAAAGAGTATTTTTGTTCGAATGTTATTTTTTCATTGTTTTATTCGAATGATCATAATATATGTACTAGCCGTCCGCTCGCGGCTAGGATCATATTTTTTGCCTGTAAAAAGTATCTCGTGTGTTAATCCAGAGTACAAGCAATCTTCATTTCAAATTGCATCCAAATCCGTTCAGTAGGTTTAGGCGTGAAAGTAGAACAAAAATGCAAACGTACTTTCACATCTATAATATTAGTGTGAATATTGAATCGAAATGTTTTCGTTCTTTAGATGGTGAACGGGCGCTCCGAGCTCCAGATCGCCGAGGAGTACATGTCGGGACCGGCGATGACGTCACAGGCTTGCGCGCTGTGGGGGGCGCGGGCGCTGCGCCGGCTGAAGCCCGAGCGCGGCGTGACGTCACTGGCCGCCGCCACCGCGCTGCACTACCCCGACCTCAGCATACAGGTAGCGTGACGTCACACACACGCGGCGCGGCGTAATGTCACAGCGTATAGGTAGCGTGACGTCACAGCATACAGGTAGCGTGATGTCAATACAGGTGCTGTCACAAATGGCCGAATGCAGTAATTTTTCTTGTCACTAAAATCGATGACATGGCTCCTTAAAACAGATCTTTCTATGTTTGATAGTTTCTGAGTTACCCATACTGACCCGTATAATGCAGTGCTATTAATGGTATAATACCGATTCCTCGCCACGAACTGTAACTGATATCGAGTGTTTTTCTACACAAAGGCTCGTTTGGGGAGACGCGGGGCGTTGGGCGTCCCATATTATGTTTGAATTGACCGCGCGAGGCGAAACAATAATATGGGACGCCCGACGCGCCGCGCGACGCCCCGCGTCCCCCTAACCGAGGCCTAATCGTGAGCAGGACGCGTGCTCTTCGTGCTAAATTATTCCGTTTAGTTATCCTATTTTTACTATTAAAACTAACATTTCTTCATTATCTTTTATTCAAGCATCGCACTCATTTTATTACATTTAAATTGCAGGGTTGCGCCGAAGTCCTAGAAAGCCTCAGGGAAGGCGACTTCGGCCCTTGCGAGAAAGAGACAGAAGACTATATCCTGGCTTGTCGCGCCAAGTTCCCGTATGCGCTGGCGTTCCTCCCGCCGGCGCCCGCGCAGCCCGAAGCCCAAGAAGAGCCGCAGCCCAAGGAAATAGCCAGCAACTGAAATAGCCAGCGATGCACCAACACACCAAAACAACTGAGTATTTTATATAAATTCTAGTTGCGTTGAAAATACGATTTGTCGAACGTTCTTTATTTTTAACTACAATGCGCCGTCTCACGTTTTGTTGCGTACTGGCTGGCCGCCCGCGAGGACCGTTGATTGGTGGAAAAAGACTCACTAAATGTGCAAAATTTTTGATTGTGTTGCTACCAACTTTGTAACCACACTCACCGTAAACAAAAACCTAGTGCAAAAATGGTGACCTGGGCCCCGTTTCATGAAGCAACAAGTTATAATTTGTTATACATTGCGTAGCCAATTTGCCTAAACTGTAAGCGCTTATCGTTTTATCTAATCGTCTACGCAATGTACTTCGAATTGTACTTGTAATTTGTAACTTGTAGCTTCGTGAAACGGCCCCCAGGTAATAAAAGTCCTATGTTAAACTGAACCAAAAAAACAATTTTGGTTTCATTATTCTTTCAATATAAAATTTGATTTTTGTGATTGACGTTATATAATTATTAGATATTTCGTCGACAGACGTTATTTGTAACAATAATAATCTATAGAATTAATAGAAGTTTCTTTTGCACATGTGCAAAATGTTGTGACGTTGCAAGTTTTGATGGCTTAATAAGGGATCGGACTACTTTTTTTATTTTATAAATCCAAACTTAGTTTCTGCTATCGAACACTAAAATAATTTTTGCTCCATCTTTAAAATTGACCGAGTTATAAAGGTTTGAAATTTAAGATTAGACAGAGAGGCACATACCCACTTGTGACGTCATTTGTTAGTTACGCCATATTATCTTTATACAAAAAATTGTTTTTGAAAGAGATAGACATATTGAACATTTAAAAAATCACTGTAAATTCGCTACTAATCTACTAATCTATATTTTAAAAATAATTAATAAAATATGGTAAAATCATAAAAAATGGTGAACAGTCCGATCCTGTATTACAAGAGTCAAATTTGTCTCTTTCTAAATATAGAATTCGTTTGCGTGGATAGCGGAAGAAATTAAATTGTCTTAGATTCTTCGTACTTTAAATTAAATTTATAAAACATGTTTTTTGTGTGAGCTAACTAAAGAGCTCTGCTCACCATATTACCATATATTATGGAGTCTTACGTTGTTCTTGTATTATTTTTGTACTTTATCTTTCAAGACTTGCAACCGCATGACTGTTTCTATATTATAAGCGAAATCACAAAAATATTTTTTGCTTTTCTTAGTTAACTTAGGCAGGAAGGACCTCATAAGAAAAAAGAATTAAATAATACTTTAATACCTATAATGCTGCGTTGCGAACTAACCAATAGGCAATATCGGCTATAATGTCAATGTCTTGGAGCTCCTCCCTCAATCGTCACAAATGGTCACAATTCTAAATTCAATATGCTATTATTTTGACAAAATGTAGTGAGATGGTAATTTCGGAAACTTTCAAGGATTATAATAGTTTAAATTTTCCAGGATTTCTGCTAACGAGGGCGTTTTTTATTATTTATGTTTCTATCTAGTAAAAGATAACTAAAGAAGTACTTGGCCGATATCATTGCGTGTGGCCTTTGCTCTCAGCACGCCTAACAATAATCGTGTTATGAGAACGGGATGGCACGGCTATAGCGCGCGCCAACTGATCGCGGCCCAGTTATTATGATCTGAGCGTTATAATAGGGTATTTGACGTTTCTTAATGCAATTAGAAAATATTATAAGTACCAGACTACTGAACGTTGATGTCATAATCTGTTCGATGCATCTTAAAGACGGTTATGATACGATCTTATAGCACGAGGCAGCCAGCTCTCTCGTCGCCATTCACTTTGTGTGCAAAGCGGGGGTCAAGCAGAATGGCCGGTCACTGATTGATTTGCCATTTTGTTTGACCCCCGCATAAATGTGAATGGCGACGAGAGAGCTGGCTGCCTCGTGCTATAAGATCGTATCTTAACCGTCTGTGATGCCTTTAGTGCATTTGTGGTTATTTTCATATATAGAGCTGCATTCAGGTCGCGTGCAAATCTTATTTAACAGTAAATGTTTCGTAAAACTCGCCGAGACAAATACATGATAAAATCATTGTATAAAGGCAAGTAAGATAAGGCATCTCCTCTTTCACCTACACTCACCGGCACGGAATTCAACCCAAACATTATATATCCGAGATTTTGACCATCTAATGTACTTTTTTATTTATTATTGTATACGGGCTATAAATGTGAAAAAACTAAATGATTTTAGAATAAAAAACACGCCTAAATAAATATGATGAAGCTTCTTTATGTTTCGGTTAAATTTCGTCCGGTGAGTATATTTAATTATTGTTATCAGGTATTTTATATTAATTAATAGTTAAATACCATCATCATCAATACGTTAAATACCCTATTACTATAATATTGGATGTTGTTTAAAATTTCGATATTTTTTAGTAATTTTCCATATCGATATGGATAACATGTTCCTTTAGTTGTAGGTTTGATTGTTCCGCACAGTTTGTTAATGTCAAATTGGCCATAAACCACAACTAGACACCGTTGCTATTTTAATTATATATCAATTCTGAATAAGTATTAATAACAGTTATCTGATATCATCTGGTGTTATCTTGCGTGATTGTGTTATCTGTTAGTGAAGGAGTGCCACTTACCGACCATACTTCGTCCATCTGGAAGAAATAATCTTCAGTAACAAATATGATTTCATCAGCTGTTACCCAGATTTGACGGATTTGACGCAATTTCAGTGGCAGAAAACATTTTTCAGAGTAATCAAATATAATTATTTTCTCTAAGAATGAGTAACATAAATTTTGACAGCTGCATAACCAAACTAAAAAAGTACTTTTAGTTTCATTGTAGAAATTTATTATTATCTTTGTAATTCTTACACTGCTGCTTACGTTTATTCTGCTCAAACTGACGCAACCAGTGGTTTGTTTAGCGTGAGTGAGCAGGATGGGAGATTCAGAAGCACATGCGAGTGAATGGTTATGTGATGTAATCCTAGATCTAGAATAAATCCTAAACCGTTTATGGTCAACTGTCAAAATTTACAGTGTCAAACAGTTAATTCATGTATTTTTTTTATTTGTAATAATTTCACGACACAAAAATGTTTATAACTGGTTTTTAGTGGTTGCTAAGCAACCGGTGTGTTAGGAACTTTTTTATTTCATTTGGATATGGTACAGCTTTTTACTTATACCAACTGATAACGTATTAACGTTAGAAAGTACACGAAAGTAGTATATTAATCCTACTTTCGTGTTCATTAGGGTGGCCTCAGATGTTCAACAATATTCGACTATAAATCCTGCCAATAAAATAAAAAAAATAAACTGTTACATCAAACGATGACTTATTCATTCATATGTATTTATATTGGTGAGATTTAGTGTATGTTCAAAATAATTGTATTCAATATGACTGGTTTTGCACTGTAAAAATTGTATGGCAAATTTTGGAACCTCTTGCAATAATGCCTACTGAACTGAGGTACGCTTTGTAAATAATTCTTAATCTTTAAGTTTGTATTGTACAATATTGTTAGTTCTCAAGTCTTTGTCGACTTAAATTTTTTGACTGCTTGAGGCGGTAAAGTAGGTAAACGTTCGAATAATATGGACTCAAAAATGTAATATTACTATAAGTTTGGTTCGTTTCATATTTTTTGTAGATATGTGTAAAGTTTGGACAATAATTTGTATAATGGAATACTCCAAATTGTCATAAATACTGCACTTTAGTTGTGTGATAGTCACGTTGACGTGAAGTAGCGCCTCCACTGAGCGACCATTTTCTCTAACTTGGCATTTTACAATTATAAATTGGCCATTCTTTTTAATGCCAAAGACATCAAATGCACCGGTATTTTAGTGTGTGTGTTATGTAGAAACATATTCGAAATGACGTCATCATTTTAATTTGTCATAGATTTGCGTCTAATGTCGACCATTTGCAATACATAGTACATTACGATACAAGGATCGTAGGTGGCATATTACAAACGAGGTAACTGCAGGCGAGGGTTTATAATGTCACGAGTTTGTTATAAAACCTAAGATCCATGTGTTGTACGATGTTTTTCAATACACTTGTGAGCAAACTGATATTGAAATGGTTAAGATACATAGTACCCTACAAAAGCTAACAGGTAAAATTGATCATGTAGAAGTTGTAAAAACTAACCTTTATTATATCGCGCGCAGTTTGAGTATCCTTACTATTCACATTTATCATTAAAGATCAACAATGAATCACTCATAAAACAACATTCAATGTAAAACAAAAATGAAAATTTTACAAACTTGGCGCCAACCACAAAACGATAGTATGTTTCTTTTTTATAAGCATAATTACGGAGAAAAGGCTCTGGCGGACATTCAGCCTCTACGAATTGATTCTTTGTTAAATCGAGATAATTTTATTTTTATAATTAAAATATTACTGGCTGATAATATTTTTGTTGAAATAAAAAATATAGAATACTTTTCTCTTTGTATGAATCGATTTAAATATTTTTATTGTCAAAATGATCCTGGCTGAATAATAATTTTGAAGACCGTAGGAATTTAAAAAAATATATAATAAAATCGCACTAGTGCGGTAAAACGCATTTACCGCACAGTTTATTGCCTTCGTAAGTTCAATTTTCGAGCAAGGTGTATTGAAAAATATTTTTCATATTATATACGATAATGATCCATCGTAACAGCTATTCTTATAAGTTATATAAAACCGATTACAATAAAGTATTTACTACCCAGTTTACAATTAGCTCAGTGGAGAGCCCGTTTGCTTTTATTTACATTAACTTTCAACATTTAGTTTTGAGAACAGTCGTGTTATATTCAAAATGTTTGATTGGAGTTCTGTGACCCCACTCATGTGTACATAAAGTAATAAATTTTTATTTTACAAATTTATTTTCGCCTTTGTTTTATTTAACAGTAAACCATAAATAACCACAAACCAACACCACCACCATTATTTATTTAACCATAAATAAATTTATAATATTTTTCTGTTGAATGTGATGTGACTACTGTCACGAACGCATTTCGATTGCGCGCGGACAGTAACTACCTTCTTCAAACCTCAGAAGCAAAGGCAGCTGCAATGATGGCTAACGATAAACCAGCCAACGAATTGGGAATAATCATCTAAAATTAAAAAAACACGATTGCCCTACCAAACAAATACAGTCAGTGTCACTCTGGCTAATTTGTAAGGATTACTTGAAATAGTCTTCGATAGTGCAGTCGAAGTGGCCAAGTTCTGGGCCGGAATGATTTAATTTGTCATCGACACGCAAAGAAAAAGAAGAGAACTATTAGAGTGTGACTGTGTGAATCGCTACATTATGTACTGGGTTGTGGTTGATACAATTTAAAAAGTAGTCTTAAAAAAAGAAACAAAAATTGGTTTTCTTTTATTTATTGAGACACACGTTAAAATATGATCATTTGACTTACGTAATTAATATCACATGATTTCTAAGGCACATCACGCCTTTTGTCTTATAAGTTAGTAAAGATCATCATCAATCTACTCAAAATAATCGTACACCTACTAAGTATAACGCGCCCTTTATACGTGAAGCCAAGTTTAATTCAAGATTTAGTTAAATAATGTTACTTGTTCTATGTTGAAGACTTGTGCTTTTATTTTCATGGACTGGCACTTTCCCAGTCAACGTCGAAGTTTATCACAATTTGCTTGTTCCTTGGTTTGTACTGCCTGCAAATAAAAGAGATTAGTACTCAACACATTGTTAAGAACATTATATTTTTATAGCAGAGCAAATGTTTATGTAAGTAAGTAGGTATAATTAACTTAGGTTATTATATTATCCAAGATACATGGGATTATAATAATATAATATTTATTTACCAGGTAACATAATAACAGGGTAGTAAATGGGTGATTATCAGTTAAGAGGCAGCGGGGGGCTTAGTGAAAACACACATTAAAAATCAGGATGATCAAATAGTTTTATAAGTCTTGTTGTATTTTTAGAATTGATTAATTCAGTAAACTATGGTTAATTGGTAGTTACAGATAGAGAAAGTGCTACAGCGTATGTATACCTGGGGGCCGTTTCACGAAGCTACAAGTTACAAATTACAAGTACAATTCGATGTATATTGCGTAGACAGTGAGTTTAAAACGATAAAGCCTTACAGTTTAGACGAATTAACTACGCAATGAATATCAAATTGTAACTTGTTGCTTCGTGAAACGGGGCCCTGTAGGTATAAGGTATTATAAAATTAGTAATTTTTAAAAATACTACACTTCAAATTGATCATAAAGATTTGTTATATTTTGTATTTTCATAAAGTTACGATTTTTATCGATGTGGCGCATGAAGTATAGAACACACCAGTATCTGACTCCTGCAGCATCAAACATCCTCCTGGACGCTATGTACATGGGTTTGTGTCTGTTTTTGTCCGACATGAAGACCACTTCTGTGATGCCCGACTGTATTATTATCTTGGCGCATTCGTTGCACGGGAACAGCCCGACGTAAATGGTGCAGTCCTTCACATCCGCAGAGTTCTTGTTCACTATTGCGTTCATCTCCGCATGACACACTGTAATTGTTGAAAAACAAGGTGTGTTGTCAAATATTTACAAAAAATTTAGAAAAAATCTATAAAAAGTAATGTTTGAAAAAGCGTGTTTTGACGTGCTTACCTGCCGTCCGCCGTCATGTGCGGACGATAGTATTATTTTCCAGTGCAAAAGTTGTAAAAATAAAATATAGTTGAAGTATTTATAAACAGTCCGTTTTATTAAATAGCGAGCTGTAGCTAAAGTGGCTACAGCTGCTACATTACACATAGGCTGAACAAAGTGTTTGTGGCATTTCCACACTTGGACACTACATACAACTGCTAACTGTCAAGTTCCAAACTCATAGTAAAACGAGCACGAATATTGTAGGGTTATCGTTGCTCGCCTAGGATCAGTGTACGCTATGCTATATATCACAATACGTGGTACGAGTTGAGTGGCTGTTCTATACATTATAAAAATATATATAGTACTATACTATATTAATTCTGTGCTATCCATCCAACACTAATGAAATGACTTGTCTACACATACATATTAAGTTGTCAAATTGATAACTAAATTTTAACTAAATTTTAAACCACTTGCGAGTAAACAACGAATTTAGTAAGTTAACATTTTTAGTGTACAAGTAAACTAGAAGATTAGATTTTTTCGAATAAGTTGGTGGATGTGACTTATCGCTTGACACATTTGAACGGTACCACGGTTTAGTTAGTTTTTAGTTAAACGCACAAGTTTGGCGGTGGATCTTGGAACAACTAAAGAGCTTAACAGCCCGGCCACGAACTTGCCGCTGCTAGCGGCAGCTTAGCGCGGGGCATCTCATGTGCGGCATTTCACATGTAAACCAGCCATAATAGTATGTTTTGGTAAGACAGTAAAAATGTTTCTTGTACCGTTGCATCCAAAAACCAAGCCAGTACTTTTTGAAATAGGCTTTTAGTTTAATTTTGAAGATGTTTAGAACTTACCATATAGATATTTACTGTCCAGTGGTGAAAGCGTATTTTTTCCCCAAGGGAACTCATCATCGTCGCAGCCTGTAGGCATTCCATTGTACCTGAAATTAGGCGATTACTTTTGTTTACTTCATTTTATATTAGTGAAGACCTGTAATTGGTTGTATATCTAACATTAATGTTGTTTAATATGTTTTTGATAGCTGTTGGTTTTCCTGGAAATTAAAATAAAATAAAATCTGAAATAAATCAAGATTGACGCTTTTTAAGGGCCCCTTTTCCGAAATTAACGTTTCTAGATCGAGTTGTTTTCATAGAAATCATCATATTTAAATTTTGAAAAAAATATATAGTACAGATACGTACATCTTTAATCTAGTAATTTTTTTGGATAAAAACACAAAATTAAACATTTTACTTGATTAAAAAAAAATCTGAAGCAACGTCGATTTTAAAAGTATTTTGAGTTTTATGAGATTTAGGAAACCGCAATTTTCATAAAATTTTGATATTTCAGTTTCTAATTAGGTTTGAAAGTAATATTTTTGGATAGATTTGTAATATGGCACTTATTTTTTTTATATAAAATAAATACGTGAAAAACGGCTCGCGCGCACCGCGCCCGCCACTCCGCGCCAGTGTCCGACCGGACGTCATCGAGGGAGGACCTATGCCATTTTTGCTCGTGACCACATTCTCGTCACCGCGCGTGTAAGAGCTACATCACTGAAAAAATAAAAGGAGCAGTAATTCAACTCCATACGTTTGTATGCGCGTTTGCGCCGTGTTTTGGCGCGCTTCGATTTCTCTGTAGTTCTCAGGCTACCATAGTCGGGGTAATATGTAACTTTCGAGGGCCCGTGTGTTTTTCAGTGCGTTCAGTAGTTGAGGCATGAAAGCTAAACAGAAATGTAAACATCCACACATTTATAATATTTTATTTTTATTATTATTATATAATTATAAAGTGTGATGTGATAGTGTGATAGGACGCATACTAATATAAAATAAAAACACGCATTTTGTTATACTTTTAACATTGATATTTGTTATAATAACAAATATTTTAAGGTACTCAGAAAGACAAACATCAGGTAAATATCTGAAATTCAAAATGTCGTCAAACTTTTATGTTCCTGGACCGATTTTGTTAAAATTATATTTTGACATGAAATGCACATAAGTTTGGCAAATACGATGCCACACAGACAGACATTATAAAAAATAAATTATGTTCAATATCTTGAAAACTATGCGTCGTAGCGAAAAAATAATGAAAATTTGTGTCCCCTTTGTAAACCTGAACACTTCCATGGTCATTCTATATAATGACCTTGCTTGACCTTGACGCTTACTTTTGCTATAATTATTCCTATTAATATAGACTGATTGAAATTATTCGGTTAGATAGTTCCTATTATTTCATTTATCTATACTATATATTTATTATAAAGAGAGAAGTCCGCCGTACTGATTGACTGACTGACTCATCAATGCACAGCCGAAACTATTGAAGCTAGAAACACCAAATTTGATAGATAAATAGACAAAACGTTAACGTTTGCACAGTAGGTTACTACTAAGTACATTACATTAATGTCTTCTTACAAGATACAATATCATATTCAAATTTGACAAAAAGAATACTATCGCCAGTATCAAACTACATAGCACTCGGACCAACGAGGCCCGAGTGCTATGTAGTTTGATACTGGTGATAGTATTCTTTTTGTCAAATTTTTGACCAACGAGGCCCGAGTGCTATGTAGTTTGATACTGGTGATAGTATTCTTTTTGTCAAATTTTTGACCAACGAGGCCCGAGTGCTATGTAGTTTGATACTGGCGATAGTATTCTTTTTGTCAAATTTTTGACCAACGAGGCCCGAGTGCTATGTAGTTTGATACTGGCGATAGTATTCTTTTTGTAAAATTTTTGACCAACGAGGCCCGAGTGCTATGTAGTTTGATACTGGCGATAGTATTCTTTTTGTCAAATTTTTGACCAACGAGGCCCGAGTGCTATGTAGTTGGATACTGGCGATAGTATTCTTTTTGTCAAATTTTTGACCAACGAGGCCCGAGTGCTATGTAGTTTGATACTGGCGATAGTATTCTTTTTGTCAAATTTTTGACCAACGAGGCCCGAGTGCTATGTAGTTTGATACTGGCGATAGTATTCTTTTTGTCAAATTTTTGACCAACGAGGCCCGAGTGCTATGTAGTTTGATACTGGCGATAGTATTCTTTTTGTCAAATTTTTGACCAACGAGGCCCGAGTGCTATGTAGTTGGATACTGGCGATAGTATTCTTTTTGTCAAATTTTTGACCAACGAGGCCCGAGTGCTATGTAGTTTGATACTGGCGATAGTATTCTTTTTGTCAAATTTTTGACCAACGAGGCCCGAGTGCTATGTAGTTTGATACTGGCGATAGTATTCTTTTTGTCAAATTTTTGACCAACGAGGCCCGAGTGCTATGTAGTTTGATACTGGCGATAGTATTCTTTTTGTCAAATTTTTGACCAACGAGGCCCGAGTGCTATGTAGTTTGATACTGGCGATAGTATTCTTTTTGTCAAATAGCCTTTTTTGTCTAAAATGTGCTTTATTAATCCCAGAAATCGCCCGCCGAGATAAGTCTCTAACCAAGTCAATTTTTTGGTTCAAAGTGTTAACATTTTCAGTCCCATTAATTCCTAAATCCATATCAAGTACCGTACGCGGTTCCCTACCATACAAAAGAAGATGGGGAATTACCCCTGTCGAAGCTTGGGTACTAGAATTATAAGAAAAAACCAACATCGAAAGATAACGGCACCAATCACGCTGGTCAGAAGATATAAACTTAGAAAGCATAGAAAGGAGCGTCCTATTAAAACGTTCAACTAGGCCATTCGTCTGTGGATGAAAAGAAGTAGTATGGATAAGCCTAGCACCAAAAAACTCGACCGCTTCTTTCACCAACCTTGAAGTAAAAACCGTACCTCGATCGGTAACAATCTCCTGAACTCCTCCAAACCTACAGAATATTTCATCTGTGAGAAAATCTACAATGACGTCAGACGTAACACGAGGGACAGCTTTACAAACAGCATAGCGAAAAACATACTCCAAAGCAACAATCACAAATCTATTGCCCTGAGAAGAAGTTCGAAAGGGACCAACAACATCGACACCAACCTTTTCCATCAAACCTGAAACCGAAATAGGCAACAATGGTGCTAATGTGATACCTCCTTTTCTTTCCTGGCATAAAATACAAGAACGGATATACAACTCAATCTCTTTATCCGCATTAGACATGAAGAATCTAGAGCGAAACCTACTTAAGGTCTTAGAAAACCCTAAATGACCTCCTGTCCACGCATCATCATGCAACTCCTTCATCACATCTGTAAACAAACTACCTGGTAAGACAAGAACATCTTTCAAAACACCCTGTCTCAAAACTCTTTTATATAACAACCTATTTCTTAAGAAAAAACCTTTATGTCTATGATTCTGCTCCAAAATATTAATTACATTACGACAAAAACTGTCAGACATTTGTCTGTCATGAATTGAAGTTGACTCAATTCGAAAAATTTCTAAACCGTCATATTTGAAATCAGAAATATAAGGGTTAGGTTCCACTGAAACCAACGGATTTCTACTCAAAAAATCAGCAACCACATTATCTTTACCATGACAAAAAACTATTTGAAAATGACAACAACTTGGATTGGTATATATAATGAATTGAAAAAATTACCTATCACTTCTCCCCATATCCTAATACCATACCTCATCATAACCCATAGAAATCTCAACCTTTTACTAACCTAGAAAAGGACAGATAGAATACGTGTGATCCTAAACAGACCACCCTACAAAGCTCCTATGTCTCTTAAAGCAGGTGTATCAACTGTGCCTAATCAGCCAACTTACAGCGCAACAATCTCAACCTAATCATCGTACACGAAACCTCAACTACCACAGCTACCAATCCATTTAGAAAAACATACAAACAATTCGTAAAAACTAGTGACAATAATGCATTTATGTTTTATTTTATATTATGCAGGTCACCTAAGCATAACCCAAAAGAAATTACCTACCTCACAATACAATAAAAGGGAATTCAATAAAATAAAAATAAATATGTAAACATCTGTTTACAAAAGTGACAGAAAAAGACATGACACTTTATCTTTGACGAAACGGATCGCCATTTTACTCCAAGAAGTATTTATAACAGACTAAACATTCAAATAGTTGAACTGTCAAGAATTAAGAAAATATCTGCCATTTTTGAAACTGACAATGGAAAATTCTTTGAAAAATTGCAAACAAAATATTAGTTGGGATAAAATCAAAATAACTTGGAACTTTCCTCTTTATGTCTGCGACCCTGCTGACGATGTCACCAATCGCCTCCCGGCCGCCTCGTCCGTGCGTTTATTCTCAATAAATCAATAAAAATACTCTGCGGGGTACTCGCTGGGAATACTCCTCCCTCTCGACGAGCTCCATCACACGACACTCATCATCATCATCCAGACGGGGTGCCATAAGCCCTCTCGGCGGGGTGAACTGTTGCAGTCCATCTCTTCTTTCTCCAGACATTGCTCAGTGAAGAAACCACGGTATAATCTCCAAAGCAGCTTCTGGCTCACTATCCAGCAGCAGCAACAGCAGCAACAACAGCTTCTTTTAATATATTTTTCTTGACGCTCTTCATTTGTTTTATACTTCATTATATCTATTCTATACACGTTATTTGAAAAATAGCGGAGATCTATAGCACATTATAACCATTTTTTATAAACTCCTTAGTTATTTGCTTTTACAAAGCCCACTGCCCCGGGCAGGGCTCGCCCGTGGGCAGGCCCACTAAAAACAACCTGCCACGACGGCGGTCGGAGAGTGAGAACGATTGAATGTTATTTCAGTAGTACAAGTGCAGTTTATGGTTTAATAAAATAGTGATTGTGTTATAAGTGCCTTTGGAATTTCTTAAGTGGCGGCTCTCTCCCGGAGAGTCGTTACAGTGGTGGAGACACCCAGACCTGGTATACGCCCTCACAAATAGAATTATTAACTGATTTATAAAACAAAGGACTCCTCAACTGTGTGTAATAACCCTCTTGTATTATCCCTCACCCTCTTTGAAGTGAGTGTGACAGCGGATAGAAGATTGCAGAATAGTTCTAGAATAGAACGAAAAACAAAAAGAATACTATCGCCAGTATCAAACTACATAGCACTCGGACCAACGAGGCCCGATGCTACATTACACTTATGACGTAGACAAGCGACAAGAAGGGATTTTGGAAAACTCCCCCTCTAAGGGAGGAAAAAGAGGGATACAAGATTTTATGAAAATCCGTTATTTTAAAAGTTAGAATCATGAAAACTTGGATTTAGACAGCGATTAATATGTTATTTGACGCATGGTTTAGCATTTTTTCGAAATCTTTATTTTGAGGAGGAAGTATCTCTAACTAACCACCATTTTGAAGTTGGTAAAAATGTGTTAAAGTATGAATTAAATCTATCTGCGGGGACGGGCCTCTAGTTGGCGATAAAATTAACAATATATTGGTTTTGAGGAAAAAGAAATTGAAACATCATTTGACGCCAAATATTGGCCATTCTTATTAAATATATAGGTATATAATATACATGATATACCCAGTAACACTCTCACAATAAAGACGAAACTAATAATGCCTCTCAAACTATAAACCATCAAGCCGTGTAGACTACAAAGCGAGAAAAAAACATACAATACATACACATGACAAAACTCTTCTTTTGAAACAGTCGGGTAATAAAAATTACAAAAATACATACAAGAAATTACAATAAAAGAAATTATGTATAAAATTTTAAAAAATCTATCGCCACCGCCCACCTTCTTGTTATTAACCGACTTCAGTGAACTGGACTTGAATTAGCATAGCATTGTAATTTTTGCATTTTTGTTTGGGCACTGGTCTTGGACTAATTAGTCCAAGGCACTGGTTGCCTTTTTAGTATAGTTGGTCCGCAAGGTGTTCATGTAGAACGTCTAACAGTGACAGTATGCCTTAAATTAAATAACTACTGAACTGCCATCGAATCGCAAAGAATTGAACTACTTTTCGATAGTTAGAGATAGAAAAAAAAATACATCGTCCTATGGGTCATACATTGAAGAAAATATCTAAAGTAAAAACTAAAATATAGTTGCTTTCTCAACGTATAGGGGTATATTTAAATAATTTTATGCATAAGCAACAAATGACTCTTAAAATGGCGTGGATGAAAATGGATTACTTCCCAAATTTTCCCCGAGTCCGAGTTTACTCACCATTAATCGGGCAGGGTTCTGACCGCAATGTAATGTGTTTAAGAATCTCACCATGATTAACTTACTAACTAGCCCATTATTTGACAGTTAAAAAAAGTCTAATAGTCATTCAAAATAATCATATTATAGTACTAACGATCACTATCCACATTTTTTATATGTACCAGTTTCTCTAGATAGGATTTTTATTTATTTAAAAAAATAAAGTCACTAAGTACATCTATCGGTGTATGATTTAGATTTTTATACTCGCGGCTTAGCAATGTTAATTTTTCTAAAGATTGATTCGTAACTGCTGCTAACTATATGCTGCTAAATGTGTTGCTAACTAGCCAGCCGCACATAATACATAATCCATTTATTTATAAATTCAAACATGTTGTGTAAATACTACATAATTTATTTATCGCATTTATCAAAATTCCTATAGGATAGCCATATAAGTCGAACTATTCTGATTTATACTGTGGCGTGTCGCAATGGCTGGTTTGCGACGCGGGCGCAAGCGATCTCGGTGCGTGAAATACCTAAACTTTCGGGAAAAGGGGTCCTTAAAAGTAAAAAAAAAAGTGTATTGATGACTAGATGAAAAAAAATTAAATCGCGATTTCTTTGCTGACTATATTTTGTTAATTAGGATGTCATGTTTGTAATGGAAGTGGCAAAATCATAAATATATTCCTTATCATTTATAAATTAATTAAGTACCTAGATCTTTATGAATGTCCTTATTAGAGTACCGATACAATAGATTTTTTAGAATATAAATGTATACTTTTTAAGCTGTAATAGAAATGTGAAAAAAAAAATACAAGTTTGGTCTAGGATACATCCAACAGATGTCTTATATAGGTATATGTTACAATCAAAACTCATTGGCGGTCAAGACTAATAATATTGACTGTGAGAATCAGTCAAAACTGGTTTTGACCGATGATGTCCTTAGTCAAACTGTTTATTCCTCCAAGGGCCAAGGGGCTTTGTCGATGGCGTTAGCATAATTAATTAAGTTGCAATGCCCCATACAAATTTTCAGTGGTCAACTCTCAAATTATCTTTTAATTTTCAAGAAATTTAAATGGAATATCACTGAATTAGTGTACTGTAATATTAGTTGGGTTTAGTAAAGTTGGTGAATTTCGTTGGTTGATTCTTAGAGATAGTCGGTCTTGTGGGGTTATTGCGGCCGGTCAGGCAGGTTAGTGGGTGGGGTTACTCGGGTTATTGGGATCGGTCGGGTTAGTTGGTTTTGTCGGATTATTGGGGTTGGTTGATTGGTGTGTGGGGTTACTCGGTTTTGTGAAATTTTAGGGGTAAGTCAGGTTGGTGGGTGAAATTACTCAGTTTTGTGGGGTTATTGGGGTTGGTCAGGTGGGATTAGGTTGGTTAGGATATTATTATGGTTTATGGGGTAGATTGGGTTACAAAACCAAGATGGTCGCCTAATTTTTTTGTTTGTCACCTGATTTGGATGAGGCTTTTCGGGGCACTATTTTGACCAAATAATAAGAAAGAAAACCATGTCTAAAATCACATAAAACCACAATCGCGAAATAATATAAGTTTTACCTAACTCTGCCTACTTGGCACCTCCATGTGTATCGCATGGGGTGTTAAGTGGCCGGTCCCAAGCCCGGATAAAAGAGGAGGGCACCAGGGGCGCACAGATAATTTTCTTGCAGGGATGCTAGGAATTACTGTGTGACCCACTCCTTCCTCCTTGGATGTTCATGCTTACGGCATGGGGATCTAAGGGGGAAGACAATACAGGCACGCAGAGTAATTGAGAACTCAATTGCTGTGCGTGCCGAACCAAACTCGAGCGGCCCTCGGATCGCTAGATGACGTACGGACGGGAGATTCTTTTTAGTAAAAAACATGAACAGACGCGCCACTAAAAGTACTACCCAGGAGGGTCCCAACGCTCACAGCGTTGGGGAATCCCTCGTCGAGGAGGCAACATTGGCGGAATCCGCGGATGATGCCTCCTCGGGCAGCTCCCCATCGTATTCTGGGGGGGGGCAAGTTGACGCTGAAGTTAGAGGAGGGGGGGAGGACTTGATGCTCGCATCAAGCATAGAGGAGCTACTGCTGTCACCTCAGACGCAGCCTAGCTTCATTGAGTACAAGCCGAGTACGACGCAACCTGTGGTAACGGGCGAGGGTGAAACCAAGTCCGGGCCCACAGGAAGTGACGAAAAGGTGGACGTAGAGATGGAGATGGTGACACCGGGCGCGGGCACAAGCGCAGACGGCTTCGTCACCAAACCAACAAGGGCCCAACGGAGAAGGGAAAAGAAGAGGAGAAAGGAAGCCTTGCGAGCCGCGGAACAGCCGCCTGTCCCTGGGACGGTGACGACGAGTGCGAGACGCAAAACTAAGAGGCAGAACACAGACCCGGAGGAGAAGTCTCAACAGCGTCCTGCAAAGCGTCCCTTCTTGGGGCCGGGGGAGGGGCCGCGAGGCTCTGCTAAGGAGCAAAGCGACCTCGCCCTCATGGTCTACAGGAGGGATGGTCTGCAGATGGACGAGGGCTTCGTGGAGTTCATCCGGAGGAGGCTCAACGAGCTAATAGGAAGGGACTTAGAAGACGACAATGTCCCGGGAGAGGCTCTGTGCTTCGCGACATCGGGGTTGGTGTCGGAGGGATTCTTTCTTCTGACCCCAATGACGGTGGAGGCGAGGGGCTGGGCTCTCTCCCAGGACTTTGGATCCGTTGAGGGTGTATCCCTGGGCATCAGACCCATGGACAGAGTCCACGCATCGATATGGTTTCCCGGAAAACGGGAACACCATGTCGATGACGTCATGAGGTATATCCGGGGCCAGAACAAACACAGGGCCCAGGAGCTCAGGACGAAGGAGTGGGTTCTGCTGACCAGGGAGACCTACCCTCTGGGAGAAAGACTGACGATAGGACTACCCCAAGGAGTTTTGAACGAAGACAGGGATCATATCTGGATCGCCCTGGAAGCCACCCAGGTGCAGGTCCGGATGATTAAACCCAAAGGGACAACGGACACGAAGCAAGACACGAAGGTTGCGATGACTGAGGGGAACTCCGCGGGAAAGCATATGCCTCATGGAAGGGGTAGCACCGACCATGGGCGGACTGCGCCAGCGGGGGGAACCAATGTTGTCGGACCCTCAGGACAGACAGTAGGCCCTGTTGCGGGACCTTCCTCGGAAACTGATCGGGGGTTTGAGGGCACAAGTCGTTTTCGGCAAGGGCCTGGGAACCTCAGCAGCTGATGAGGGGGGTCCAGCTGCAGCGCCAAGACATGACAGACACACATACACATAACACAAACACAAACACAAATGGCGTCACACAAACAAACACACACACAAAACAATAACACTCAAACACTAAAGGTACTTCAGCTAAATATGCAACATTGCAAAACGGCAACAGCCGAACTATGCAGATATGTTGTGGAGAAGAAAATTGACCTAGCCCTTTTGCAAGAGCCATACGTCTATAACAGGCGCGTGGTGGGGCTGGGATGCCTGGGGGGAGATCTCTTCTATCATTTCGGTGAGGAAGATCCGAGAACATGCATCTTTGCCAGCAAAAGAGCTAGGGCATTAGGACTAATAGAATGTGTATGTTACAGAGATCTAGTGGTAGTAGAAGTAACAGTTCCAATGAGTGAGCAAACTGAGAAGAGGATGGCGTTTATGTCGGCCTACACCCCCAGTGAAGCGGACTTCGAGCCTCCAACAAAGGTACTAGAGGACGTTACAGCAGGATACATAGGTAAGAACATCTCATTTATAATCGGATGTGATGCCAACTCACACCATGAGTCGTGGGGTAGCACCAACTGTAATGTAAAGGGAGAATTCTTTCTAGAATATATAATTAGCAACAACCTTGAAATAGTAAATGTAGGGGACACACCTACCTTCGTCACTCGGACAAGGCGGGAGGTACTCGACATAACACTAGCTTCTAGGGGTATGAGCAAGCATATAGGCAACTGGATGGTAGATACTGACGATTCCTACTCGGATCACCGAAGGATCACCTTCCACATTAACAGTAAGATTGAGGCGATTAAAACAAGGAATATACGCAAAACGGACTGGGCACTTTTCGATAAGATAGTCGGAGAATATACCCCATCCACAAGCGAGATACCAAAAAGCAGGGATGATATAGAAGCCATGACAACTAAGATTGAGGAATCCCTTATAAACGCCTTTCAGCAGGCATGTCCACTAAAGGAGATAAGGGAAGGCAAAGGACAAGCATGGTGGTGCAAAGAACTTAAGAAGGAAAGAAAGAGAACACGCCGAGCACTCAGGGTTGCTCTCAAGAGTAACAACCAAGAGGACTGGGACACGTACAGGGCCAACAGGAACATCCTAAGGAATAGGTGTCGCAAAGAAAGCAGGAAGAGCTGGAGGGATTATTGCAACAACATTAATTCATATCCAGACACTGCAAGGCTGGTGAAAACACTAGCCAGTGACAAAGCAAGCAAACTAGGCAGCATCAGAGAGGGTGATAAACTGATAACCGAACCTGAAGAAGTGCTGGATATCATGATGAAGACGCATTTTCCAGAGTGTTCGGTACATGACAGGGTAACTACAGACGCCACACTACCTCTCGGAGGGGACATAAGCGGCATAGTCACTGAAGAACTAGTCAGATGGAGCATCTTCTCCTTTGCGCCATATAAAGCGGCGGGACCGGATGGAATATTCCCAAAGATGCTTCAGATGGCTTACAGATATATAAAAGACGACCTCATAGACCTATATAAAGGAAGTATAATGTCCGGATACATTCCAGCTAGCTGGAGAAAGGTGAGGGCTGTCTTCATTCCAAAACCTGGCAAGAAGACATATCAGAACCCCAAATCCTTCAGATGTATCAGCCTTTCAACTTTTATGATGAAGGGCCAGGAGAAGATAGTTGACAGACATATACGCAGCAGCATAGAAAACAGCAAAAATCCATTACATGTGAACCAACACGCGTATATGGAGAACAAATCAACAGAGACTGCGCTTCACAACTTAGTGACCAGAATAGAAGACTCATTACAGAAAAGGGAAATTGCGGTCAGATGCTTCTTTGACATAGAAGGAGCGTTCGACAAGGCCACCACTGAAGCCATTGATAGATCCTTGACAAGAGAAGGCATCAAACCAGTCATCAAAGGCTGGATAATGAATATGCTGAAGCAAAGGCAGATATCAGCAGAGCTGGGAGGAAAAACAATCACTGTGAGAACCAACAGAGGCTTCCCTCAGGGAGGCTGCCTATCCCCGCTGATGTGGTGTCTACTGTTGGACGACCTCATAAAGGTGATGAGCCAGAAGATGATATACATGCAAGCATACTCAGATGATGGAGTAATTCTAGTTACAGGAAAGGATCTAAATATGATGAACAACATCTTGAAACTGGGTATAGAGACAGCTCTAAAATGGTGCAGAACCAAAGGACTGAACCTCAATCCGGAAAAGACAAAGCTAATCATATTTACAAAAAAGAGGAAACTACCAGGAAACATTTCAGTCTCAATAGACGGAACCAAACTAGAGATAACTAAAGAAATCAAATACCTAGGTGTAACATTAGATAGTAAACTAATGTTTAATTCACACATAAAGAAACAATGTACGAAGGCCAAAATAGCCATGATACAATGCAGCCGGGCGATAGGCAAGACTTGGGGACTGGGGCCAGGTATATCATACTGGATATACAAGGCCATAATCCTCCCGAGACTTCTCTACGGAGCAATTGTATGGTGGCACAGGGCTAGCATCAAAAGCAATCTCAAAGAACTCAATCAAGTACAAAGACTAGCGGGCCTTATGATAACAGGGGCAATCAAAACCACGCCGACTGCGGCGATGGACATGATTCTAGGATTTAACCCACCCGACTTAGAAATAAAAAAGAAAGCATTAGAACAATTCTATAGACTGAAATCCTTTGGAATGTGGAAACCAAAACATGCAAATGGTGGACACGCGGTCATAGGAAAGGAATTTGAAGAAAAAATGTCATTGATCTTTGCCAACAATGATCTCATCAAGAAGCAAAGAATCTTTGATAAGAAATACAGAATTCACATAGGGTCAAGAGAGAAGTGGGAACTAAGTCAAGGGGAGGACATAACAATGTGCTTCACAGACGGGTCAAGGAAAGAATCAACAGGACTATCTGGTGCTGGTATCTACATTGCCGATAATACTCCTGTAAAGATATCGGAAGGACTAGGCAAATTTGCAAGCGTATTTCAGGCTGAGATATTTGCCATTCTAGAATGCACCAGACAACTCCAAACTGAGGAACCTGGCTGCAAAGACAATGTGATCATCTACAGCGACAGTCAAGCGGCCTTGAAGGCGCTGAATAAGCCAGAAACTATGTCAGCCCTGGTAAAGGAATGCAAACAAGCATTAAATTTACTATCGAGGAGAAGAAATATTACACTAGCGTGGGTGCCTGGTCATCAAGGCACTGAAGGTAATGAGATAGCGGACGAACTGGCCAGAACGGGTGCTGATGAAACCTTCACTGGTCCGGAACCTCGGCTACCAATACCTCAAAGAATAACAATTGGAGTGATTAAAAAGAAGATAACCACAGAAACAAACGCCAGATGGAGGGAGACAAAAGGTCTCCGACAGTCAAAACTGTTCATCGAGGCGATTGATAAAAAGCAAACCAAAAGACTACTGGAATGTAAGAAAAATGAGGCGAGGCTGGTCACAGGGATAATTACTGGACACTGTGCACTAAACAGACACCTCACTATTATGAAGAAAGCCACAGATCCGTCATGTCCCGAATGTGGGGAAGAAGAAACAAGCATTCACCTAATTGCGGAATGCCCTATGTATTCTCTACCAAGATGGGAGATACTAGGAACCGATAGGATTGATAGGGAACAGTTAAGGGACATTTCAATAGGGAACATAATCAGACTTTGCAAAGCATCGGGTAGATTCGAGGGGTCGACGCTGCCGGGGCACCAGTAAAACC
Organism: Carpatolechia fugitivella; assembly: GCA_951230895.1. Classification (NCBI taxonomy): domain Eukaryota; kingdom Metazoa; phylum Arthropoda; class Insecta; order Lepidoptera; family Gelechiidae; genus Carpatolechia; species Carpatolechia fugitivella. The sequence goes on along the minus strand of OX579654.1, from coordinate 10,998,750 downwards.
AGTGCTCCTCGGTTGTCTCCTAGAGGAATAGCGGGGCGAGGACTAACCTGTTGAACCGCCGAAGGGGACGAGTTGTGTGACACCATGCGATCCGGAGGATCCCACGCTAAGGAAGTGTGGGAGCACTAACGAGGAACTCTGGTCGGGGGGGGGAGCTCCGTGGGGGGGAATCTCCGGGTTTCCTTCATGCGGAGTGGTACCCCCTTCTGTCTGGGGTGAATCGGCTAGGACGCTCCAGCAAGCGCTTACCTGGAGCGGTGGGAGAGGATACGTGTGGGGGCAGAACTCGTCCGGGGAGAGCGAGGGAACAGGGAGAAATGTCCGATGCACAGCGAGTCCGAAGGGTGACAACCGAACTGGGAATTAGGGGTGAAATAGTTCTACGAATAGAGCAGGTCACCCGTCTGCGCTCCGTCGCGGACGTCCCCCACTAGACATACATACATACATACATACATATAAGTTTTATCGAAACTGGTCATTAAACAGAAACGTTAGTGGCCACCAGGCGAAGTGCGGAAAAGATGCCTACTGAGAATCTGAGAAATTGAAATAGCACTGTAAGTTCTATAAAACACGGTTATAAATGGCATACCAAAGGTAGCGCAGTGGCACGATTTGTTGAACTGTGTTAAGAGTTTAGTTTTAATTACTTAGCTTAACCATATAAAACCGACCAACTTTCTTCACCAATCTGACTGACCCCAATAACCCCAAAAAAATTACTAAATGACTTTCAAAACCAGTTTTACCTTATTATCACAATCAAAATTGGACATAGGTTAAAACCAGTTATGACAAATTTTCCTAGTCAATATTGGTTATAACTAAGGACCATGGACAAAACTAAGTTTGACTAATTTTCACAGTTAATATAAGTTTTGACCGCCAATGGGTTTTGACTGTAACAAGTATGAACATGAGAGCTTTATTAACAATTTTTACTCACCCAATACCAACAATTTTCTTTTCTTTGTTTACAATACAGGCTCCAACCTGGAAACTTGGGTCTTTACTGCGTTTGGCTGCCAAAAATGCTGTAGCCATAAAATACTCTGCCCATTCAATATAGCCTTCACGCTTTTTTTGAGGAGTACCAGTCCCATTGGTTCCATTACACGGAGCCCTGTAAAAAATAATGTGATTGATATTGTTCAATTTTTATTAATATTATTTTATGTATGTATAAGGGGGACGACGGGTGACCTGCTCTATAGGTAAGAACTATTTCACCCTAAAAAGACAATGAGATAAAACTTATTGGATACACAATAATTTCATTGTCTACGCAATGTACATTATTTTAATGTAAATTGCGTAGACAATGAGATTAAACAGCAAGGGCTTACAATTTATTCGTATTGGATACACAATCAATATCAAATGGTATCTTGTTACTTGTAGCCTTCACGTTGTGTTGTGAAATGGGGCCCAGTTTGGTTAGATTTGCAGGCAAAATTATTTAATGTAGCTTCTTGAAACAGGCCCCTGGGGAAAGTCTCACAAAGATATTTTGCTTGACAATGGGATAATTTACTGGGATGTGAATCTGTAATGAGCGCCATAATTTCGACCACATGACCATGGAGGCCGTTTTGATGATAATAGGTAAGTAGTTATATTATTTATTACATAAACAACAGTGGTAAATATAACCTATAAACAGGTGTCCATGTATTATGATGTAGAAGCTGACATTATGCTGATCAGCTGGATTGTAGAAAGCTAGAATATTATTCTACAAAAATACGTTATGATTTTGCAACGTGCAGTACTATAATACTTATTTCAACTAAAATAAACAGTTTGACTTACTCGTTTAGCGATAAATTGGCGGTTTTCTCAGCTAAATCCATGGTTATCGATTAATATTTAGCTAGTGCTACCAACGGTAAATATTCCTACTCGTTAAACTAAATACATAGGATAGGTATTTAATTTAATGTAGGTAACACGTGTGTAAAAAACGAAGATCGAGGAAAACACAAAATTACAAACAAAAACATTTTTTTTTTATTCGCTCCTTTTTGAGCAGGCAAAGGCAAATGCCATGCAGCCGTCGTCTCAGTATTATTTTTTCCCATTATCCAGTTCAAGAAATAATCGTCTTCGTCTTCGTTTTCCTTGTCCAAAAATTATCAATTTGGACTCCAAATTGATAATTATTATAATAGCAGCCAATAGGTAGATATTTTCAATACAAACTACTTCTCCTTCGTCTAACTCCTCTAGTTTTTACAATACAAACTTTTATTTAACTTGCACGAGACTTGCACTGTGTGTGGGTGGGTGGGTTTGCAACTCAATTTTGAAGCACTTGCTGCCATTGGATTTTGCTGAGAAATTTGGTACACTTATTTAACCGCGATAACAATGCAATATTATGGTACCATGGAGCTGGTCTGATGATGGAGACGGAAGGTGGCCATAGGAACTCCTCTAATACACAACACAACCTAGTCGTGTTTGGGCTCGTTGGATTTGTCTTAACAAGATCTTTAGTCATACGTGATGTCCAGGGTCTCATGATGGAGCCGGAAGGTGGCCATAGGAACTTCTTAAATACACACCACAACCTAGTCGTGTTTGGGCTCGTTGGATTTGTCTTAACAAGATCTTTAGTCATACGTGATGTCCAGGGTCTCATCATGGAGCCGGAAGGTGGCCATAGGAACTTCTTAAATATACACCACAACCTAGTCGTGTTTGGGCTCGTTGGATTTGTCTTAACAAAATCTTTAGTCATACGTGTTGTCCAGGGTCTCATGATGGAGCTGAAAGGTGTCCATAGGAACTCCTTAAATACACACCATAACCAGTCGTGTTTGGGCTCGTTGGATTTGTGTTAACAAGGATACTCCACTCCACGGCTATAAAAGCTTGTTTAAAAAGGATTTTTAATTAAGCTTATATATTCCGTGGTCTAACTCGTGGGTGCTCGTGGTCTAACTTCGTCTTATACTCACCTATACCATCTGCTATCCCACTAGGAATGTTATGCGAATCTGTTTATAACGGTAAAGGCATTACGAGACTTGAAGGCGTTAAGGGCCCCATAGACGGTCAAACGGTTTGATTCAAACACGTAAAGTTTGGTTTGACTCAAACCATTTTGATCGTTTACAAAGGTGGTTTGAACGGTTTGTCAAACATTTACGTGTTTGAAGCATGTTTGATGCAATTTCATATTTTTCGTTGGATGCAATTTCATATTTGGCGTCATCGTATTGGGAACAATCCTGTAATGATGACGTCTTTTGTTATTATTAGTTTTTAATAAATAATAAAATTTTGTTGTGTTTGACGCGTCAGAAGTGTAATTACGACAGCGTACAGAATCAGACTGCGCAGAGCCGTTTGACAAACCGTTCAAACCGACCTCAAACGGTTTGATCAAACACGTAAGGTTTGAGTCAAACCGTTTGACCGTCTCCGGGGCCCTTAATAGATATACGAGTAGATCCGATTTCTGTCATCCAAACTACCGTACATATTCGGGCGTTTGCGCACTCATCCGTATCCGATTCTTATCCGGTCCGTTTTTGATCCGTAAAAAAAACGGACGGTAAATTCACGTCTAGCGTTTGCGCACTCATCCGTATCCGATCCGGTTTTCATTCGTATTTGAGACGATATTGCATGATATTGTCGTAGTGATGTGCCGAGTCAAGCTGACTGACTGAGCTGATCTCGACCATAATGCTATAGAAGCAAGAAGCGTTCAAGGTCAAAGTGTTAACACTATACCACTGACTGATGAGCAGTTGACTGTACTCGAGTATAGATTTCTGGTACTTATAGAATTCGAATACTAGGTTGATCTTTTTTAATTATATCTAGTTACTTATGTAATGTAGATCCCGCAATAAAGTTACTCGTATAGTTCGTTTCACGTAAATAGAATCCTGGAGTCTCTTGTCTCGAGTGTGCATTCGATTATTTTTGTAACGAGCACCAAAATACTTGTTTATCAAAAAATAGTCAATTTGGCACGTCACTAGCAGCGCGAGCTTTCCCCTCCCCGTACCTCACTCTTCATCCGTAAAAAAACCGTGTAGTGCGCAAGCGTACGTACAATTTGTATGGCGGCCACTTCGACTCGGTTTTGATCCGTAAAAAAACCAATCCGGAGTGAGAATTTACGGATCGAAAACGAACCGGATACGTATGGGTGCGTAAGCGTCCATACAATTACTAGGATGGCCAAACCGGATCAGAAACGGATAAGAATCGAATGAGAATCGGATACGGATGAGTGCGCAAACGCCCAAAGGCGAATACTCCGGACCAACCAATTTTCACGGACACGGATCGGACGTACACTTTGATCAGTGCTAGTGCGAGTGCATGTACAAAATACGTGTAAGTACCCTACCCTCGTATTGTTATACGTACGGAGATCAAGTGATTGGTCGAAGACCTCGTATTTTGTACATGCACTTGCACTTGCACTAATCAAAGTCATCAAAGCCTTTAGACTGACATTGAAGCAGAAACATTGTGCACACGCAAAACTCGATCGCTACGCAGTCCATATCCTTGACCGGGAAGAACACTATAGTGACCATGGTTTACGAACTCTCATACTTACCACTACTGCACTGAATAAAATAATAATTTCCTTTGTAGAAGCCGTGGAATATCCACACGATACGACACGTATAGATTGACAGACTTTTGGTGTTGAAAAAGGTAAAAGATGTTCAATGCACCAAAATTGATATTGCGGTTACGAGATGTAGTTTTTGGCTCTGGACAAAAAAAAAGGAAAAAGATCAGGTTCGAGCATTCGATTCGCGAAATCGCGAAATTTATGGCCATCTACTCGATCGAAGACGTTAAAAAAATATATTATATATAGGTACTTCCTTCAAACAAACAAGGCAGTTTAGTGACTTCTAGGTCGAGGTCTTTATACTTGTACATCTTTACATAAATTAGTTAACGGAGTGATGTCCTTAAGGTTTGAAAGTTTGTGGTAACCTTATTAAATTGAATGTGTAACTAGTTCTGTTATTAAGTGATACCTTGTATTCTGAGCATTTGTTGACTAACCGTTTTCCAGACGTGTCCTTTTTATAAGTAGAAAAAAAAATACTTCTAAAAAAAAAGTTGAGTTGATGCATACCTCTAATTGTTATGGTGTAATAATAATAAATAGTTAAAAAAAACAAATCAAATGACAAAACTTTGATCAGTTTTCGTGTTTCGGAGTGCTATTATAAAAATGGCCCGTGTTCCGGAGAGGTCCAGGTCTTCATTGCTGGCACGTGGCCTGCTCCAAGTCTTGGCCCTCATAACTGCGGTGCACCCCACTGAGTGGCCGGCTAACTATAATATACGCGGTAAGTGACAGCAAACTAAGCAGAGCCTAGCCTACCTATAGAGGTAGCTGATCACGACCGATATTCAGACATAAGGAATATTTTTTTTCCGCGACAACCCTGGGCTTCCAGGTGTACTACTGACTAAGCTACGAAATAGGACTGGGCCACAGAATTAATATTGACTGGGCAGCTGCAACTTCGAGACGTCATTCTGTCAGACCAATATATTTTTTCGTGCTATTCTTATTTTATTCGGTCGTTTATAAAACTGGAGTTTTGGAGTTGGTTCGTTACATACGATACGGACCTACAGCGATGGGGTAAAGAACTTTGACCAGGCTCGGGACTGTGTTACTTGATCATACTTTCCCATCATCCAAATCCGATGCAAATTAAAGTAATCTGCCTGGCAACGCGTACTGTTGTTTATAAACAACATATCTTTTAATTTTGCAGTGGCCGTGCCGGCCAGCTTTTGAGCCATTATTTTTAATTTCCATCATTGAAAAATGTTAAATATTTTGCCCAAATCTGTTTTATTTAAAAAAAATGCTTGTAAATTAATTATAATAAAGTCATTTAAAAAATAATACTTAACTTTATGTTATTTCTATTTAACATTGCGCTGTTATTGAGTGGCTGTATAGAAAGATGGAATGTGCTTCTACCAAGCGGGGCCCCTCGAGCTAGACTAAAAAAACTGGTGTCAATGCTATGCTTGTTCAATGTACCTCACGAATTTATTAATTAGATCCAATGTACCTCAACCATTTTGTTAAAAATTATGATTAATCGCCTCGTCCATCCAGCGGGGCCCTCGGCTGTTTTACGCACGAAATACATAAAAATAATACGGATGGTAACTTGTCCCAGTGAGTACCTCTCGATTCATGTAAGAAATCTTTAATAGAACAGGAGAAATTCAGTAAGAAAGCTTTGTCTATCCAGCGGGGCCCTTTGTAGTTTTAATAAATACGTGAAAAATACCTATACTATTACACAATACATATACCTTACATTACCAATACCGACATTCATAGAAAAATACATACAAGATAATAAAAATGAAGCTAACGTGCACCAGCGGTATTCTGTGGTACCGTTGCTAATAAAATATTGATTTCCCAGCTGTTTTGATCGCCATACCATACAGATAGAGGTACTGAGGGATTTACAGTTCGCGCGATCTGAATGCAGCTCTGATGTAGGTACAGTAAAACGGGGGGCGGTAGCCAGATGGGCGCTAGCTAATTTTAAGTTAAACTCAAATAAATATTGTAGATGAATTTATTATGTCTTTTTTTACTATCACACAGAAAACCGTCTACTCGGTCACAACGTGACGTCCCGAGTCAAAACCACAAAAAAGAACCATTCGTATTTCAAAATCTTTAAACTCAATCGAACTAAACGAACAGCCAGTCCGCTCAAAGGAGGCCGCTCCTTACAGTACCTATTGACTACTATGACCACGAATGCATTCGATCACGCGCGGGACGCTGGACATGATTGATTTCTTCTACGTTTCAGATGGTGACAAGTTTGACTTCATAGTAGTGGGCGCAGGGTCTGCAGGGGCCGTGGTGGCGACCCGACTGAGCGAGGTCCCTCATTGGCGGGTGCTGCTGGTGGAAGCGGGGGGAGACCCACCTATACAGAGTGTGGTCTGTTCATATTCCTATCTTTACCTCCTTACCTTTTACAGCCTCCAAAGCGGTAGAGCACGGAGGTTCTGGGTTCAAATATCGGTGGTGGGGTCACAGTCAAGCAAAAAAAAAAAAAAAACTTTGTGTGATTATCCCCAGTTTTGTTAGGGAATTGCTTCCATCTGGAAATGTCATGTCAGAAGACATGTGCGGCTCAGTACCTTCTCAGTAAGGAGATGATTGATTGACCTCACAAACCCTGGTGTCAGAGTTATTAAGCAGAAATACAAACAAAGTCACACGATGAAGAAGAAGTATTTTTTAATGTCTTGTTTTTTTAATTGTCTTGTGTGCAATAAATGGTTAAATAAATAGATAAATAAGAAAACTTTGTACTTCTGCGCACAGGAAGAGTAAAGGCACAGGCGAACAATTTTGCAGATATTTTTACAAACGCATTATTATAAATTTTGCTGAGTTCTCGACTATTTTTAGTGTCTCGACTTTGAGTGCAATTTTCGATTTTGCTCGAGAAATTTCGGGCGAAAACCTTACTCCGGTATCTTCTAGGAATGTATCTATCACAAAATCATTTTGGTTTGACCTGTGAACACGAGACACGAACCCAAAACCTCTATCTCTCTAATCTGCAGCTAAACCACGGATGCTGTTAGTTAACGCGTGCAAATACTTACCTACGAGATCATTTCTATAAGTCGGTTCTTCGGTCGATATACATTCTAAGTACAATTTATTTTTCATTTTAACAAAATTAAACTACTTAACATTACGTAAAAAGAAAATATTTATTCCAGATTCCGAGTTTGTTTGCAACACTTACGCACGCGCTTGTTTGCAAAACTTGCGACTGGGGATATCGCGCGCGTTTCGACAGAGGCACGGGTCAGGCGCATCCCGGCGGGGTTCAGTACATGACCCGTGGGAAAATGCTTGGTGGCAGCTCCTCCAACAATTACGAAATATACTCCAGGGGCGTGCCCCAGGATTATAACGAGTGGAACGAAATCGCACCAGGATGGGACTGGAACACTACACTTTATTACTTCAAGAAATTAGAAGGCTTGACCGATCTAAGTGTCTTGAATAACCCTCACCAAGCTCACATGCATTCTGCCAATGGGCCAGTTCTTATCTCTAGGCCTAAAAGCAATCCTTACTTTGAAGAGAGAGATGATATCTTCTTAAATGCACTCGATGAAATTGGCATCAAACGATTGTTAGAAATGAATGGTCCTGAAGATTTAGGGGCATCAAAACCACATTTTACTTTTGCGAATGGTAGGAGATCAAGTACAGCTGAAGCTTATTTAAGACCCGCAAAAGATAGACCTAATTTGCATGTAGCGAAGTTCGTAAGAGCTACTAAAATCTTAATTGACCCTGGAACGAAAGAAGCTTATGGTGTCGAGGTTTTAACTAAAACCGAAAAGAAAGTCAAGGTGTTTGTTCGCAAAGAAGTAATTGTATCAGCAGGTACCATAGATAGTCCGAAGCTTTTAATGTTATCAGGCATAGGACCTAGAGAAGAATTACTAAAACACCAATTAGAAGTTGTAGCTAATCTTCCAGTTGGTAAAAACTATCACGATCATCAGTTTGTTACTATAACATTCACTGGAGAAGTTGGACTGCAAAGTGCATTCACGAATTTATATTCTATTGCTGAATTAGACGCATATCCTGTTCCTATACAGGAAGGATTATTTAGGATCAACAAAACAGATTATTATGACACAAAACCCCAATTTCAAATTTTTAATATACACATAGGGGCTGCTGCATCTCCTTTTATTATAGCTACTTGCAAAGGAAATAATTATGATAATGCTTATTGTAACTCTTTATCAAGGGCAAATCTTCTAAATGAACTAGATATGACTCAGTTGGTTTTATTGCATCCGAAATCGAGAGGCCAAGTAAAATTAAGAAGTAGAAATCCTCTTGAAGATCCAATAATTGAAGTTGGTTATTTCAGAAATTCAGATGACGTCACCATGATGGTTAAAGGTATAAAATATATGAGCAAAATCATTAAAACAAGACATTTCAGAAAGGTAAAAGGTACGATTGCTAAAATGGATGTTACTGGATGTGAGGGTTTAAAATGGGGTACCAACAAGTGTTGGAATTGCTTTGTTAAAAATGCGGCATCATCATTACTTCACCCGGTAGGGACTTGTGCTATGGGACCTCACGGTGTTGTTGATGAGAAACTAAAGGTTCATGGGGTGTCACATCTTAGGGTAGTGGATGCTTCGATTATGCCAAAAATTGTAAGTGGTAATACGAATGCTCCTACTATGATGATAGGCGAAAAGGCCGCAGATATGATTAAGTTTGAATATATGAAGTTACATGAACATGACCAATAATTACTTGATGATGATTACACATAAATATATTTAGAATGGAGTACGATAATGTAACTATCAGGTAGGCAGTCAAGTTAGTCAATAAAATGTGAGTCAAAATTGGTTTTCTTTTTCTTTTCCGCAATAACAAGTTGACCTAAGCTCTATTTGATTTTAGGGACACACGCCGCGTCGACGATGCACAAACGCTGGCAAGACGACGACGCTCGAAAGACGCTCGTGTGGGGGGTCCCAGAAATCTTCTTCTTCTTAGCGTATCGGTTCATACACGGCTATTAAATATATGCGGACCAGTACGCAGCTACGGATATAGCATTATCCGTAGCATTGTAAAGATCCTCGCGTGGACACGCTGGGCAGGATAACATGTGTGCCATTGTCTGGGGAGAGACACCGCACTGGCATGCACTATCCGAGCTAAAGCCCCACCTGCATAAATTCTCCTTGCTTCGGCCGACTCGGGTCCGGAGTCTGTTCAAAGACTTCCAAGTAGGCCAAGGTAGACTATGTCCAGGGGGAAGATGCTCAGAGAGCGAAGTAGGTGATGCAGTTGGGTATCTCTCTTTCCAGGTTGTCAATCGTGCTTCTTGAGCTTCGCCATCTAGTGCCGCTACGGTTTTTATAAGGGAGATTTTTTTTTATTAGGGAGATATAATATAGTATTAATATAGTAAATTAGGCAGGTTGTAATTTCTTTTTAAACGGGGTATTTCCTTAATTATTTTGGTGGAATGATATAACAGAGGCACACAAAGAGGTTGATTGACGAGTCAGTATCATTAACTAAGAGGATGTTAGCAGTTATCGAAATGTAATTGGTCGTAAACTGTGGTCGTAATGGTATTTACTTTTATTTGCATTTGTACCGACCCCTGTTACTTTAAATGAAATGGTTAACTTTCCTTTACTTCATGCTTATGTTAAAGGTACTCGAATATGTAAGGGGAACAATTTAAGATATTACAAGCTTCTATTCTAGGAATGTATTTGTTGCCGGTTTAAAGTTTCTAATCTATTTTGCGACCACTAAAATTTATGTTACTCTTGTAACCACGGAGACAAATACAAAGAGGAGGTGCCACAAGCAACTTAGGTCCGTCTCATAACGGACTAAGTATTCTTACTACTAGCTATTAACCACCAGGCGTCGCTTCTGTCAGTGTTACTTTGGATTTTATGGATACGACACGAATATGACTTGGTTTGATTACAACCATTTTAATTGAAATTAGTGACGCAAAAATTATGAGCTGTGTTGTATCGTGCAACAGTATGAGTAATACAACTATTTCTAACGAAAAAAAGACATAATTCCACTCGTATGTATTTTTTTAATGCAATTTTTAATGCTCGTAATTTATTCCTTCGAGAAAGTTCGGCGATAGCCATCTATCGCCAAGTAGAATCACTTTTTGACTATAGAAGGTTATAATATGACCTGTTTCATTCATGCTCATTCATTCATGTTTTTTATATAGTAAGCTGGGTGGCCAGATATGGAATCTAAAAAAATATATTTGTATAAAATATATATTTTTGTAGCATACAATTAAATAATGCAGATAATATTGATGAACTTACTCAATATTTATAATTGAATACATGGCATCAAAATATAAGTAAGTAAGTGATGATGATAAAGGACTTACGTGAAATCCCGTGTCAAAATTGAACAGATCTTTTTATATATATTCTTTATTGCACACTTAAATTTACAGGATAATTAAGAGATCTTCTTATCAGATCTTTTTATGTCTTATAGTTTCAGAGTTACCCATACTAACCCATCTAAATGGGCCATCATGTATATCACAATTGCTCATATAAGGTAATCCTACAATAAAAACGACTACATAATACAAAAAGAAGAGAGAGATCAATTTAAAAAAAATGGTCCAATTTTTTTTTTTTCACTTGCCTGGCAACATTATACAGCGTTACGAACTATCTTGTGTGTAATAGCAATATTAAGTTCGGTTCATTAGTGTCTAGCTGCAAAGCTAGTTTTGCTATTGACCGCTAGATGGTTAGCAGAACTTCATCTCCCCGCACCCCCTCCCAATGGCGACCCCCGCTATCATATAGAAAACGTCTTAGGGCAGCTCCTCTTTGTATTTGTCTCCGTGCTTGTAACAGTTTAATAATTATGGTACCATTGTCTGATAATGTAGCCATTATCAGATAATGGTACCACCATGTAGGAAGGTGGCCATAGCTTATTTTTGGGTTAGTTACATTGTCTCAAGAAGTACAATAATTATTAATTGCACTATGTGCATATTAGATAATATGTACCTACCTACACATAGTAATTATTATAAATACGGTTCTGTTTTTAGTCACTCTGGGGTAATTTGCCACTTGCTCTACAATTTTGTTACTCATTAATTGTAACCTTATTTTTAAGAAGTGGGCTGTTGATTACCTTACTAAAGAAAAAAGAAACATCACTAGGACTTGAGCCTGCTCTGAATAAGGGATCATCAGGCTGTAGTCGACCACGCTGGCCCAGTGCGGATTGTTCGACTTCACACACAACTTTTGAATTTCTTCGCAGGAGTGTGCAGGTTTCCTCTAGATGTTTTCCTTCAGCGTAAGAGCGTGGAATAAATGCCATAATTAATTTGAAAAAATAAAACACATTGGTACGTGGTGGGGATCGAACCCGTTTCTCCAGGACGGGAGGCAGCGGCCCTAGCTAATACACCACAGACGCTCTCATCTATTTTCTTTTTAAATATTTCCTTTACAACTCGATCATAATAAATTTGAGAATTTCGATTTCGTTAAAGTAGACGAAAATAAGAATAAATAGTTGTAACTGAAAACTACTAACTGCACGAACTGTGATAAATAACGCAACATTTTTACCTATTTAAACAATAAAAAGAATAGCATAATAAACTGGAAAAATATAAAAGTTGTTCACTTACGATAAAAAACGAGAATTTCATTGTATCACTAATTAAAAATGCTTTATAAATTCTCAAATTTTTAGAGTTCCGTCATCGATATGGGTTCGAACAATAAACTTTTTTTAATTGTTCGCACTGTTTATGTACATGACATGACCAAGTGAAACGCACAACCAGAGTTATGTCAGGAACGTATCCGCAAAATCCTTCCAGCTTGGTTGTATTGTTTGTTATAATCAACTACTTTTTTACAGTAGTGGCGGGGCAGTTTCTCAAATACTCAGACGTATATGAGCTGCTGGAACAATTTGGTACTTTTCACGATTATCATTTACCATAAGCAAATCCTGGAGGATAATAATTATGGAACAGGTAATGAATTATTTAATTACAATAAGGAATGTAATATTATCTGCCAAAAGCATTGTTTCTTTCGTGGTATGGCACCTTAAAATACAACTCACACTTGCGCAGTTTTCGATAAAGTTATCAATTCTTAAAAAGTCGTGTTTTAAATATGTTCTATTTAATTGCGAACTGAAGATGGAAGGTGAGGGTGAGTCTTGGATCCAGTGGATGATGCGTCTGCTAGTGTTTATCCAAACAATATTACCAGGAGAGTGGCCGGACTCCTATCCATTGAAACGTAAGCAAAAAACATGACCACAGAGAATGTTACTAACGTAAAGAAAACTCCAGTTCGATATGTACATGATGTATAAAATTTTAAAAAGAGACAATACTAGATATAAAGACAAGTGGTGACAAATTCTCTTAAAGGGTTTTAGATAAGGTTTAAATTAGGTATTATAAAGCAACAATTTTATTGTATAAAAAAGGTTACTATATGATATCCGACTATATTTAGAGAACAGATATCTATAGGACTGTGGAGTTTCGACGGTGAGCTCTTCTCCACAGATCCCGCCATTATTGTGTTGAACTCGCCCAAAAAAGTGTAATGACGAATTTAATTAAATCCTATAGAAAAATAAAATGTTTGCATTTTTTAAATATAATTTAATATAAATATCATGTAATGTTTTAGATGGTGAAAGGTTTGATTTCATAGTAGTGGGTGCGGGGTCTGCTGGAGCCATCGTGGCTAGCAGGCTGAGTGAAAACCCTGAATGGAGAGTACTTCTCATGGAAGCTGGTGGCGATCCTCCTTTGGCTAGCGTGGTTAGTGAATCTTCATTGTTAGCCTCCGGTTCTTAGTTAAATTAAGGTTTTTTTGTGACTTTAATTTAGTTTAAGCACTGCACGTTCATCATCATTCGGGATGTATGTAGACTATACACCTATAAAATATACTCGTATTTTCTCCGACATGCATAACTGAAGAAAAACTCAAACAGTGATGTGATAGAACATCGCCTAACGAATTTTCTTACAATATAACTATCACATAATATTATCATAAGACTGATACATATAATTCCAGGTGCCAAGACTTTTCTACCTGCTCCCTGGTACGGAATATGACTGGAAGTACCTTGGAAACCTTGATGAGGGAACAAGTCAAGCTCGCGTTGGTGGCCTTGCACCGGTGCCGCGAGGAAAATGTCTTGGAGGATCGTCTTCCATTAATTTTGAGATATACTCTAGAGGTGTACCAGCAGATTATGATGAATGGCAAGATATAGCACCAGGTTGGTCCTGGGCTGACTGCCTTCCTTACTTCAAAAAGTCGGAAGGAATGATTGATCCTGAAATAATGAATCATTTGGAACATTCTTACCTCCATTCGTCAAATGGCCCTGTTTTAGTATCTAGACCGAGAGCTAACTGGTATTTTCAAAAGAAGATTGAATATCTATTAAGTTCTCTGGAAGAAATTGGCGTAAAAAGGAGTTTGGAAATGAACGGACTCGACCCGTATGGAGCTACGAGAATGCATTATACTTTTGCGAACGGAAGACGGTCAAGCACAGCAGAAGCTTTTTTGAAATCATTAAAGATTAGGCCTAATCTGCTTATTGCCAAACATACAAGAGTTATTAAAATTTTAATAGACACAATAACACGTTCAACTAAAGGTGTCGAGGCAATAACCAAAACAGGGAATATTATACAGATATTTGTCAATAAGGAAGTAATTGTTTCAGCAGGCGCTATTGAAAGTCCAAAACTTTTAATGTTATCAGGTATAGGCCCAGAAGAAGAGCTGAAAAAATTCAATATTCCTCCTGTGGCAGATCTACCAGTTGGTAAAAATATGTTTGATCATATAGCAGTACCTTTAGTCATAAGGGGCGAGAAAGGTTCAAGTAGCTATTTACAAGATAATTTTGCAAATCAAGACATGAGTGCACCTGCCTTTCCATCTTTAGCAGGCTATTTTAATATTAATACTATTTCACCAAAACCACAATTTCAATTTTTTATTGTGCATGCCGATGCTAACACTTCAGCTGTTTTTCCACTTTGTAAATCACTTCGTTTCGATGATTCAACTTGTCTATCAGTACAAGAAGCTAATTATCACAATGAAATAGATGTAGTATTTATATTGCTGCTTAATCCATTTTCTTCAGGTACCATTAAATTAAGAAGCAATAATCCTTTAGAACACCCAATTATTGAACATGGTCTTTTTAGGAATAAAAAAGACGAGGGGCTGTTATTAGAAGGTGCTAAATTTATAGCAAAATTAGAAAACTCTACCTATTTTAAAGCAGTTGGTGGTGAAGTAGCTAAACTAAAAATTACTGGTTGTGAAGAAATTGAATTTGGTTCTGATAACTATTGGAAATGTTATGTTAAAAGTCTTGGATCGCCGTGGCTTCACGCAACAGGTACCTGTGCAATGGGAAAACACGGAGTGGTCGATGAGAAACTAAAAGTTTACAGTGTGATTGGTCTAAGAGTAGTAGATGCTTCAGTCATCCCGTTCGAACCATCTGGGAACACCAATGCCCCGACAATGATGGTTGGTGAGAAAGCTGCAGATTTGATTAAAAAGGATTATTTCTAAGAACGAAAGACTCAATCTATTAATAACACACATATCTACCGGGTTATTACCACGATTTTGGTTTAAAATAAGCTTTTTAATGAGCTTACCGATATTTTGACTATGTTATGTGTGTTATTAATATTAACAACCGCGAAAACTTAAAAACGACTCAATCTATATTTCATATTCAAAACACCTGTTAAATATTATATACTTATGTGTAAAAATATCAACGTTCTTTTCTTATCATTAATTTAACTCACATTATGGGACGGTTTCTTTATAGAAGCCTGTAGATAACACCTATATAGGTATAATTCTATTGAATTGAACTCCAAATTGTTTAAACAAGTGGTAATTTTATCGGTTCTTGAAAAAACAGACATCATAGAGGTCTGTATTTTAATGAGACCTGACTTAAAAGCATTCGCAATTATTCTGTTAATGGAGTTGATATGTCGAATACGTATGAGTCTTGGGCGCAATGGTTGCTACGTGTGTTCACCTATGTGCAGGCGATACTGCCTGGAGAATGGCCTGTACCTTACAAAATAAACAGTAAGTGGATATCGTAATTTACACCAATATGACTTAGTATACCGATTGACTTACAATTGTATATTCAATTTTAATTTTAGATGGTGACAGATATGACTTCGTAATAGTGGGCGCAGGTTCTGCAGGAGCAATTGTGGCCAGCAGACTAAGTGAAAATTCTCAGTGGAAAGTGTTGCTTATGGAGGCTGGAGGGAATCCTTCACTGGCTAGTGAAGTAAGTTCACAAATACATTTCTGTATGAATAGTTTAATGTTTGAGTGAATACGATAAGGCCACAAAAAGTTCAAAAACTAATTTCTGAAACCGAGTTGAAATATTTACCACCACTTTTCAATATCAGTTTTTTTTATTTCGTTGCCCAACTTTAAGCCTGCCCTACCTAAAAATATATATTTTTTAAATATATTTCAGATCCCTAGTCTCTTCCCCTATGTCTTGGGTACTGAATACGATTGGAATTACCATGCTTATTATGACAATGGCACTGGTAAGGCCCTACGTCTAATAGTCTAATAGTCAGGTAACTGTGTCCCAAGGAAAATGCCTCGGAGGTGGTTCTTCCATCAACTTTCAAGTATATTCCCGAGGTGTACCAGCAGACTACGATAAATGGGACAATGTAGCTCCAGGTTGGTCATGGAACGACTGTCTCCCTTATTTCAAAAAATCTGAGGGCATGACGGACCCTGACATTTTAAATAATCCAAATAATTCTTTTCTTCACTCCTCAAATGGTCCAGTTTTAGTATCAAAGCCAATACTGGATTGGTATTATTTAGAAAAAGATGAGAATATAATAGACTCATTTGAAGAAATAGGAGTAAAGAGAATCCGAGAAATAAATGGCCCTGACGTATACGGAACTACAGTAACGCATTGCACTTTTGCTAATAGAAGAAGATCTAGTACTGCTGAAGCATATTTGAAATCAGACAAAGTAAGATCTAATCTATTTATATCAAAATATACCACAGCTACTAAAATTTTAATACATCCAGAAACGCAAGTGGCCTATGGCGTTGAGGCAATATTGAAATCGGGTAAAACCGTACAAGTATTTGTTAATAAAGAAGTGATAGTTTCAGCTGGAACTATTGCTAGTCCAAAACTTTTAATGCAGTCGGGAATAGGACCGAAAGAAATATTACAGAAATTTGATTAATGTTATTGAAGACCTTCCTGTTGGAAAAAAATTACATGACCATCTTGTAGTTCCTATTGTATTAAAGGGTGACAAAGGTTCAAATAGTGAAGTTTTAGAATATTTTAGTCAGCAAGAGTTTCCGGCATACCCTTTTCCAATGACCACAGGATATTTTAACGTTAAAAATACTACATCATTACAACCACAGTTTCAATTTTTCAACATACACGCTGATGCAAATACTTCAGCAGTTCTTCGAGCTTGCAAAGCATATAATTACGATGATAAATCTTGCCAGCAAATACAGGAAGCTAATCTGCATAATGAACTAGAGACGACTGTTCTTGCTGCATGCTATATCCTCAGGGACAATTAAGTTAAAAAGTAATAATCCTATGGAGTATCCAATAATAGAACTAGGATTCTTGAGAGACCCCGATGACGAAATTCTACTAGCTGAAGGGGTCAAATTTGTAACTCAATTAGAGAACACAACTTATTTCAAACAAGTTGGAGGAGAAGTGGTTAAACTGCAAGTTACTGGTTGTGAAACTATTGAATTTGGAACAGATGACTACTGGCGCTGCTACGTCAAGAACACAGTGTCACCTTTTTTGCATCCTACAGGAACTTGTGCAATGAGCTGCGATGGAGTTGTTGACGAGTGTTTAAAAGTCTTCGGTATATCGGGTCTTCGAGTAGCTGACGCTTCAGTAATGCCTTCACAACCTAGTGGAAACACCAACGCTCCTACTATGATGATCGGTGAACGAGCAGCGGATCTAATTAAGGCACATTATTCCACATAAATATTTATGAATTAATTAATGCGTGAATGATATATTGCATGTTTAATTTTTTCTCGACCTCTGTTGTTTGCTATATTTGATCGTATTATGTTCACAAGTCTGCGGTTGGCATGTTTTTGAGTCGATGATTGAGTGTCGAGTGTTCGCTTTCCTTCCTTTTACAATATTTTTATAATGCGGCCAAGCTATATTTGAAGGAGTATTAAACAATGAATTATGTAAGATACCGAGTATCGTTATGAAGAGTCAAAATCTCAGCTTTCGTGCAAATGACAAAGTCAGTGAAGACAGTATATTGTAATTAGGGTGATGGTAAAAGGGTCATTACCGTTCCCGGCGGAGTTGAGGGCATTGATCATTACCATCACAAAGGGAGCTATGGTAATCGCTTCGGCGAGAAGCCTTCAGACTCGTTTTTCTTTTGACGATTCCCTCCCGTATTCCGAGCCATGTTTAATATTCGAATATTTAGGTACACACTCTCTCTTTTGTTTACTAGTAAGTGTTTTGAGAACAAAAGAATATGCTTTATATTTTGCACAGACTTATAAGTCCTTGCTGAGGAGGTTTAAATTCTTTGGTTTTATTAAAATGTCAAGTTAGGTATTGCGTGTGTTAGTCTAAAATCTAAATTTACTATTTTTGTAAAAATATTATTAACATCTGCGTATGAGAAGAACTACTTAGGTACTTACTCTGTGATTACTACTTGTTCGAGATAGAAGTAATTTATTTGCACTATAAATTAGTTGGGTACCAGCGCATCATCTATACTAAAAGTTAAGCAATTGTACAAAAATAACTCGTCATTGTACTGGTAGGCAGATAGATCTCGTAAAAAAATACCTATAGAATGAGTTCTCGAATGTTAATTTGTGCATCTCGTAATGACGGGGCGGGCGGAGTGCTAAAGCGCTTGAGCCCAGACCCAGATTGGTGAAGTCGCAAGTCGCCCAGTCGTCAGCTCGCTCGTTTACATGACAAAGTCGCATTCAGCGTTGTTAGGACACGATTATTTGAATCCGAGCGTAACTACGAAATGTCGAATGGTTCTCACGATGACAAAGATCCAAAATATTCCTTTTACATACTTCCGTTTTGATTTAAAATGGACGACGACGGTCCTATAGTAATCGTAGTTTCAATAGTGATAGTTCACCTAGATAAATTATTAACATTGATATTGAGCTATGGCGCAAAGCTATTCCGTGTGGTGATGGCAGAGTAGAATACATTTGTCACCAACCCCTACTCCTCCCGTGGGTGTCGTAAGAGGCGACTTAGGGACTACACATTGAACAGGGAACGGGCAGCAGCGCTCTCTGATACAAAAACCTTTTAATCTGCGATCTCCAACCCGCCTGCCAAGCGTGGAGATTATGGCAAAACCGTCCACTCAAGTGGAGGAAGCTCATAGTCCAGCAGTGGACTGTAACGGGCCGTTGATACGGCGCAAATATTTTTTTGGCGGTTGAGTGAAGTTGGAGCTGCAACGTCAGACTAGACGGTCACTCAACCGCCAAAGACGAATATTTCCACGATAACTCAACGAGATGAATTCGACGTGAGTTCAGAATTCATTGTAACACAGTGCAGTGGTAATGATGCCGATCTCAGTTTATGTCGGTGCCCGCTTAATGTTGCGGAATTCGGCTTAACACCCAGTTAACGAGGTCTGTGTACAACGACTCGTTGTTACAATTCGTTTACAGCGATAACGAAGATAACGATTCTGTGACGTTTGATTTGATTCTGGACATGTATGTGACGGAAAATTTGCTGGAATTAGCCCATGATGGAAATTATTGGAAATTATTCTTATTGCTCTCACTTAAAAACTGCTGCACGTCTCATCTTGATATGCCACGAAAGTGACTTGAGTTACTAGAAACTGCGTCATCTTGTTTTTCATCAAGTTCATCTCGGAGATAAAACTTTAATCACGCAAACAGATTCGCGGGCAGACAGCTAGTTCATGTTACGTTTAATTGTAATGAAGGCAGTTAGCAAAGCCACAAGCAGTGGAATAGCGAAGTGGGTGTTACGTATGCGACCCAGAGGTTGAATTAGTCCAATCAGGCGCATGTGGTGTGACTGACAATCGGCTTGACTATAATAGACCCGTACCGATAATTTTTTATGTTTTAAGAACATTAAAGTTGTTTGTTTTTCGCATTATAGTTTTCGGACCATTTGCCCAACCTAATACATTATTTTGTGTCATCATTGCATAGGTAGAAATTTAGGTATTTGTCTTTTCTATCAGTATTGGACGTAAAAGAAAATTAGAGATAGAAATTTTACTTTCATGATAAGAACAAAGTAGGAACTGATGTACATAGGCATTTTGTGTCATCTCTGTCCACGAGACTCCTGATATTTAACCAGTACCTAACATGTCGTCCTGCTAGCACTTAAAGAATATTACAATAGGTAAAATAGGTGTTACATGTTTTGTAGCGCTGATATCTGTTGTTCAAAATATTTTGTGTCGAATTCATCCACGACATTTATAGTTTTTTTTTTTTTTATGTTACTACACCCTTTAAACCCACAATAGAAAATACAAGTTATTAGAGTTTACGTGTTTTTGATTATGATGGTGTAACAAAACACTATTCATAATTTGTGTCGTTTTTATCCACGAAATCTTATTATTTGAAAAAGAAAAACACTTCTTTGCACGAAGCGCGAGTATATGCTCAGTGGCGCGAGCGCGAGGAAGAGGCGCCGCGCGCGGCCAGCGCCCGCGTGTGTTTGTTTGCTTGCATTCGGCTCTCATATTCCGTCCATGCAATATGCGACAACTGGACAAAATATTTATCTCATTACTGTAATATAGTAAATAAAAACATTTGTTTGATTAAACTTCTTGGAGTGCGTTACCCCAGCCAGAAAATGTCGAAAATCGTCATCCAAGTGCAATAGATAATTAGGTATACAGCTTCTGTAAATGGTAAGCTGATTCTTAAATTTGGTAAGCTGATAGTTTTTAATTATTTGATAAAAACAGTTTCGGCTGGAGTAACGTTACCGCAGCCAGATCTTTTTTTTTCTAACGGGTATGTTGAAATAATAAAATTGTTATCTAAATAATTAGGTATCTATTTGGTATAAATGGTAAAACTTAATTTGTACTTGTATTTGCTATGGTTGCGATTGCGAAGATATTAAAAATCCGGCTAGAGTAACGTTTGCACGATTGCTGTATCTCGGAATTGGCTGAACGGATGATTATGATTTTTGTACAGGACATCTGGCTAATTAGTTATAATTTGGTAAGCAATAAAAAATTCCACGGTAATGCACCGTTTTGAAGTAATTTTAGGAAGTAGAAATATGCTTCAATAGGTCTTAGCAAGGTCCTAGCACTTCCAATAATCGCTCTAAAGACCAACTTGAAACGTTATTATATAGGTAATTACTGCCTATAAATGGTACTGAAGTTTCATTAGTATCCAATACGTAATTAAAAAGTTATGATGAAACTCCAATTTGTTCCGGCCACGGCGCCCAGCGGAGTTATTTGACGACCGATTAACCGAGTTTCCTGCATTAATAGTAACTGAATCTTATATCAATAATTAGATATACAGTTAAATTTTATAGATGTGAAATTTCAGACCTGTACACTAATTAATTAACGAGATAATCGAAAGAAATGATGTATGCGCGGTAACCCGACCAAATCTAGAATGTTATAAAAAAGCGGCCGCGCAATACATTATACCAACCTTCTAAAACTTACAAGATAATACGTGAGAATATTACGTGGTTTTGTACAGACGGGTACACAAGTGCTAAAATAAAACATAGTTATAATTAAATATTTTTGAATCTACAGATAGAATATATTGCGCGTAGGTAATAAAAAAATACAGAATACATATGTAGATTATGATTATTATGCAAATATTAAATCAAAGCAACCTATAAACCTGTACTTAACTGCTTGTATGTTACGTTTATGTGCAATAAAGTGTTTTTACTTTTACTTTACTAAAGTAAGTATAGGTGTTAATTAAATGCAAAATTAATCACAGATAATTTTTAATGTACTAATAAATATGCGACATCGCTTACTTATCTGAAATTAAAAATAGGAACTGTAAACACTTTCACTATTTTCACTGTGTTGTGTTTAGCGTTCCGAATAAGTTGAAAGAAAAATACTTGTTGTAGTATATAAAAAAAAAAATTTAAAATTTAAAACTGTTTATTTCTTTTTTTTTTAACATAATTTTTTAATTACAAACGCCAAGCACTTAATCTAAGAGTAAGATTATGTGCGCCTGACGGGTCGCACACTACTAAATAGAATTGAAGCTAAATTACATTAGGGACAACGCACCAACCCGCACTACCTCGTTGGGGTTTTTTTTGGTAAGTAATGTTTTTTTTAAATGGTATTTCAGTTGTTTGATTTTAAGTGAAGGTATTTTTTCTAACAGCTCCCCAGGTAAACTGTTCAACGTGTGGGGTAGCGCGTATGACCACACCCTACGCCCATAGTCATTTTTAAATTTAGGTAAAGTATACATTGGCAAGTTGGCTAGCTGACGACAGTAATCAGGTCTAGTTTTTTTGTCTAACTTATTTAATTTACTACGATATTGAGACACGAGTTCAAGTTTAAACCTATCGAATACATTAATTACTTTACAATATTGAAATAGCTGACTATAGTCGTTCTTATAATGAACTTTTACTTTGTATGGTACGATGAGCTTTAGTAACCTTAACTGGATATCGTATAGTTTTTGAATGTACGTCTTGTAAGTTCTACCATAGCTCGCTAATCCATAAGATACGATGGAGTCTGCTAGTGATAGGTACAGTAATCTAAGTGTCCTATAGGGTAATTTCTGTTTTAGAATACAAAATTTTGCCATTATGGCTCTGAGCTTGTCACATACTCGGTCTACATGAGCACCCCAGTTAAACTTATCGTCAATTAGAAGTCCGAGATACATATGTTGCTTAACGATATCGATAGGTAAACATTTACAGCTTAGCTCACAATTTTTTTGGTGCATGCACTGGTGATCGTGGGCCACGATTCGCGGTTTAACAGTAGGTTTTAGGTAAGGTGAATGGATGTGCATAAGCTTAGTTTTTTGGTAGTTAATTGACAGACCCACGTCGTGGGCCCATTTACATAGCGCATTGAAGTCAGATTGTAGCTTAGATTGGGCTGTTGCTATGTCACTATGAGCGGTCATAAGGCAGGTGTCGTCAGCAAACTGGTATACAGAAGCGTGCTGAAAGATCTTACACATATCGTTCACGTACAGTAGGTACTCAGTTGGTCCTAATATGGACCCCTGAGCCGTCCCATGAGTCGTGGGAATAAGGTCACTAAATGCCCCAGCAATTTTTACTGTTGTATTTCTGTTTGTATGATAGTTTTTAAACCAGTCCAGCAAAGGGCCCTGTATACCATTTTGCTCTAGTTTTTAAATAGTATGTTATAATTAAGTGTGTCAAAAGCTTTGCTGAAGTCAATCATAATAGCAAGAACATGTTTTCTTTCATTTAGATTATCATTGACTTCGTCAGTAAATTGCGACAACAATGCAGAAGTATTCTTATTTTTTTGGAATCCGTACTGTTTTTCATGTATTATGTCATTGCTCTCTAAGAAACTGCTTATAGCTTTTCCGAAGTATTTTTCTATTATTTTATCTATGCATGATAGTAAGGTAATAGGTCTGTAGTTATTTGTGTCCGAGTAACTACCTTTTTTGTGTATAGGTCGTATAATGCCAATTTTTAATTTATCAGGATATAACGAATTAGCAATGCAGCTGTTGATAAGATGTGTAAGAACTGGAGTTATTTCTTTTGAAATAGCTTTGAGGTCTTTCGCTCTAATTCTATCGTACCCTGGACACTTGTTTTCATTCAAGTTTTTTAATATGGTATGTAAAACTTCATCATTAATTTTATTTAATCTCATGGACACCGTGGGCTTATCTTTGAATAGTTCCTCGTCGAGCAAAGGCACACTACAATGACACATAACATTATTAACATTGTGCTGAAAGTCATTTGCAAATTTATTACATAAATACTTGTTTTATTGTAAATAATCATAATCACAGATCAACATTAATAAAATCACAGTGCAGTAAGGTTTAATTTATATTATACAGTAGGTAGGTAGGTTCTACTGTTTTTTCTAATCTGATTTAAAAATCGTTAGCGTCAGAACCTCTGGACCAAGTGCGATATTTTAAGTTTGGAAAATATCAAATTTACAGTACCTTTTTGGTACTATTTGATACCTAAATTCAAGTAACTAGCACCCCCTTCGTTCCGCCCGTCCCGCGCGCCCGCTGCCGCGACGACACGTCTGTTTCCGATTTTCTATCTTCTCTTCACTATAATAACTTTGATATCGCCACGCGCCGCCACCGCATGCATGATGTACCATTGTTTACAATATACCTACACCTACATATTAATAGTACGTTGTAAAACGTTGACCTTGAAAACAATAATAATATAGATAGGTACTTAAGCCTACCTTTAGTACCGATTAAGTTATTCTTAATATCTACTGTTGGTTTTCCAAATATAATAAAAAAATATCAAACTTAATAATAAATACCTAGGTAATTAAAAATACATTTATAACACAAATATAAAAATATAATAATCAATTCCTTTACCTAAATACATAAAAAACTACGTAGGTGCAATTTATACCTTGCAAATTGGTACTCAAGTAGGAAGGTACTATTGACGACACGTGGTAGGTACTTACCTACCGCATCGACAGAATGGTAAAACGTAGGTAAGGTGAAGAATGATCAATTTAAAGTAATTTTTCAATCAAACTAATTTCATACATTACTGTACCAACTTTTAAGGACAATTATACTAATAATTTTAGAAGGTTGGTATAATTTATTGCGCGCCCGCTTTTTTATAACATTCTAGATTTGGTCGGGTTACCGCGCATACATCATTTCTTTCGATTGTCTCGTTAATTAATTAGTGTACAGGTCTGAAATTTCACATGTATAAAATTGAACTGTAAATTGTACTGTATTGATATAGATAGATAGATAGATAGATAAATCGTTTATTTGTAAATGCAATACACAGTTTTTGTAGCATGCTAAAAAATTAATACTTAACGTAAGACTTAAGCGAGTGTACCACATCCACAAAACGGCCCTAACTCAGCATGTTGCAGTGACACGCTCAGCACAGTGCCACTGCGCTGTTATTCTGTTAGCGCCGCGACAGTGAACATGCGCGAGCCAGTGGAGATGCCTACTACTGTAATAGTAAATTTTATGATTTACATACGCCACAATTATAGTATACACACACTAGGTATTATCAGACACAGTACATATTTGATGCCATTGAAACTTTTACTTTAGCCTGTATTTTGTTTACACATTATTTTTTATGTAGGTTTCTAAGATAATTATTCATTCACCCCTTATAGGTACCTACTTCTACTACTTGAGTACAATAAATTGTTCGAAATAGACATAAAATATATATAAGTAGGTACCTAATAATGCAATAGTGAGTTCACTTAAACAAGTATTTCAACTGACGGAGTTCATCCGACACCAACCATACAGACCATGAATATCACTAACTGACTGACTCGTAACTTAAGAATATCATAATATAAGATTCAGTTACTATTAATGCAGGAAACTCGGTTAATCGGTCGTCAAATAACTCCACTGGGCGCCGTGGCCGGAACAAATTGGAGTTTCATCATAACTTTTTAATTACGTATTGGATACTAATGAAAGTTCAGTACCATTTATAAGCAGTAATTACCTATATAATAACGTTTCAAGTTGGTCTTTGGAGCGATTATTGGAAGTGCTAGGACCTTGCTAAGACCTATTGAAGCATATTTCTACTTCCTAAAATAACTTCAAAACGGTGCATTGCCGTGGTTTTTTTTATTGCTTACTAAATTATAACTAATTAGCTAGATGTCCTGTACAAAAATCATAATCATCCGTTCAACTAATTCCGAGATACAGCAATCGTGCAAACGTTACCCCAGCCGGATTTTTAATATCTTCGCAACCATAGCAAATACAAGTACAAATTAAGTTTTACCATTTATACCAAATAGATACCTAACTATTTAGATAACAATTATTTCAACATACCCGTTAGAAAAAAAAAGATCTGGCTGCGGTAACGTTACTCCAGCCGAAACTGTTTTTATCAAATAATTAAAAATCTATCAGCTAACCAAATTTAAGAATCAGCTTACCATTTACAGAAGCTGTATACCTAATTATCTATTGCTTGGATGACGATTTTCGACATTTTCTGGCTGGGGTAACGCACTCAACTTCTTGTTATTGTCTTACTTTGTCATAGTATATCTACAAAACATGAATAAATATTACAAATAAATAAAAAACACAACCTTAATAATTTTAAAAAAGCTTAATAATTAAGGTCCAGTCAGTTTTTCAGTTTCAGTTTTCAGTTCAGTTTCCGGGAGTTTTGAAGGTTGGTTTATAGATTTTAACCTACCAAATGACTGGACCATTATGTGTGCATGAATGTGGTAAACCAGAAAAAAAGCTTAATAATATTGAAAACATTGACCATTGACATTTTTTGCTATTGAGATTGCGCAGACGCGCGCTCTGTACAAAATTCGCACGTTATTGTTTTTATATCTATAGGTAGGTATAGGTACACATTTTATGTAAGTAAGTATGTAGGGTAGGGACAGAAAGAAAGAAAAAATAAAAATATTTATTGAGCACTTATTATAGGTATTATTTGGGTACACAGTACATCTTCTAGATAGTAAAAATGCCGAAACGGATCGGAAGGTATGTAATTTATTTATGAACGAACGCTCGTGTGTGCGTGCGTATGCCCCCCGCCCGCCGCCGCCTGCCCGCGTCCATTCGTTTCGACCGCAAATATTGTTTTTTGTTTTATTTATTTATAATCGTGCATGAAAATGACACAAATTTACAATGTAGATTTTTTATGCCTCAATGATAACGACTATGTAAACTCTAATGATTATAATATATTTTTGAAGCGTTTGTAGCTTGGAAAAACAAAATAATTAAAAATATCAAAACTGCATGCCCTAATATGGCACAAATTTATTTAATGAGCATATGTAAGTGATTCGAGATAGGAAATAGTAATGTAATCAATTGTAATTTTTTTTTGCACTGTTTTTCTCATACTGACCCTATGTCAGTTTGTATTGGCCGAAGATGGCACAAACTGGGTTTGAACACTCCGCAGGCTATCCTAGATATGACACCATAATCAATTTGAACTTTAAATAAATTTTGCCAGTTTTGATTTAAATAAAAACAATCAACCACAAATCATCGAATTGCTGAAAATGCAAGTAACAGATGTGACACAAAACGTATCAATAAGCTTCTTATGTACGACTGTTTCCACAGGCAAAAAATAAGTAACTTTAGATATTTTGAAACTTATGACCTCAAAATAGCCCAGCGGTATCGGACTAATAAGGGTCGGGCCACACTTATCGACGGCGATCGACGGTTAGGTTAGGACTTAGTATGGAAATCCTAACGCCGCGTTGATGCGAAAGGATGGCCATACTAAATGCGCGTTTTGTATAGGCAAACCGTCGATCGCCGTCGATTAGTGTGGCCCGACCCTTATTCAACGAGTAGTTTCGGTTTGAGCATTTGCCTGTGGGAATTATCAACATCTCATATACGTCCCCACCGAGGGGCTCGAGCCTTCCTTGATTTAGGGTGGTCAGGCTTTAGTCGACTACGACGCTGGCCTAGTGCGGATCGGTCGTGTGAAGGTTTCCTCACGATGTTCCTTCAGCGTCGAATAAACATAATAAACATAAACGTCGAATAAAGGAAATTCGAAAACACATTGGTTCGAGGTGAGGATCGAACCCGCGTCTCCTGAATGAAAGACAGCGACCCTAGCCACTACACCACCGACGCTCTACTCTAACGACGACGCTTTTTACCCGTGTAGGTAATTTTCAAAACTCCAGGCTATTATGTTAAATAATTAAACGAAGATCATGACTTTTTGTTCCAGTCGGTTCCAGTTTTCCTTTCAAACGTTATTGATAGTTTTATAGTTAAACGGTTAGAAATTCCACACATTTTATTAATTATTGCGTATGCGCTGTTTAAGCATAACCATAAAAAAATCAACATTGGTATGTCAATGCCATTCGATAGATTATCTAATTGCCTCGGTCAGTGGCGAGGCTACTGGCTGGGTCAAGGGGACCGACCAGAGGTTTGCATTCATTTACTAATATTTCAACAAAGACTAATTAGAAAAATACGCGAGTAAAATAGGGTCGTATGTAAAAGAAAGTTTATGTTTGATATCCTAGGATTGGTACAATACATTATTGTAGACAAAACAAATCATTGTGTTGTTATTGTGTGTATTTCTGTTGTTGTTGTGTGTTAGTTCACAAAATTGATAATAAGCGAAGTTTGTGATATTATTTTCAACATAGATATGCATTCATTTGGTAAAGTGCAATAACAAATTTTGCGATATACTGGATTAGAATGTGCTATTTTTTTGCTCAAAATATCCGCTAATAATTAAGAAATTTTGGACTTGGAGGAAAAGTAATTAATAATTATTATTCTATAACAATCTTCTTCTTCCTCGTGTGAGTTGTAAGGTCGACAAACGACCTCAAAAACCCGGGTATCAGCGTTATTGAGCAGCCAAAGGCTAATGAAATGGCTCGATAAGAGAACTCGAACCATTAATAGTACATTACGATACAAGGATTGTAGGTGGCTTATTACAAACGAGGCGACTTTTGTAAGCCCGAGCCGCAGGCGAGGGTTTATAATGTCACGAGTTTGTTATAAAACCTAAGATCCGTGTGTTGTACGACGTTTTTCAATACACTTGTGAGAAAACTGATAGTAAATACATAATTAAATTGAAATGTTACCACGGTAATATTTAATATTGTTACCTCGATATTTCGAAAATAGATCATGTGGAAGTTGTAAAGACTAACCTTTATTATATAGCGCCCAGTTTGAGTATCCTTACTTATCAAATTTATCACTAAATATAAACACTTAATCACTCATAAAACAACATTCAGTGTAAAACAATTTATGAAAATTTCACAAAATAGGCGCCAATTACAAATCGATATTATGTTTCTTTTTTATAAGCATAATTACGGAGCAAAGGCTCTGGCGGACATTCAGCCTCTACGAATTGATTCTTTGTTAAATCGAAATAATTTTATTTTTATAATTAAAATATTACTGGCTGATAATATATTTGATACAATTTGTTGAAATAAAAAAATATAAAATACTTTTCTCTTTGTATGAATCGATTTAAATATTTTTTAGTGTCAAAATGATCCTGGCTGAATAATAATTTTGAAGACCGTAGTAATAAAAAAAAATGGTAATAAAATCGCACTAGTGCGGTAAAACGCATTTACCGCACAGTTTACTGCCTTCGTAAGTTCAAATTTCGAGCAAGGTGTATTGAAAAATAAATTATAGATTATTTCCCGAGGTAAACATATCTATAGGTAGGTACACATAATTTTATTAAAATAGGTGCAGTAGATATACGTTAGTACTAAAATATAAATCACCTACTTTTATGCTAGCAGTGATATGTTAAGTGGTTTCAGTACGAGTGGCTCTCCAGTGTATCAGTAAACGTTCGATTCGCAGAACCTTCTCGTATACGTGAAACGAGGCACGTATTCAACGTGATTCATGTACCGGTTTAGATAAGCTGGGTTTTCTGTATTGAAAACAGAAAATTACAACATAAGACAGATATAGCTAGAGCCACAGGCATGTTTTTCGTTTATATTGTTGTTGATAACCTCTTCCGAGAGCGTCGGTGGTCTAGTGGTTAGGGCCGCTGTCCTCCGTCCGGGTAACGCGGGTTCGATCCCCACTACGTATGTGTTTTCGAATTTCAGAGTCAAAGTCAAAATTTTTTATTTCCCTAGGATGTTATTACATCACTTAGATCCGTCATTACATTTTTTTGGGTGAGTTCAGTAACACAATGGCGGAATCTGTGGAGAAGAGCTCAAATAAAATACATTTTATTCAATTCAAATACAATACATTTTATTTGACGCTCTTACGGTGAAGGAAAACATCGAGATGAAACTTGCACACACTCCTGCGAAGAAATTAAAAGGTTGTATGTGAAGCCGACCAACTCGCACTGGGCCAGCTTGGTCAACCCTTATCGCCTTAATTCAGGGTAGGCTCCAGCCCCTCGGTGGGAACGTATATGAGCTGTTGATGATGATAATCCTTTTCCTGCATCTCCTGAAGCCAATTTTTCAATAATTTGGTACCACCCAGCTGATCTAATTATGGAATCAGGAGCTGGATGATGGAACTCGTTATGATAAGTCCAATACGTGACGCGAGTGACATGGTCTAGTGAGTGATGGAGCCAGAAGATTGATGATAGAACTCTTTAATGAGACAAATTGTCAAATGTGGTGGGACGATAATATTAATAAAAGATTAGATACTTTATATATTTTTGTATTAAAGAATAACATACATTATGAAGCAGTCCGAACAAGAATGAGCTCAAAAGCATTCGAAACAGTTTTGTTTTATAAATATTCAAAAATTTAAATAATACTAAAGCTTCAAATATATGAGCTGCCAGTGCACAATAATATGCTGCCAGCTTTAAGTATCAAATAAGGTTTAGGACTTTATAGGTACTCGTACCTAACAAATTGTGACCAAAGTCTGCAGTGTCCTTCCACAACAATCGTCGCAATGGAGAACACCGAAAGATTCTTATTTCACATTTAAACATGCCGTATATTAAAGTTTATATCATGTACATTACATTACTTTTTATCTCACTTCAATACATGCAATATTACCAAAGTTATGACCGCGAGAAGTTCTGAGCGTGTGACGTCATATGCATGCAGTGTAGCAGTGTTTGCGGGCGGCGTTGCGTGCATATGACGTTAATGTGACGTCACAGCTACCACTCGCCTCGTGCGGAAGTGTGCACTTAAATCGTTAATAATGTAAAATCACTGTAAATTGTCCAAATACTAGGCTCGCCAACACAGACAACCACTCGATACGACCGCTCCGCCTGACGGCCTATCGCCGACTGTCCCCCTCTACTAGTGCCGTCTGCGCTCGAGACTAGATACATACACTACATCTAACTCAGTAATTTTTAAAGATATAAAGGAAATAAAAACACAGTATTTTTTACACTAACATTTTCACAATTTGCGGGTTTGTTACCACGGATATATTTAATATTGTTACCTCGATATTTCGGAACGGTTACACGCTCCACGGTCACGAGTAGACTGGTGTGGCGATTGGACAGCTCCTAAGGACAGACATATCTGTCTACCCTCTTTCGGACGCGGCGACTACCCTCACGTTGATTGTTCGAACCACTACTATTGTCACTCACTTGTTTTTCACGACACACAAAAGCGGTGGTGGTGGTGGTGGTGCTGGTTGGTGTAGTGAACAACCACGAAAATCTTAAAGTAATTTTTTATAGCACATTTAGGCATTTTTAGCTAAAATCGTTGGTCTGACCCATTCACCTTACTCTACGTTTTGCCAACATATTTGGCCTCTGGATGGTTCGTGGCCAGGACTGTTTGGAGTGTACTAATTTATATTTTCTTTGCTTATTCCGATCCAGAAAAGTCAGAGCGTCTTTGTATGTAGCCGGTTTCCACCGAATGGACATCAAACTATGAGTATTACCAGCTAACAGCCAGATATCACACTAATATTACTAGTGCTCTGTGAGCTGTAGACCTCGTGAGTATATATTTTTTCGAAATGGCTGATTTATGATTTTTTTACGTTTTCAACCCTCACCGTAATATTCGACAAGAAAAAACTATATATGTATCGAACCTGTAGAGGAGAACAAACAAAGAATGGACATCCTACTAATATTATAAATGCGAAAGTTTGGATGTTTGGATGTTTGTTGCCGAATCACGCTTGAACCACTGGACGGATCAAGATGAAACTTGGCACACATTTAGGTTAGGCCCTGGAATATGACAAACTCATTTAACGCGGGTGAAACTGCGGGTGGAAAGCTAGTACAAAAATAATTTTGGTCAAGCTGAAACGGAGACGCTTCGCTCGCGCTTGGCGCTCGCTCGGTAATGAATGTGAAAGTATGTTTGGATGTTTATTCCGCTTTCACGTCTTAAGTACCAAACGGATTTAGATTCAATTTGGTAGTTGTACCCTGGATTAAAACATAGGATACTTATTAAGGGACATTTTAAAACTAGCGGCTCTGTGAGCTGTAGACCTCGCGAGTCTGTATATATCTTTTCAATTTTTTTTTCTCGACAAACATCCCCAACCCCTTGATTTTTTTTATTTTTAAACTTAATTTTATTTTATATTATTTATTTTATTTTATTTTGTTTTATTGGTGTGACCTGTAGAGGAAAACAGCCTTGGCGGTAGACCTTGTAAGCTGGCAACCCCCATAACTCCGTAATTTTTTAAAATTTCCAAAAACTGACACGACAAAAAAAATCGATTAATTTATCGAACCAGCTCAAAAAATTTCACGAGAATCGGTTGAGAAACGCGACCTGTAGAGTGAAACAAACAAACAAACAAACAAACAGATGGACATACAAAAGCAAATTTGGCCAAGCTGAAACAGAGACGCTTCGCTCGCTCGGTCAATGAGTACCTTGTCTAACCGGCGCTTGATACGTGACATGACCTTTCTTTACGAAATTGTAAATTCTAAGGTAGATTGCAGCGGTCTTCTGACCCTTGTAAAACTTTCTGTTCCTCATCGTGTTCCACGTTTTCCAGGTCTTAGAACTTTCCACATTCCATTGTGCCGAACAAATCTGCGTCGCCATTCGCCAATAGTTCGTTTGAATGCAGTGAATTTAATTATGTTAATAGTTAGGCACAGGATCTGGACATCTTTCATCTCTCATGATTAAATTTTAAAAACAGTGTTACAAAATCAATCTGTTAACCTTTACTAAATTTAGATACTTCACTGAGTTTCATCTTAACTTTTTTAATATTTTTTATTTAGTATAAGACTACCTATTTTTGTGAATGCTGCACGCACCTGTAATAGGCATATGTATCAGATACAGTACAATTTAGTGTAATTAATTGTAATGATAAAATATGTATGCTGTTGGTGTGTCTAATTAATAAATAAAAGGGATAAAATCTAATTCCTACGGGAAAATCTTAAACAGCGCGAGCGTAGCCGCGGGCGGAGAGCAGTATTTTATAAAAGCAGGCGCCTTCGTATGTTTTAAAATGAAAGCCTGCTTGTGCATTCAGATGCTGCATTCACCTAATGCATTTATACATGCCTCTTATACAACCTATCTAAGTATGTTACGTTGGGTTTCTTGAATACTTGTGTTACAAGCGGCGTAGTATATTAGCCCAAAAATGTGTGTACGTTTTTAAATTATTTTTTTGTTTACCTTTTTTCTCTATGGAAAGAATAAAACTTATATTTTGGAACTTGCAAAAGCGGTGTTGCAGAAATTCCTATCAGCTAACCTTATGGTATCTAACCTAACTATATGGTAGATACAAACGGATATCTTTAAAACATTATATTTAGACCAATTCCAACATTTGAATGAGACTGCACGCTACAAGGCCGTGTGGTGACGGCAGAGTAGAATGCATTTGTCACCAACCCCTACTCTTCCCGTGGGTGTCGTAAGAGGCGACTTAGGGACTACACATTGAAGAGGGAACGGGCAGCAGCGCTCTCTGATACAGTAACCTTTTAATCTGCGATCTCCAACCCGCCTGCCAAGTCCAGCAGTGGACTGTAACGGGCCGTTGATGATTGATGATGATGCACGCTACATAGTTTACTTAAGATCTATTAGGTCTCGGTTCGTCGAGGACGATCTCCGAAGTGCTGGGTAACATCAGTGGTATGCTGCAGTTCCTCGAGGAGATCGGGTGGCTCGAGTAGTGAGCTACCCCACCCACACGCAAAATAGGCGCATCAGACGTCGGTTTGCGGAAACCAGCCCGTCATACCATACCACCATAAGATCTATTAGGTATTTCAGACGCTCTCTCGAAGTCTAGAAAAATGCTCTCGTAATTTTCTATAATACGAGTAGACAGCCAACAAACAATATATTTATTGAAATAAAAGAAAAAATCTGAAAATTTAATCATGGCTCGGCAGATCTATATTTTTATTTATTGAAACGTATTTTTATTTGTGAAAAAAAATATATTATTTCATCACTCTTAACACTTTAGGACAATAAAAATAATTGAATAATTCAGGATTGCGTCATCATAGTAATAATGTGAGATAAAATGGGGATTTCAGTGGATATTTAAATTGAGTAATTTCTTTTTGGGGATCGCGCGAAATGAGCCTGCGGCTTAGCCCCGATCCATTTAGAAAAAGTACAGGCTTATAGGGAAAACAAATAGAACGCCAGCAAGACGAAAATAGCAATTTTCATACAAGGTGTAAACTAAACATTGCGAAGGAGTAGCTGATTTTCTAGTAAAAAAAAAAACTATTAGTACCAATACGATAAGAAGAAGGGCGTTATGAGTCAAGTCAAAAAAGTAGAGTTAGATAATAAGCGCAGTAATGATCGAGCATTGATCGATATTTGAGTGAATCGATGACAGAAATATTTATCTCTTCGTTGGAAATAAAGTGCTACAAAAGATAGAAAAAAAAACTTTATTGTACACCGACACAAAAACGAAATAAATTAATAGTTTAAAAAAAACACTAGAAAAACACGTTTTTAGAAATGTACGTAAAAAATAAAAAATAAATTATGAACCGTTCAAGTTGTCTCTATTTCTGGGCTGAAGTGTAAACTATGTGCTTTTAATTATAATATTTGATTGTAAAAGCGTGGGGCGCTTGAACAGGAAAGACTTTCTTGTAAAAAAATACTAATACTAATTTCCTGGCGGAAGCTGCATGAGGTTGCACAAGAGCATAACGTTTATGCCGCCAAAGGGTTACCAAAGGGAACCAAAGATATCTCGTCCACGAACAAGAACTCCACATTTTGTCACGGTTGACGCATACCCTTATGTACTTAGTTCCCGGAAAGAAGAGGCGTTCAAAATGTCAGTGAATGTCGTGTCTCCTCGCTGCTGGCGCATGTTTTGTCTGATTTCGACAAACTGGTACTTTGAACAGACTGTTTTATGAAGAGCCACCTACTAGTCATGCTGCAAGTTCAGTTAGAGCACCGATCTCTATAACCTGCTTCCCGTAACATCGTTCAACTTGATTTCTCAGTAAGTTATACAAAAAGTCTTTCCTGTTCCAGCGCCTCACGCTTTTACAATCAAATATTATAGTTAAAAGCACATAGTTTACACTTCAGCCCAGAAATAGAGACAATGAAAGATTCATAATTTATTTTTGATTTTTACGTGCATTTCTAAAAGCGTGTTTTCTAGTGTTTTTTAAAACTATAAATATATTTCATACTTTTTAGTCTTTGATAACGAAATATTTTTAACATTTATACATTTATTTCAAGTAGGCGAATGAGCCCGCATCCTCTCCATCTCCGCCAGTGCGTCTGTATTGCATGGTGTTTACCTGTCGGCTTAGAACAATCTAGCTCTTCAATATGCAGACCTCTAAGTGATTTTAATCTACTTAGGACCACATACGCCTGTCCAGCCGCATATATATGGGACCCTAAGTACACCACTGCGTGGTCTACCGTACAGCCTTGCATCTTGTGCACGGTAGATGCCCAACTTAAAATCACTGGGAGCATGCGCCTTTCCACCGTACCGTAGCTGTGCCGGGGTTTCGCCCGGTTCCCTGAGATGACGCTAGCGACATGATATTATTAACCACCCTCATGCCATTCAGCCCTCGGCACGTTTCTCACCTTGGCTTGGGTGGGATCTTTTACAACCTGCTACCCTATTTACACGTCAATATACATCGTATATAGATATATCAATATTATTCTATTTACACTCTCCATGTACAGGTCTATATACATTTTATACAGGCACCTATGTCAATATTTACACTATTTACACTCAATATTTACAAGTCAATTTAAAATAGGTTTGTTATAACATCCTTCGACTCCATACTCCATCACGAGACCCTGGACATCACGTATGACTAAAGATCTTGCTTTGACAAATCCAACGAGCTCAAACACGACTAGGTTGTGTTGTGTATTTGAGGAGTTCCTATGGCCACCTTCCGTCTCCATCATAAGATCCTGGACATCGCGTATGAATAACGATCTTGCTAAGACAAATCCAACGAGCCCAAACACGACTAGGTTGTATTGTATATATTTTGAGGAGTTCCTATGGCCACCTTCCGTCTCCATCATGAGATCCTAGACATCACGTATGACTAAAGACCTTGCTAAGGCAAATCCAACGAGCCCAAACACGACTAGATTGTGTTGTGTATTTGAGGAGTTCCTATGACCACCTTCCGTCTCCATCATGAAACCCTGGACATCACGCATGACTAAAGATCTTGCTAAGACAAATCCAACGAGCCCAAACACGACAAGGTTGTGTTGTACATTTGAGGAGTTCCTATGGCCACCTTCCGTCTCCATCATGAGACCCTGGGCATCACGTATGATTAAAGATCTTACTAAGACAAATCCAATGAGCCCAAACACGATTAGGTTGTGTTGTGTATTTGAGAAGTTTCTATGGCCACCTACGTCTCCATCATCAAACCAGCTCTATGGTACCATAATATTGCATTGTCATCGCGGTTACATAAGTGTACCAAATTTCAATAAAATCGAATGAGAGCAAGTGCTTTAAAATTGAGTTGCAAGATTCCATTACAGTTAGTTACATACAGGTCGACCTAATAAGCGTGTTAAAAACGAGATCAGATACAATAGGCGCCGCCGCCGGTAGGAGATTACCAGCATCACGACTCGATATGCTAAGTTAAGCACATATAAGCTGCTCACTCGGCGTCAGCTCACGCTCGTGACGTCATCTACTTAACTGCGGCTTAGTGTCGTGTTAAGTCGTTACATAATTTTAATAACGTTATGATCTGTTCTCTTACAAACGATACATTGATTTAGTAGAATAAAACAATATATTAGTGAAGTTGGCATAAGTTAATTTTAATCTTCCAACACTAATGGGCTCGACTTTAAATTGAAAATGTTAAAACGCGTTTTCTCAGGTGATAGATAGGTATTTATTTACGTAAACATTATAACAGACTCCAAGTGTAGCAGTATAAAATCGAAAACATCTCATAAATTGAATCGTTAATTATGACTGTTTAATTAAATTGTCTTTCCGAATAAAAATTAAAAAGTGACTGTATCCGCTGCATGGCCAGACCACCGTAGATAAAATAAAACGCGCGAAATATAAAGTAACCGCCAATTAATAATATAATAATAAATATGTGGGGACATCTTCACACACGGCCATCTGATCCCAAACTAAGCAGAGCTTGTACTATGGGTACCAGACAGCTGATACGAGTATACATTACATAAATAGATAAATACATACTTATATAGATAAACAACAACCAGACACAAGGCAAACACAAGTGCTCATTACACGAATGTTTGCCCTGGGCGGGATTCGAACCCGCGACCCTGTGCTTCAGAGGCAGATACATTACCACCTGGACTACGGAGCCGTCAAATTAGTATCCAAGTTCATGTATCCAAGTTCATGACGCACGAAGACAAGAACTGCGTCACTATTGGTTGTTATGTATTACGTCGCGCGGTTTATTATATCTACGGTGGTCATGCAGCAGGTGCTGGTCTGTATAGTTGGAGTAAACGATCAACTTTTGTAGTGTGGCATACAACTGTGGCATACAACAGAGTCACATGTTGTAACTTGTAGCATTATCGCTACGAAGGCGGCGGCAGTGGCGCGGCATAGCTATGTCGTAGCGGTGGCTACGACATAGCTACGATGCAGGCGAAGGTTTCTTATTTATTAGCTGTCCATTTGCGACTTTGCCCGCGTTATTGGTGTATTTACCCCTTTCTAAAAGCAAGGCAAATGTTTAAACATCTGGAAATCAGTGAACACAAAAGCTTGTGCGTACTATGCTCTTTTTCACCATCAACTCTTGCATTCGTATACGTCCCCATCGACGGGTTTGAGCTGACTTTAAGGAGATCTGGCTTTAGTCTAACAAGCTGGTCCAGTGCGGGTTAGTCGACTTTACACAATCTTCGAATTTCTTTGCAGGAGTGTGCAGGTTTCCTTACCATGTTTTCCTTTCACCTTTATAAAATCAAAACGGAACGGCGTTTGAGCGCGCTGAAACTGCATATAACTCAGTCTTGCCAGATGTTGATTACCGTACCAAAACTGGTAAAATTCTAAATTATTATACTCGTAAAAAAGTATCGTACGTACAGCTGTGAAACAGCGCTTTTCGCATGGCTAGTACCCAAAAATAAGAAAAGGTATGCGAATTTTTAAAAATGGAGATGTAAATTAAAAAAATACAAAAAATATATTTTTTATATTTATATTTATATTTTATCAGATTGCCTATGATATATTATATTAAAACTTGGTTTGACATACTATTTTGGCATAGAAACAATAACACAATGTTAAGATTTATAAAAATTCAAGATAGCGGCCAACTTTTTTGTTTATAAACCGATTTTGATATAACTTGGTTTGACATGTTATTTTAGCATAAAAACAACAACGCAATGTAAAAATTTATAAAAATTCATTTTTGCGGCCAGTTTTCATGTTTATTTACGGATTTTGAAAGAACAGCAACGCAATGTTAAAATTTATATAAATTCAAACCAAGTTTTATCAAAATCAGTCCAGTAACAAAAAAGTTGGCCGCCATCTTGAATTTTAACATTGCGTTGTTGTTTCTATGCCAAAATAGTATGTCAAGCCAAGTTT
Source organism: Carpatolechia fugitivella (assembly GCA_951230895.1). NCBI lineage: Eukaryota > Metazoa > Arthropoda > Insecta > Lepidoptera > Gelechiidae > Carpatolechia > Carpatolechia fugitivella. The sequence goes on along the minus strand of OX579654.1, from coordinate 10,960,014 downwards.
TATTAAAATCGGTCGCTTAACATGAAAGCAAGCCGCCATCTTGATTTTTTATAAGTTTTTACATGGTTTTGTTGTTTTTATGCCAAAATAGTTATGTCAAACCAAGTTTTACCAAAATCGGTCGATAAGCACAAAAGTTGGCCGCCATCTTGAATTTTTACAAATTTGAACATTGCGTTGTTGTTTTTATGCCAAAATAACATGTCAAACCAAGTTTTATCAAAATCGGTTGATAAACATAAAAGTTGGCCGCCATCTTAAAATTTTATAAATTTAACATTGCCTTGTTGTTTTTATGCCAAAATAATATGTCAAACCAAGTTTTACCAAAATTGGTCGATTAACATGAAGGTTAGCCGCCACCTTGAATTTTTATATATTTTAACATTGTGTTGTTTTTATGCCAAAATAACATGTCAAACCAAGTTTTATTAAAATCGGTTCATAAACAAAAAACTTGGCCGCCATTTTGAATTTTTATAAATTTTAACATTACTTTGTTGTTTTTATGCCAAAATAGTGTGTCAAACCAAGTTTTATCAAAATCGGTCGATAAACACGAAAGTTAGCCGCCATCTTGAATTTTATAAATTTTAACATTGCGTTGTTGTTTTTATGCCAAAATAATATGTCAAACCAAGTTTTATCAAAATCGGTGGATAAACATGAAAGTTGGCCGCCATCTTGAATTTTTATAAATTTTAACATTGCGTTGTTGTTTTTATTCTAAAATAACATGTCAAACCAAATTTTTTCAAAATCGGTTCATAAACACAAAAGTTGGCCGCCATAATTTTTATCAATTTTAACATTGCGTTGTAGTTGTTATGCCAAAATAACATGTCAAACCAAGTTTTATCAAAATCAGTCCATGAACGAAAAAGTTGGCCGCCATCTTGAATTTTTATAAATGTTAACATTGCGTTGTTGTTTTTATGCCAAAATAGTATGTCAAAACAAGTTTTACCAAAATTGGTCGATAAACTTGAAAGTTGGCCGCCATCTTGAAACAAGTGAGTGACAATAGTAGTGGTTCGAACAATTAACGTGAAGGTAGTCACCGCGGCCGAAAGAGGGTGGGTAGACAGATATGTCTGTCCTTAGGAGCTGTCCACTCGCAGTACAACCACGAAAATCTTTAAATCTCTAAACATATATCTAACATTTGCGTTCAAAATTAAAAGCAAAATCTAAAAAAAAAAAATCAAATCAATCAATCTGTCCGCCATCTTGAATTTTGGCATTTTTAAAATTGCATTTTATTTTTATTTTGTAATTTTTTATTGCAAAGCAGACGTTATTTCCAACGCGCGCTAGTTACCAAAGATGTGTAGCTTAATGTGCTGCTTACTGTACTTGATCCATTTTTATAATAATGGACTGCTTCGTACAGTCACTAGATTAGTTTAGTGATATGATCATATCCCTAGTAAGATAGTAATTAAGATCTTTCATATGACTATCATCCGGTATACGATCATATCCCTAGTGATATGATCATATCACGGCTATAACCATCTTACTGCGACATATACATACATAGGTAGATACGCCATCAAAACGCACCAAACGCGTGCCGTGAATTGTTTATTACCCTTTTAAAAGAAAAGCACCACCACGCTTCTGTTCCATGCATGTGGCGTTTTGCCTTCGAGGATGATGGAATTGAATAATCTTTGAAGGGCCCTAAGGACCGGTTTGCCACCCGCCTTCAGGAGTTCGGCCGTGATTCCGTCATTACCCGGCACCTTGTTATTTTTAAGTTATTTGAGATGCCACAAGAACACCGGCGTAGAGGAAGACCCAGAAGGAGGTGGCAAGATGACCTGGTCGACTTCCACGCGGACTGGTCGAACACAGGTACAGACCGGGAAGTCTGGAAACAGAAAGAGGAGGCCTTTGCCCTGCAGTGGGATACAAAAAGCTCATAATAATATTAATAATTTGAGAATTATTATCTCGTACAAGCTGACATCCGGGATATCTTCGGTATAGTGTCGGGTTAGACTAGCTCTGGGATCTGAAGCTTGACCTCTGACAGATTCCTATGTGGTCGTGTACGTTGAACTGCTGCCCCTAAAACCTTTCGACTTCTCCCAACAGCTCGGGCTTAGACGAGATGGTCCTGCCTTTTTCGGTCTTCAGCTTCGTCAGCTGGCTCTGCCCAATAGACAATTTTTTTGCGAACACTATCGAGCCTTGGTAACTTTACCCTGTTTGTATATTTTTGAGATATGTTTGTTTGTATACAAAAATCATCATCTTTTTCAACTCCAAAAAGATATAACTAAAAAAGCTATTCGCTCACAATATGTAAAAAAACTACACCGACCACCAATAAGATTAACATTAGTTTCAAAAAATTCGTACATGATATGTATTGATATATTTAATAAGCTACCAGATTCTTTAAAAAAATACACAGATGGTATAAATATATTAAAAAAACATGTTAAAACATGGCTCTTAAAGCATTGTTTTTATAGCCTTAAAGAATTTATAGATCTCAAATAAAGATGTACTTACATTATTATAAGTAGATTAATACTTAGATATTTGTTAGATAGCTTTTTTACTTTATTTTAATATGTATTTACATTTGATTGTTTTGTTGTGTTGTTATTGTTTAATTCATAAAAAGTAATATAACATAAGTTTAAATATTTCACATTAAGTTCTTCTTTTGTGAATACACCTGTAAAGGTAGAGTTTAGTGAAACATATTACATTATAAGCAAGTACAACCGCTGTATACACCTAAGTTCAATTCACATAATAAATTTCATTTCATTTCATTTCAACATTCGATGGCTTCTTTAACACGCCTTGCGTTGAATTGCCGTATGTCGCCAGTCAGAGACTTTGATATTTGTCTTTAGAGCTGCCGAAAGTTGGCAGCAACACTTAAAGAGTTTAGGACCATTTCCCGCTTTTCTTCCATGAGCTGCGGGGTAATGCAATTGCGGATCGTTTACCGGAACCGGATGCAACTGAAGAAGATAAAGTGTGACACTTTTCTCCTAATCATAACGGTCCACAACTGCTTCTAAAGATGGTAAAATTCATTCTTTTTATTTTTTCTAATAAATAGGCATTGATTCTTTTGTTGTTCGTTTTATATATTATACCCCTATTAAATATTTCTTGGGAAAAATAAACAAAATATTTATATTTAATTTTAAACAGATAAATCTATTATTTGCAATTTTAATGAATCACAGCTTGTTTCCAAACATTTCAATGTTTCCAAACGATAACGGAGCGAACAATTCGCGGCAACTGATTACAAATAGCTGTGTCTTTCACTCTCACACTTTGCCGATTTCCTGTAGGACTTATAGCGTGTGTTTAGATACGTATCTATATCTGTATGTATGTATATCTGACGCGGAACAATTAAGGGCATCACACACGGCAGCTATAATATATATTATAGCACGAGGCAGCCAGCTCTCTTGTCGCCATTCACTTTCACGCAAAATGGCGAATCAATCAGTGACCGGCCATTCTGCTTGACCCCCGCTTTGCACACAAAGTGAATGGTGATGAGAGAGCTGGCTGCCTCATGCTATGATATATATTATAGCTCCGTCTGTGACGGGCTTTATGTTGTGCGTGCAGTATGAACATCATACAAAATATAATTGTTCGAGCCATTGTGAATTTAGTCGAGCGGCAGAAGTGAACGATAACTGGTGAATAAAGTGCATTATTAAAGCGAGAATTAATGATTAAACGAACTTACCTGTACGTGAAGTTCTATCATAATTATACGAAGTGCTTCGACCTCTAAGTCTAATAAGACATTTGTAAAATGTCTGACAAATAGGGGACAGAGTCGTCAAGGTCGATAGAGGAAGGGAAAACGATCAGTTTACATTTTGTTTTAAGCAAGGACTCACTGTGTTCACGTATAAGCGTGTCATAAGACACAGTTGGATGTCGACCTGATTGTAGGTATTTTTCATAGGTGATAGCACTAGACGGGCTACCGACATTATTAGTATTAACATTGTCAGTGATGTCATCGATCGGGTTGCGAGATAAAGAATCCGCATTACAGTTAATTTTACCCTTTTTTAACCCCCGACGCAAAAGAGGGGTGTTATAAGTTTAACGTGTCTGTGTATCTGTGTATCTGTGTATCTGTCTGTGGTATCGTAGCTTCTAAGCGGATGAACCGATTTTCGTTTAGTTTTTTTTGTAACATAGGTAATTTTACCCCGAGTGTTCTTAGCCATGTTTCATGAAAATCTCTTCAGCCGTTTGAAGATCATCAGCTCTTTTCTAGTTGATTAGGGGATCTGACGAACTTCCTTATCTCCGATCGATTCGAAATTTGGTACCTTGTTACTTGAATCATATTGAAAGTATATGGTAAGGTAACCATGACCTGATCAGCCGTTTGAAGATCATCAGCTCTATAATAGTTGATGAGGGGATCTGACTTACTTCCATATGTCCTATCGATTCGAAATTTGGTACCGTATTCCTTCAATAATATTGAAAGTATATGGAAAGGTAACCATGACCTGATCAGCCGTTTGAAGATCATCAGCTCTTTAATAGTTGATGAGGGGATCTGACTACTTTCCATATGTCCTTTCGATTCAAAGTAAAAATACTCTCAAATTTTCTTTTAGATATAACTGTACTATGTATAATTTATTTGTTATAAAGTTTAAAAATTATGAAATAAAAATAAATTAAAAATTTAAAAACCCCCGAAGCAAAAAAGCAAAACATTAAAAAGTAAAAAATAATACCTTTTGTTGAGCCATCAAATTCGATAAAGTAACACCTATATATTTTAATTTTATTAGAGAAATTGATGGATGGCACGATTTGGTTTGCTCGTTGAAATGACGCTATAATGTCACGTCGGGGTACCGCTAAGTTTAAAAAAAATATCGTATGAAAACAAGTTGGTCGGATATGCTAACAAATTAATAGATAGTCAATCAAATGAAGCGTCTGTCTTAAGCGGTACACCGACGCGACATTATAGCGTCATTTCAACGAGCAAACCAAATCGTGCCATCCATCAATTTCTCTAATAAAATTAAAATATATAGGTGTTACTTTATCGAATTTGATGGCTCAACAATAGGTATTATTTTTTACTTTTTAATGTTTTGCTTTTTTGCTTCGGGGGTTTTTAAATTTTTAATATATTGAACGTCATATTCAAAGTTTTCGAGTTTTAGACGCCATCTTATGAGTCTTGAACTGGGGTCTTTGCAGTTAGCAAGCCATTGTAACGGCTTGTGATCTGTTACGACGGTGAACTTTATGGCCATAGAGATATGGTCGGAAAACTTTTGTACCGAAAATGACGGCTAAACACTCTTTCTCGGTAGTTGAGTAATTTCCCTCGGCTTTATTGAGGGTTCTGGAGGCAAAGGCTATAGGCTATCTCTACCTATTTCACCTTGAGAAAGTATTACGGAGGTAGCGTAATTCGAAGCATCGGTCGTTAAGATAAAAGGTTTCGAGAAGTTCGGATATTGTAATATCGGTGCAGTTGTAATAAGTGATTTTAAATTGTCAAAAGCGTCCTGTTGTTTAGCAAGCCAAACAAATTTTGTATCCTTTTTGAGTAAACTAGTGAGTGGTTTAGTAATATGTGTTTTTTTTTTAATAAATCGTCTGTAATACCCCACTAGGCCAAGGAAAGACTTTATATCTTTAGGGCATGTTGGTCTAGGAAACACATTCCACTTTCTTTGGGTTTTGAGGTTTAACTCCCTTATCGGAAATTATATGACCAAGATATTGAACTTCTTTGTGGAGAAACTCACATTTGTCGGGCTGTAATTTTAAATTATGTTCGCGTTCAAAGATAAGGGTGAGTTTTTCAAAATGAGACTGTAAATCATGACTGAAGGCAACAATATCGTCCATGTATGTAAAACAATGAATTCCTTGTAGACCTGATAATAAATACAACATTGATCAACCTTTGGAAAGTGGAAGGTGAGTTTTTCAACCCGAAAGGCATGCGATTAAACTCAAAGTGTCCTAAAGGGACACTGAAGGCCGTTTTTTCAGCATCTTCATCCTTCATTTCTAGTTGGTGAAATGACGACGCAAGAAAAATGTGTGAAAAAAGTGTCGAAAAATATTTACAATTTCCTAATTGGTCAAGAATGTCAGTTATAATCGGTATAGGGTAAGCGTCACCTATGGTGATGTCATTTAGACGTCGGTAATCGATTACTATACGCCACATTCGTTTGCCTGAAGCATCTGCCTTTTTTGGGACGACCCAGATAGGGGCAGACCAGGGCGATTTCGAAGGGCGTATAATTTTTTGGTCTAGCATGTTTTTTATTTGCTTGTCAACTTCTTGTTTATGGAACTCCGGAAATCTATAGCTCTTTACATGAATGGGATTTTCAGACGTAGTACGGATCTCATGAGCTAAGGTTTTAGTAGCGGTTAAATGGTCGCCTTCGAGATGAAAAATATCATTATATTTGGAACATAAATTTCGTAAGTCGTAACATTTGTTCTTCTTCTGAATTGAGATGCCCACAGCGAATGGCATCTTGAACTCTGCGCTCACGATCCAAACTAGATGGGACTGCGGTGTTGTTACAGTTTATGGTTTCGAAATATTTCGATTCAGAGTAAGAAACTGGTTCTAAGGTGAACTTGACGTTTTTCAATACTGTTTCATTTTCAGATACATTGAGGACAGAAATGTTTATCATATTGTTGGACTTGACGTGAACGAGACATTTAGAAAAGTACAATTTTGGATATTCTGGAAGTCGAGTCTGTAGAACTAACCCATCTATTATTTTAGGATTTGTGACCGGGCACACAATTACCATTTCGCATCTAGGAGGGATTTTATAAACTGTGGTAGTTTTCATCTCGAAGTATTTTTCAGGATCATTATCTAAAATCACCCGCGAACTTGCGTAATTTACTACTGCGTTGTTTGTGGATAAGAAATCTGATCCTAAAATCCCATCATGATCAAGACTTACATCTTCTACTACGTGAAAATAAAAAGGAAAAGAACCAGAGCTTCTCGTCTCAAGGGTCAGTATAAACTTTCCTTTAGTCTCTCCATAAGAATCTACATCATTGATTCCTTTAAACTTTACAATGTGTTTCAGAAGGTTTGGTAATTTTGTTAAACAAGATTTTTTTATTATGCAAATAGAACTGCCTGTGTCTATTAAAAGGCGAACAGGACTTTCTGTATGTGAAGTCTTTACTTCTATGTGAGTAGTAGAATCAGTGGAGTTAGTAATGAAGGACTGAGATGCCTCTGAAACAGTGGAACTAGTAATAGGACTTTTCTTCTGAGACATAGTAGAGGAAACAGTGGATTTAGTAATGGAAGCTTGCAAGTCCGTTGAAATAGTTGATTTTGGATTAAGTTTGTTTTCCGTGCCATGGATCTCTGATTTCCGACGGCACGAGTACGGAAACCGCTGAATTAGTTTAAATGCTAGGATTCGTCATCACTCGGTGGCGGGGGCGAAACATGAGGCGCGCACTCTAAGTACTTTTGCTCGTGGAATTGTTTACTTGCGCTATTATTGTTCGACTTGTTATTATTATATCTAGCGTTATTATACTGTCGTTTCCTGCATTGCGAAATATCATGTCCGATATTTTTGCAATAGCGACACACGATTGGTTGTTGCGTAAGGCCTTTTGATGTTGAGGGCATGGCTCTATCACGTGGCTGTCTATTTCTACTAAAACATTCAAGTTCAGTATGACCACTTTTGTGACATGTCTGGCAAAACTTCTGTATGACGGACCTAGGTTGGTTAGACCTTGAGGACAGATTTTGGATCTTTTCCTCTTCAACGGCCATGTTTATCGCCAAATTTAAATTCCTGGGGTTCTGGCATCTAACAAATGTACTGAGTTGGGGTTTAAGGCCAAGACAAAATGTATACAGGGCCATGTCTTCTGTCATTGCTATTCTACCCGGGATGTCTTTTTTTAATGAATCTGAGTTATGTATCTCCGACTGAAGGACTGTGAGACATGACTCAAGTCGTCTAGCATATTGAGCGACAGTCTCGTTTGATGATTGTTTGCATGACTGAAGCTCAAGTAAAAGGTGGTTATAGTGTTTAGTTTCCCCAAATGTTTGTTTCAAAAAACTTTTAAGGTCCTCGAATTTGCCAAACACGCGATTGGAACAAGCTACTTGTGCTTTTCCTTCCAAGCGTGAAATTATAAACTTAAGCAATAATTCCTTTTGACTCTCCGAGGCAAGATCTAAGGCATTTTGGCAATTTGTAAGGAAGGCTGAAAGACTTTCACGTTCGCCTTTATAAACGTTAATAAAATTGCATAAAATTGATATGGGAAACTGTTCGGAGTTACTATTATCACCTTTCGTGGTCATTGTAAAAAAATAATAAATAAAAAAATTAAATAAAAGAGTAAATTATGTATAAAGAAAACTCAGTTGCAACGTAAAAAAATATGAAAAATTACTGTTAGTTAAAGACCGGTGGCAATAACAAGTTAATAAGAATATCTAGAAAACGTCACTCACAGAATCAGCACCACCTGAAGCAGCAGGTTCTTCATTATTACCCTCGAGGATAATGTTGACAGCACCAGAACAGCGGTTCGACGTGAAAGGCCCGCCGCACAGGTAGTACTAGGCCACAGCAGGTGGCGGCGCGGCGGTGGTAACACGAAGGCGACGACGATGGCAAATGGTAAGTATCTTCACGGGAAAACAGCACAGGAACAGCGGCTGCAGTTTTTGCAGGGACGACAACGACCGCAACGGCGAGACCTCGGGTGCAGGGAGCAACGTCACACGAGCAGCAGCAGCGGCAGCGGCGTGTTACTCGCGACGTGGCGCTCGCGATGCGACGGTGAGTATTTCCAAACAGTTATGTAGTGTGACAGTTATGCCACTAAAGCAGCGGATGCAGCGGAGACAGCGGCGAATAGTTAGAAACGGCAGATAATGATGATCATAAGCTCAGAAACGGTGATTTTGAAGAAAACGCAGTAAAACTAAAGTGTGAGCCTGTAGAACTGGTAGACACAGCGCGATGTCGTGGCGGACGTAAATGAAAAATAATTTTATCTTTACGGTTTATTTTTATTATTAACACTTTTATTCAGTCACATGTTCACGACACTGGAGGTCAGAGAAAAGTTCTGACCATCCCACTTCTGACACCACTGTTAGTTCGGGAAACGGAGGCGTCTTTATAAAAAAAAGATTTTAATTCCCAAAAGAACCCGTTTATTTAAAATTATTAAAGATATCTTAAAATTAGTATGTCCGCCACGAAGCTCAAAATCAGACTGACTATGAAATTGCAAAATTGGAAAAGTCCGTGTCGCAATTGACGTCACGTATGCAGTTTAGGCAATTTCCTAAATGCAACTTAAGCGAGACTATGCACATACAATTGTCTACGGTAGGTATCTACAACAGTACCAAATTTCAGCACAATCGAATGACAGCACGTGCTCCAAAAATGAGTTGCAAGATTCGGACCGAACAAACTCACAAACAAACAAACAGACAGACAAGAAAGCGAGTTAATAAAAACGTGTAAAAAATGGACCACGCTCGCCTAGAAGATGTCTATGAATTTTTTATAAAGGGGCTAAATTCTAATCTATGGTTTTTTGAGAAACACGGTTATGCTTCAATATCTACTCCATGCACCCCACGTTTTTCGTTTTAAGTCCTACAAGAGTACTAACTACACCAATAAAAATTTCAACAAAAATTATTTTATACTTTTTAGTGCGTCAAAACGTGTTGTTAAAAAATATTTTTTACTTTATAAATATTTTGTGCTTTTTAGTCCAGCGTATTTAAATTTTGCAAGATACCCTGAACATCACGTAGGACTAAATTTCTAAGAATAAAAATCCCAAGCAAGACGAGATTATGTTGTTACGTTGAGATTACCTTTCGGCTCCATCATGAGACCCTGGACGGAATCACATATTATGACTAAAGATCTAGTCGACAAACACGACGAGGTTGTGTTGTGTATTTTAGGAGTTCCTATGGCTACCTTCCGGCTCCATCATCAGATCAGTTCCATGGTATCATAATATTGCATTGTCACCGAGGTTACATAAGTGTACCAAATTTCAGCACAATCAAATGACAGCACATGCTCCAAAAATAAATTGCAAGATTCGGACTGAACAAACAAACCCACAAACAAACAAACAGACAGCGAAGAAAGCGAGTTAATAAAAACGTGTTAAAATACTTAATTTTACTTATTGCTAAATCAACTACGTGTGTCACAATGTTGCAGCTAGACATATAAAATGCATGTTGCGGTAAAAGTATAATATAAGGCGTATACTACACGAGTAATACAAGTAATAAAATTTTCAAGTTGATAAATTAAGAATGTTGAAACAATGAAAGAAACCTCGTACATACATTACTCAAACAAAACATACTTCGAAAATTATTTTCGCTTTAGATGCATTTTACTATAGCAAAATATAGGTAGTATAAAAGGTGAGCTGCCTTCTTCGTCAACATTTTCTGTACACGGGTACAGGTCGTTTTAATAATATAATTTGTTAATTTATCAGAATTACAAGTACTATCAAGAAACTAAACTACGGTGTTCACATCTACGTAACGACCACGTAATAAGGCTTTGAGTTGGCAGAGCAGCATCCTTGGCGAAGACTCTTTACTACCTACTGTGGCAAGCAGAATAAGAAAGTTCCAGAGTGTACTTTCTATTACAATTGATTAAGATTTTCTATTTCCAGGTCAAGAGTTGGCAGATCGTCAATTGGTGTCGAACGAAAAGTACCAATGCACATCGGGACCCCTGCAAGGTTAAGCTGCATGATCATGAAGTCGAGAAGATGCCGTGGTTCCCAACCTGGTGCTACCTACCACCCAGCACAGTTCCTGAAACTCAATGCAAGCACCAAGTTATTCGCATTTCTCTTAATTTTTGGTTTTTCTAACGTCTGTTGGTCCGTGAAAAGTCCAGAATACACGGAATATAATGAAGAAATTACAGAAGAAGCCCTTCAAGATATCTTTAATAACCCTAAATTCGCAGAGGTGTACCGCAAGAAGACGCATCTTCCAAAAGATATCAAATACGTATTGCTCTGGACACCGAATGATTATTATCCATTCGATTTTTTGGGAGAAGGCCAGAGAAATTTTATCAAAAACAATTGTTCGATGATAAACTGTTACATAACTTCTGATTGGGAGTTTTTTAACGGGGATCTCACAAAATTCGATGCTATTGCTTTTAACGGACGCAACATACAATCTTTTACTAAGAAAGACTTCCCAAATGTTCGAGCGCTACACCAAAAATATATATACTTCAATACAGAGTCAGCAGAAAATTTTCAAGTTAGTAACGATGTTTTTAACAATATGTTTAACTGGACTGCCACGTATAAGCTTGATTCAGATATTTTGTATAGTTACTTTATAATTAAGGATACCAATGGAACAATCGTAGGCCCCAAAGAAAACATGAAATGGGTAGAGAACATGGGCAAGATAGATGAAGATTTAGCTGAAAGATTGAGAAATAAAACCAAAGCAGCAGCGTGGTTCGTATCCAACTGTGCCACTAAGAGTAAGCGGGAGCAGTTTGTCAGTGAACTCCAAATGGCAATGAAACTGATGAATTTGACTTTAGATATTTATGGATCTTGTGGACCATTTAAATGTCCTAGGTACAGACAGTCTGACTGCGATCAGGCGCTTGAGAAAGACTACTTCTTCTACATGTCACTGGAAAACAGCTTTGCCGAGGATTATGTGACTGAGAAGTTACTTACTGCCTTGCAGCATGACACTGTTCCTATAGTATTAGGTGGTGCTAATTATTCCCGGTAAGAAAACTCCTGTACACTTATTGATAAAGTTTCTTAGATAATAGAATGTTGATTTGTTGAGATGAAAATAGTGAGATTCGAAAAAATAGTAACGAAATCGTGGAAAATTATAAAAACAAAGTGATACTGAAAAATAAGGTCACCATTGATTGTCACATGATGACAGTGCCATCTTAGAGTTTTGTGTAGAACTTTTATATTATGCGCCATCTAGTGGTTTTGCATTGTAACTTTATACTTCTTTGTTAACTGATAGACTGGCGTATGCGCATGTCGTTCGAATGATAGTTTTGTATGAGAATGTAAGAGGGCGCTAATTCACATGCACGATACTGTCTAACTATATAGAATATAGAATAAACTGAGACCTTGCGACGGCTATACGGTGTTGCATTATTATTCTTGCTTTCTCCCTTATCGTTCCCATGGGAACATTTTGGTGACCCCGACGTGATCCAACTAGCGTGCCCTCTCAGTATTAAGGAGTCTACGGTGGGCTTACGAAATCTTCAACGACACTTGAAGAAATTCGTCGTCGTCGTCGTGTCGTACTGCTGATCACGCCATCGACACGTGGCAACAAAGGAAATCGGAAAATCGAAGATTACCAAGGGAAGGCGAAGAATTGTGCAACTATCGATTGCATTTACCTAAGGAAATTTATATTTCAGCGTACATCTACCAATATTTTCGGAAAAAACTACGTGTCATACAACAACGGTCCAAAGGTCATTCACTTTTTGAGAACGTGGTATAAGGAAATCACTTGGAAAATAGAAGGAAAGTCGTCAGGTATTCGTCAGGTTACTCTTACCAAGTAAGTGGCTTGTGTTGTTTCGGCTATTTTTAAATTTTCGACCTATTTGAGCTAGGTACATTTACCAATTCTTATTTTTTGTAAGATAAGGTTACATCATCATCATCAAACATGGGTTCAGATGATGAAAGCACTGATAGTACTATAATTCAGAGCAATATGTTAAAAGATTTAATCAAGCGACGGGGAGTAGAAAAGGGCAAATTAACTTTGTTTAAAAAACATTTAGCTAAAATTGATCTAAAGTCATTGTCAGCTGAACAATCTTTGGATCTCGAATTGCGTATTGAAAAAATAACTGGGGTTTATAATCAATTTGAACAAATTCAGGACAGGATTGAGACCCTCAGCACAGACTTAGACGATGAGTTAGGAGAGAGAGAGTTATTCGAAAATACCTATTACACGACCCTATCAAAAGCAAAAAAATATTTAAAACAGTGTTCTTCAAGTTCTCATGCTAATAAAGGTAATGATCATCATCATTGTCCACCACCGCCAGAATCCAATGATTCAATTAAATACCCAGATATTTCTTTGCCGTCCTTCTCAGGTGACATTACCCAATGGATTGAGTTTAGGGACACCTTCGATGCTCTGGTTAACCAAACCAAATTGAAATCAATCCAAAAGTTTAAGTACTTACGTGGCTGCTTGAAGGGAAATGCATTGGAGGTTATAAGTTCTTTGGAGTACTCCGAGGAAAGCTATGCTATAGCTTGGCAGCTTCTGTGCGAACGCTATAACAATCCTAGAGTCCTAGTTTATAATCATTTAAGAGCGCTTTTTCATATCGATATTGTTCCTAGTAATCCTACAGCATTGCGCAATTTAGCTGATAACATATCTAAGCATTTACGTACCTTAAAATCGCTAAAAATCTCCATCGAAGGATGGGATATGCTAGTCATTTTCTTCTTGGCTTCAAAGCTCGAATTGCCTATACAACGTAAATGGGAAGAAAAATCTAACACGCGTGAACTTCCTACATTACAGGAATTTAAGACATTCCTACGGAGTCAGGCCGATCTTCACGAGGCGCTGGACCCGCCCAGGGCCAGCTCAAGTGAAGATATGCCTGTGCTGTACTCTGCCTCGTCTCGGAAAGCCTTGGTGATCACGTCCACTCCTGGTTCCAGCTCCAAGGTAGCAAATAATAATAATACCTACCGTAATCGATGCCCAAACTGCAAAGAAAGTCATTTCATAAATCAATGCTCTCAATTTTTGGCTCTGAACACACAGTCACGCATTCGATTAGTTAAAAGGTTAGGCCTTTGTTTAAACTGCCTAGGTTCTAACCATATCCTACCAAATTGTAAAGCTTCACGCTGCCGAACCTGTAAAGGAAAACACCATACATTACTACACATAAATCAAAACAATAATTATTTACAATCCACTATACAAAAAATAACTACTATGCATAACCCAGTAACTACACCTGACACGACTCAGCCTACTTCCTCTTCTACTAATCCTGAAGCAGGATCCCAAACTTTAAATTTACTAACAAATCAGCATGTAGTAAACGCTACAGGTAGTAGTGTCGATAGTAAAATACCTACACAACCGAAAAATGTGATTTTGTCGACTGCGCGAATCAATGTTCGTGACAGTAACAACCAACTACATTCTATGCGAGCTATGTTAGATTCTGGTGCTCAGTCTAATTATATTACCAAAAGTGCTTATGACCTGTTGAAGTTACCTACACAACACATAAATATGGAAGTTATTGGATTTAATAAAAATGTAACCAAAATAAACAAACTTTGTAATCTAACAATACACTCAACGGACAATACATATACTACCAACTTATCTTGCTTTATCGTGCCGAGTATTTGTAACTTACCTACATACTTACCTAGTGCTCAGATGCTCAATATTCCGCCGCGATTTAACCTAGCAGATAGTTCGTTTTACGATGGTGGCGAGATAGATTTAATTATCGGTGCGGAAATGTTTTACCAATTACTTTGCATCGGCCAATATCGTTTGGGCGAAGGTCAACCAATTTTGCAGAGAACTCGATTAGGTTGGGTGGTGTCAGGATGCATTTCAGCGGTGAATATACCAACACAAGTGCGTTGTAATTTTATTGTTAATACGAATAATATCTTGAGTGAATGTGATGATCTTGAATATACGAAATTTCCAGATGATGACGTCATGCAGTGTGAAAAAATATTCGCTACACACACTCGCACCTCTGATGGTAATTTTGTTGTAACACTACCCTTACAAGAACCCGTCTCTTCTCTTGGGTTATCTAGACAAATTGTTTATAAAAGATTTAAATCTATTGAATCAAAATTAGAAAAAGACCCCATGTATAAAAAAAAATATGTAGATTTTATGAATGATTTTAAGCAGGCGGGACACATGATGATAAAAAATACATCGGAACCCTGCAATTATTTGCCGCACCATGCAGTCCTGAACCCACAAAAAACCACAACCCCTCTAAGGGTTGTTTTTGATGCGTCTTTTAAAACCAACACTGGAAAATCATTAAATGATATTCAGTATAAAGGCGCAATAAACCAAGATAATTTGGAAAACATTTTAATTCGTTTTCGTAAACACAGTTTCGTTATTAGTGCTGATATCGAAAAAATGTATAGGCAAATATACATAAATCCGGATCAACAAAATTTGCAGTGCATCTTGTGGCGCGAAAACCCCACGGATCCACTACTTACCTACAAACTTACCACACTTAGCTTTGGTCTAAAATGCGCGCCCTACCTAGCAACTCGATGTTTGCAACAGCTGGCGGACGAGAACAGACATTCTTTCCCGACTGCAGCTTCGGTCATCACATCCGATTTTTTTATGGACGATATGTTATACGGCGATGATAGTGAACAAAAGGTGATCGAAACAGCTGTTCAGGTAGACAGGATCCTAAAGGGCGCGAATTTCCACTTGAGAAAATGGAAATCGAACTCAAACACTATTTTAAATAATATTACAAACACTCACACATCCACTAATAATACAACCAACTCATCCAATCTGATTGTGCTAGGATCTAGTACACATAAGGTACTGGGGCTCGCGTGGTCAAGTGACAGTGACACTATACAATACACATTACAGGAAGAACCAGTACCAAACAATTTAACAAAACGAAAGGTTTTATCGGCTGCCTCCGCTATCTTCGATCCACTAGGAATGCTAGGCCCTGTCATAGTACTTGCAAAATGTTTCATTCAACGTTTATGGAAACTTAAAATTAACTGGGATGAACCACTTCCTTCAGATTTATGCAACGAATGGAAGACGTTTTATAATCAATTACATTTGTTAAATTCACTAAAAATACCACGACATGTACTTATAAAAAATCATGCATCTATGGAACTACATGGCTTTTGTGATAGCTCGCTTACAGCTTATGGAGCGGCTATATACGTGCGATCTATAGACAGTTGCGGTAACATACTTGTCAACTTGTTGTGTTCGAAATCTAGGGTGGCACGCAATGAAACCATACCTAGGTTGGAATTACGAGCGTGTTTGTCGTTAGCAAAATTATACAATAAAGTACGCTCTGCTTTTAAATGCGATATACCTAATAAATACTTTTGGTCAGACTCGACTGTAGCGCTGGCATGGATAAAATCTGATTCGAATAAATTGATAACATTTGTTAAAAATAGAGTTACCGAAATAAAGAAGATCACCGATAAAGGTGATTGGTACTGGGTCGCTTCCAGCGATAATCCGGCAGATTTTCTTTCGAGGGGGCTACTTGCAAATAAATTGCCCACTTGCGACCCTTGGTGGCGAGGGCCGTCATGGTTATCTAAACCAATTGAACAATGGCCATCATATCAAAATAATAACACGGAAAATACCATTTTTATTGAGCCAAATGAAAGTCACTGTAATGTGTTAATTAATACAACTACCAGTGAATTTATATCACTTCTTTTTCAACGTTGGTCTAATCTAAAAAGATTAACACGTTGTTTTGCATTTATCTTAAGGTTCATTCATAACTGCAGAAATCCAAGTAATAAATCAACCAACCCTTTATCAGTTCAAGAGTTGAATTATTCATTAAATAACTTAATTAAGTATGCACAGATACAGTCGTACAATACCGAATATAACTTATTAAGTAATGGCAAACAAATACCTAAATCATCTAACTTATTATGTCTTTATCCTTTCATGGATAATGGTATCATGAAAGTAGGTTGTCGCTTAGAATTATCGAATTTCACTTATGACAAAAAGCACCCTACAATTTTACCACGTCATCACATACTTACCGAAATGATAGCTGACGAATTTCATAAGAAATTGATGCACGCTGGTCCACAATTATTGTTGTCAACACTCCGTGAAAAATACTGGCCTATACATGGTAAACAATTAGTAAACAAAATCGTACATCGATGTGTGACTTGTTTCAGAGCTAAACCGAAATTAGATGTACCTATTATGGGTAACTTACCATCATCAAGAGTAAATCCAACTCCCCCCTTTTTTATAACAAGTATCGATTACGCAGGTCCATTCAGTATTAGGGACAGGAGGGGACGAGGATTCAAGGCAAGTAAGTGCTACATTGCTGTATTTATTTGCTCGTCAACCAAGGCAGTTCACGTAGAGTTAGTTACTAGCTTAGAAACTTCCAACTTCTTATCAGCTTTTAGGCGATTTATAGCTAGGCGTGGAAAGCCAAAGGAAATTTTAAGTGACAACGGCACTACATTCCAAGGAGCGAATAGTGATATAATTGAATTATTTAACTTCCTAAAAAATAACTCGAATGAACTTGTAACCTCGTGTGCTGATGAGGGGATTGTTTGGAAATTCTTACCTCCATATACACCACACATGGGTGGTTTACATGAAGCAGCAGTGAAGTCGTTTAAATATCACTTAAAAAGAGTACTTAGTAATTCTTTACTGACTTACGAGGAATTCTCTACTGTCCTAATCCAAATAGAGTCTATACTTAACTCTCGCCCTTTATGCCCAATACCAAGCTCAAATAGCGACGAAATTTTTTATTTAACACCGGCCCACTTCTTGTTAGGTAGGACACCTGTTTCGATGCCTGATTATGACTACACAGATGTCCCGATGAGCAAACTTACTCACTACCAAATGTTGCAGCAACTACAGCAGGACTTTTGGAAGCGGTGGTCAAGAGACTACATAGGTCAACTGCAGACCCGTTCGAAGTGGAGAAGTTCTAAGGGTCCAGGGCTCCGCGAAGGCACCATATTACTTATAAAAGAAGATCGATTACCCCCGAGCTAGTGGAGGCTAGGACGCATCATTGGCTGCTGCCAGGGAAAGGACAACATCACAAGAGTCGCGGAAATTCAAACTTCAAGAGGAGTTATTAAGCGCGCCTTCAATAATATTTGCACACTTCCTTTAGACGGGATAGATTAATTAGTTACATAATCTCGTTTTCAAAATGTTCCCATGGGAACGATAAGGGAGAAAGCAAGAATAATAATGCAACACCGTATAGCCGTCGCAAGGTCTCAGTTTATTCTATATTCTATATAGTTAGACAGTATCGTGCATGTGAATTAGCGCCCTCTTACATTCTCATACAAAACTATCATTCGAACGACATGCGCATACGCCAGTCTATCAGTTAACAAAGAAGTATAAAGTTACAATGCAAAACCACTAGATGGCGCATAATATAAAAGTTCTACACAAAACTCTAAGATGGCACTGTCAACATGAGACATTGATCAATAAGTGCGTACATTAATAGAAAAAGAGCTACGTAAATCTATGCACGCTGTTAAAATTATTATTATACTTCTAAATTCATGTAGATAAAATCATACCAATAAATATGTGGGTATAATCAAAGAGCTAAAGAAGATAATCACTAAACAATTTATTCCTTTTCAGGTTTCTCCCGCCTGGATCTTACCTGAATGGGTTAGAATACTCGCCCATCCAGTTAGCAGCTCTAATGGATCGCCTCATCAGGTCTCCAAAGACGTACCAGATGTACTTCAGATGGAAGAACCATTACACATATGAAATGGCAACGCAACACAACGTGTGTAATGTGTGTGCTGCTTTAAATGATCTGACTTTTGAAATGACTAGTGTTTACGGGGATTTCAGAGACTGGTGGACACCTCGTAAGAAGCATAGATATTGGTATTTCACAAACATTCTAGAATGGTGGAGGTGGTATTTTAACTGAAAGTTAGATATATCACAAGAGATGTATTTATTTTCTTTTGCTAAGATCTTTACTCACGCGCAGTCTAACCTAGAATCAGCTCTTTTTTCTCATGTCAAAACTTTTCCTCCTAATTCAAATAAATCCAAATGTTTGCGGCCAGCAACAGCCAAAGAGGCAAAGAGGTATAGGTATGTACACATACCTAACATCCCTCCCTCTCCGGAAAAGAGCGTATTCTAATTTACATTAGTAAAAGAAACGATCTAATTAGGTGGCGCCGGGTATTTTAACTGAAAGTTAGATATATCACAAGAGATGTATTTATTTTCTTTTGCTAAGATCTTTACACACGCGCAGTCTAACTTAGAATCAGCTCTTTTTTCTCATGTCAAAACTTATCTTCCTAATTCAAATAAATCCAAATGTTTGCGGCCAGCAACAGCCAGAGGCAAAGAGGTATAGGTATGTATGTTAAAAATATTTTACGTACACCATGCATTAGGCTGTATGTATAGCTCCTTTGACTAGCCTTGTCGAGAGATATTAAAAAGTTATGATGTACTCTTCTCTTGTCTCTCGTCCATCTCTCTACAATGGCTTGATCGACCTTTTACCTATTTAATTAATTAATTCAAGTTATGTAGCTAGCTACCTAATCAATACCTAATTATAATGTCATTTTGCATCATTCTTTTGTGAATAAAAGAATTGACGGCAGTACAGTGTTTCAATCCACTCCGCCCTGCACACACAAGCTAGCAAGCAAGCATGCATATAAACTGTAAGTACAGGCCACATTAAATAAGTCCACACTGCGATGCAATCTCGCTAACAGGTCATGAACCCAGCAGAATAGAGAAATAGATCAGGGCCTCGATCGCATAAGTCGAGCTTGCTTCGTTCACTTGGCTTGGCTTCAAGCAAGTTGAACGGTATTCCGATTCCGATTGTAGGAATTGTCTAACTTTTGGGACGGTAATCGTCTTGGGGACAAAGAGTAAAAATATTCACTTGTAATCGTCTTCGTTGACTTGGCTTGCTCCTTACGCGATCGCTTGAAAGCCGCTGGCGGTCTTCAAACCCGCCCCAAGCAAAGCAAGTCCGCTTACGCAATCGACCGGCAGATCAGAAAGATCGAAAAGACAATACGAACATAACCTCAAAAAAAAGTCGTGTCGTGTCGTGTGGCCAAGTTGTGCATGTGCTTTGCTTTGTGCAGTCAAAATGGCGTCTGCTGGAACTAACCAAAATAACAATGGAAATCGGCTGGAGCCTCAAGCCATTTTCAATTTTGAGAAGCTAAATGGCATTGCTACTTATCATAACTGGAAATTTCAAGCTAAGATGGCATTGAAATTGGATGGCCTTTGGAATTGCGTGCTGGGAACGGACACCGACGCTACCCGTGATCAACGTGCTTTGGCACGTTTATGTCTTCTAGTACAACCTACCTGCTACCAACACGTTCGTAACTGCGTAACTTCTAAGGAAGCTTGGGATAAGCTACAGACGGCATATCAGGACAAAGGTCTGTTTCGTCGCGTGGTTCTGCTCCGACAACTTCACAGAGCTGACTACAGTGCACATTCGTCCATGCAGGAGTACATTGATTCCATCATGACTGTAGTGGAACAACTGCAGGATATAGGCAGAGAGGTTGACGATAAGGAAGTGGTGGAAATCTTATTGAGCGGGCTGACTACTGAGTTTGATGCCCTTGTCTCTGGACTTGAAACCGCTAACATAGGACAGTCACTAACTAGTGAGGACGTGCGAGCTAGACTTCTTCAGGAGGAGTTCCGGCGTTCAAAAGTGAACAACAATGTGTCAACAGACTCAGCCCTATTTGTGCGAAAGCGTAAGGAAGGTATCTTCTGTGATTATTGCAAGCGGAGAGGACATCCAAAGTCAAAATGCTTTAAATTGAAGAGGGACAGAAGAAGTACAAATAAGGAAAGGGACTCATCAGACAACAACGTGTTTGTCGCTGCTCTTGCTACTATGCACAGCAACGATTGGATTGTGGACAGCGGCTGTTCACACCACATGTCAAGAAATCAAGATTGGTTTGAAAACTTGAAGAAACATCAAACCAAGGTAGTTGTTGCTAATAATAATACATTACAATGTGAAGGCTTAGGTACAATTAATTTATTTTGTA